>LPNX010329130.1:416995-463150 GCA_001517045.1 Pseudotsuga menziesii
CACTAAAGAAAAAGGTGATGACCCAAAGTTGTTAAATTTGTACAACCTGGTAATATCATCAACAGTTCCAGTAGCAAAGATATTTTGAGGATTTTTAAAATCCTTGATTACAACTTGGTGAGGTGTAAACGTCACAGTTTTACCTTCACCTGGATGAGTAATTTGATAGACTGATAAAAAATTGCAGGAAATTTTTGGAACACATAATATATCACTGAAATGTCCATTTTCTACTGGAACTGTTCTAGATCCTACAACACCTAGAGATCTATCATCACCAACAAATATTTGTTTGGTGTTACATTCATGCATAGTAGAAAAGATGGCTTTATCCTTAGCCATATGATAAGATGCTCCAGAATCAATGAGCCATTCATTTGAGGTAGAAGAAGAAGATGCAGTATAAGAGTAACCAGAAGCACAAAGTGCATATCCATGAGTGTTAGATTCTGAAGACGAATCTAGGCTGATGTTGTGCTTCTTCATTGCTGCTTCCAAGGCTGCCATCTTCTTAAAACATTTAGATTCATCATGATTATCTTTCCCACAAAAATTGCAATGACGCTCAGTCTTCTTTCCTTTTTGCTTGTATCCTTTGTCATTTTTTAAAGGAGGAGCTGACTGAGAGGGTTTGGGACCCTTGTTTTTTGGCTTATTATTGCGATAATTCTGTTTCTTGGGAGGCTTGGACTTTTCTTTCTGTTGGGACAATAAGGCTTTCCCAGATGTATCTGCATTGTTAATTATTCCAAGATGAATGAGCTTATCTTGCTCTCTAATTAAGGAATCACAAAAGGATTCAAGGCTAGGCTCTTGATAGCTAGCTGCTGGCAATGATTCTTTCATGGAGTAGAATGTAGATACAAAAACAAAATATGCAGGTCCAAGTTTGGAAAGAATATGATAAATACATTGTTTGTCTTCTTTCTTAATCTTGCATTTTGCACATAATAGTCTAAGAGTTTTATACCTAGATAAATAGTCTTGAATGCATGAAAAATCATGGGGATTCAAGGAAATCAACTCATTCTCAAGTTGATGACCCCGAATTTCATTGTGTTTACCAAACACAGATTCCAACTTTTCCCAAGCTTTATCAGGTTCATCAATGTCAGATATGTGGAATCGCAAATCAATAGAGATTGCCATCTCAATCAATCCACGAGCTTCATCACATCTATTTTCCCATTTAATTTTCTTATCATCATCAGTGGGTTCTGTTTCTTTCCCTGAGGTTATCCTGAAAAGTCCCCTACTTCGCAGAACATCCTCTATACGAGATTTCCATGAGAAATAGTTAGAACTTGTAAGTATAATATCACAAGGGGTGGCCATACTATAAAATACTGGCTGAAAGAACAGAAACTAACTGTCTGAATGTAAAGAGCTCGAAAAAATATGCAATTTAAAAAAAAATGGGACTTAAAACTGATTCCGGATGATGAAGTTATGCTTGATCAAAGGAAATGTTGAAGATGTCCCCAATAGTGACGTGGAAGATATTAACTTGACCAACTAAAAAAAAGAACCCCCCTCTTCCAAAGATCAACCTTTGACAATCACTTTACAATAAAGTTGCTTTGAAGTGAATCACTTTTGTAGAATAAGTGAGGTTCACTTTTACAATAATGTACTTTTAAATAGTGCGGCAATAAATTAAAAGACTTAAGTGATTCACTTTTATTTTATTTTATTAATGTGAGATGCACTTTTACAATAAAGTGACTTGAAAATAGAAATTCAATAAATTAAAAGACTTAAGTGACTCACTTTTATTTTATTTTATTAATGTGAGATGCACTTTTACAATAAAGTGACTTGAAAATAGAAATTGCATGCACTAAAAAGTAGCTTGATAAGATTTGAACTCAAGACTTATCAAGGTGGAAAGCAACTTTGGACCAAGTGAGCTAAGTTTAAAAGGTACGTAAAACTATGGAAAGAGGAAGGGTTTTTTTTTTTTTAAACACTTCTCTCTCATTTTCCGTGCTTGCTTTCTTTTCCTGCAAATCACAAAAAAAACGAAAAACAAAAACAAAAAAACTTTTTCTACACAATGGGGTTAGATTTTGGTTAGCTTACCCGGAAACTCTACGTTTTCAAGTTTTCTCGCTATTTCTGATTTACCGTGATCGCACAAGGTGCACGACAAAGAGCATACGTAGCCGAGAAGACAAGAAAAAAAACTTTCCCTTTCTGTTTCTGATTCACCGCGATTGCGCAGGGTGCACGGAAAAGACCATACACAGTCAGGGAAAAAAATAGTCCGAGACTAAAAAATAAAAGATCTAATAATAAACTGATAAAATATGAGAGATTTAAAAAAAAAATAAAACAAATCCATCACTGTAACATTATACCTTCAGATTTGCCAAAATGAGTGTTTCTGGAGCAAACGGAAACGATTTTCGGTGAAACGAAAACTATTTCCCAATGGAAATGGTGCTCCGAACGCAATGGAATAACTCCCATAGGCCACAAATGCACAAAAAAAACCAGAACCAGAAACCCTTTCAAGTTTCGGCAACACCGGTTCCAGATCTAGATCAAAACCGAAAGCGGCTCTTCATAAAAGCTCTGATACCATGTTAGGGTACACAGGGTACTCCCAAAGGATCAAAAACCAAGAACAACCGCTTCACATAAACAGATCATAGATCAATACACCAATGTTTGTCACGTGGTTAAAACCCTCGAGAGGGAAACAGTCCACGGCCCCAGCCAAATAGCTACTTGGAGCAATTTATTATGCAAAAGAAAGAAAGTTACATGAGCTTCTCATAATCGATCAACTAGCCAAGGACCCTCTATGCTCTTTAAATAGAGATCATAGACCAATCAGGTGTTAAGCCACGGATCAATGATAGGTATGATCTAAGAGAAGTTGAACCGTCGGATCACTCTATGTCTAGAACATATCGTGACCGTCGGATTAGAATATTTACAAATGCATACTAATGCATACTAAAGAAACACACTTTTACCTAACGGATATATTACACAAGTTGATCTTAACTAACTCCTAAGTGTCTAAATATCCTAACAACTCACTAGTCTCTGTCTTATGCTATGGCTACATCTATCTAGATGAGACAGACACCTTCTCTCACTCATACTTCTGCGTATAAGTATCTTCATGTTTCCTATGGACGCATATCTTTATTATGGAAACATACCATTTCACAATCATGCCCTTTCAAATCTGATTGTCACACCTTTTCAACAATCCGTGACTAACGATTTTTAATTAAACAATTAATTAAAAACTTCATGATCACTTCTGATCTACAAGATCCTTTATTCTTTGATCATAGGATTCATCAAACCAATTCTTGTGGAATTCCTCTCCTCCATCAGCGAGAATTATCTATCTTCAGACCTTCGGGCTTCTCTTTTTCTCACGCCTATGGGATTCTTTTCTTCCTCTATGAGTTATCTTCATCACAGTCTCATCTGTACATGTTTCTCTCACAAAACACGATCTTCTCCTTCCATTCATGAGTTTCATGTTGGACATTCTTATTTACCATTTATGGACACACCTCAGAATTTGTTTCCGCAGCTTGGAAACAATTTCTGCACCTCTGTCCAACGTTTGCAGGTGCTTTTGCACTGCCAAAATTCTTTCCGCAGGATCAACTTCCTGATACAATCAGAGTCATTGATATTATATCTAATTCAATTTGGACCACTGATCTAACCATCGATTTTGGCCTCAAAATCGCCTTTCCACACCAAGATTTCCTCATCAACGATTCCCCACCGTTGATCTTCATCAGTCATTTTCCTGACGTTCGATCTCCAGATTGCGGGATGTTGACTATCTAATTTTTCCTTTCGACAAATTCCTTTCTGTAAGCTTCTTTCCACAGGCTCCTTTCCGTAAGATCCTTTCCGCAAGCTTCTTTCCACAAGCTTCTTTTTTAGAAATTTTCTTCTGCACCGCCGATCTGTTTTAGCAGAACTAACTTCAACTGCTCAAACTTACCAGATTGTGGGATGCAGGACGCGGGATGCAGAAATGTAACATTTGGGCATTCTACAAGCTCCTTTCTACAATTTTTCTTCCACATCGTCGATCTTTTGCAGAGTCTTTCCTGACCATTGATCTTATGGATTGCGGGATGCAAGATGCAGAATCACACTTACCTATTTTGGACTTCCGCAACTTTGTTTACACATTTTCCTGGACCGTTTATTTCCTTGCGGATTTACCCCTGACCGTCTGATCTTGATATTTTCCTGAACTTTGGATTTTTCACCTATCTTTTGCGGGATGTTTCCTAATCATCGGATCTTGTGCGAGATGCTTCCATGCCATATCATCACCACCTTGGTCTTTCACTGAGCTTTTCCTGCCATCATATCCACTGGTTATTCCTTTGTCATTCGTGAACACCTTTGACATCAATGACAACTATACACTCGAATATACGAACAACTTTTTGTAGGCAACTAAGAGCTTCCATCAACAAATGTTTCTAAAACCCTAATAATTTTAGCAAGAGACACTATTGTAGCAAGTATCTCCTCACCCTAAGTTATCAACACTAGCAACAAATATTTTTTCAAATGACACTTTTTTAAAGGAAAGAAAGAGCTTCCAGCAGAAAAGGTTTTTTAAACCCTAAGAATTTTAACAAGAGACACTATTGTAGCAAGTATCTACTCACCCTTAGCTATCAAGACTAGCTATAGTTGTACAAACACTATCTCAAATGTATTGAACGACAACTCCATTTTTTATAGGAAAATATAAAACTAAATTTGCAGGAGAAGACCACTGAACACTAGACTAACAAAACAAGGCCATCAGAGCAAGTATTGGGAAATCTCAAAGAATAATTATCTAATGGATGCACTAGATACAGTATAATCTGAGATTCTGAGCATAAAGTCAAAACGAGTAATGGAAGCAATTGACTAAGAGAACAAATAAATCAGAGCAAACATCCAGGAACCTGAAAGAAGTATTTAATGAAAAACAATTAAGGCATATAATCAAAGATTCTACAAAAACTGGAACTACTAGGAAAGTAAGTCATTGAAGCACAAGTACATATCTTTAACAACAAATGCAGTAATCAAAATTCACAAAAGGAAGTATTAGAATCTTATTGCGGAGAACTTATTAATACAACAGAAAAATCCAACATGGAGATCAAAATTCCAACTGGTGGTTATAGTCTTTGAAGTTATCCAAGAAAACTATTGTTCTGAATGCAATACGTTTTCCCTAGCACCAAAGATTTTCTAGGGAGAAAAGTCCCCTAAAGCCTAAGCATTTTTGTTACACATTATTGCAACAGATTTCTGGTTGTCCCTATAATTCATTAATACTATCCATATCTGGAGGGATGCTGGTGACAAAATAAACAATCAAAGAACAGGTGCAATTTTTTAATAGTGAAACTGTAAATCTAAATTTGCAAAGGACTAAATTCTCACTGCAAAGCACCCTTTAAAACAATGGAAGAAGTAAAAATAAAAATAAAAAATAAAAACAATGGCAGAAGCAAATATGGACATCCAAAGGCTAGAGAACAACAGAGTCTTGAAAAACTATTAACGATTAATTGGCAGACTTAATGTTTTAACAACCATCTTTTTGAAGCTGTCAGAGGACTTCCAGCAACAAAAATGTTTAAAACCCTAAGGATTTTGGACAGGCATATTCTTTTCGCAGAAAAGGGCTTATTTTAACACTTGCTCAGCACAAATTTTGTTCTAAATGCCATATTTTGAAAAGAATCAAAGAATTGCTTGCAGCAGAACTTTCTAAAACCCTAATGAATTTCTCCAAATATGCTATTGCAGCAAGCATCTAACTGCAATAAGATATCAAGATTACCTACATTGGAAAAAATGTTAACTGGAAATTATTGAACAAGTTCTTTTCCTTTTCCAAAAACATATAAATCTAAATCTTCACAAAAAGGGAAATAAGAAGCTAACTAAAATAAAAATGAAATCGTACCAACAAGTGGAAAAATTCAAAGAAGAACTAATCAATAAAAGCACTAAATAATCCCCATAAACTATCCATAGACATTCTACCACCAAAATAATTGGATGAGAAGTCGATATTTTTGACACTGCAAATGGCAATCTAAATCCAGCCAAAAAATCACTTAATCTTACTGTAGAACGCCTATCAATACCAGGGAAAATCATACATGGACACCTAAATTCCCTGTTACCCTCTTAAAATGCAAGGGTCATTCTGCATTTTCATTGGCACAGTAGGATATCCTGGGAATGGGAAAATAATGAAACATGAAGTGGCAACCTATGTTGGAGGCCTATCACTAGACAAGCTAATTGTGACAAAGGATACATTGGTTGTTTTGGATTTGGCAAAACCAAATATTATTACAAGTGACATTGCAAAGGGAGATCTATCACTACATCAGACAACACTTTCTAGTCTCTTTAAATATTTTTCATTTGAGGCAAAACTCCTTCCATTAAATTTTGTAGGTGCTTTTGCATTAAAAGTTGATTCACATATATTACTGATAAAAGTTGGAAATACTTGTAGTGAGCTTCATTTACTCAAGAAAGTAAGTGAACTGGTTATTATTAGCGATGGCCTACTCTTATCACTAGAGAATCAATCATTTGTGGTGTTGCAACACCTAGACAATAACAAGGTTTCTCTTACTGTTGTTCTTACAATAACACATCTTTAGCCTCAATATTTTGATTGCCTGGATAACTAAGGAATGCATCCTAATGCTCTTCAGTAGTTGTCTCACCCTGACCATTAAACCTAGGTAAATACTTCTTATAATCTCCTCCAGGGAGAGATTTTAGAGGCTGAGGAAGAACTAAAGGAGCATATCTAGCAGCTACTACTCTATCCATCATATCTAGAGGCTGCGGTCCTGCCATTTTGGAGCTACTTTGGTTTGATGAAGGAAAGAGTTTATTTACTTTACTAGAACCTGGTTGGAAAGGGATTTTACTGGTTTTAAACTGAAACAAGGGAATCTTACCAGGAGACTCAATTTTTTCTTTTTTTATAAGACTATGGATTAGTAAAGACTCGAAAACTATCAACTAGTATAGCAGAGATTGACCAAGATAGATTTTGTTTTTCCTCTTCTAAATGCTCAAAAGGTAAGACTAAGTCAAACTGATCAAGGGTACACAAAGAAGGAGAAGATTGGTATTTTCGAATTTTTCTTGATTCTTTCAAAATCTATTCTGGGTCTAAGACACCCAAATGTAAAGGTCAAGTAGGTTTCCCTCTTGTTCCAATGTTTTTGGTAGCCACTGTGAACCACTGCTTGGTGAAAAAGTAGTCGGAAAGATTTTTTTATTTTGTTCACCTTTCAAAATCAGATGAATGATGATATCTGAGGGAAGATATACTTCAGTTTTGTCCTCGAAAACGGTGCCAAAGATGTTTGTGCTAGAAATTGTTCCCATACTACTACAGGAACAAGCTAGAACAATCTAAAAAATAAAGCAAAATGAAACTGATTTTTTTATGATTTTGGTTTGAAATTTTATCAACAAGAAGGTAAATCATCAACAAGCCAACACAAGTACTGAATCATGAACTAATATGAAGGACTGGGAAACAAACACATAAACTATAAATATAAACCATGAACATTAACAAGCACTGTACTAGTTATGTCCACAACATATAAGCATTTGCATGAATAAACACAATAATCAAGAAATGAAGTTATACAATGAGTGGTCAAACTGACCATAAACAAAACCAACAAGGAAGATAAAATGGCTTATAAGTATTTATATATCAGTATCATTTTTCAAACTTACATGAGAGTCATGAGTCTTAGCTTGACATACATCCAGCTCTAAAGCCCCTTCTTAAACAAAATTCGAACCCTTAAAGTGTATGTTTGTCTTCCTTTTATCATCACAAAGGTAGATTAGTTCCATAACTACCTTATAGGTCGAGCTTTGAAGCAGTAACATCAATTAGTTACATGCTAACTCAAAATATTTAAAGACAATTAACCCAAAAATAGCAAATCGGACTCTGGAAAATTTGACGAATTTTCTGAAAAATGGGTCTCACAAACGCATCCATATCTCTCGATCCATGATATATGTATGAAAACTGATCAAGGTGTTTTTAAATGAGTCCACAAAGAACAAAACCCTCTCTTGGGTTTTAAAAATTCCCCTTCAATTGATCGGAATATGTGTTGGAAATTTGTGACTAAAAAAGGAAACTACTAAATAATTCAAACCCTGAAAAATAGGCCACAAAGATGAATTTGAATCTCTTAAAATATGATAGATTTTGCAAAACTTATATAGGTTTTTATGAATGAATCCGTGATGAAAAAAAACCTCTTTGCAATTTCTTAAATTCATCTCCATTTCCTCGTAATACGTGCTCATTAACAATGACTAAAACAGGAAAAACAAAGCATAACTATGCACCTCTTTTTCTTCTTAAAGACTTCTAAGCCACATTTCACTGTAAATTTTTCTTTCTCTGTAACAATAAAAGTCATAACCAAAACAAAATCATGATAGTAAAGACCACGATTTTCCCAATTATCTTTACACAACAAAATCGTGACAGTCAAGACCACAATTTTCTCAATGATCTTTACACCTCTTCATACATCTGTCGTGATTGTGAACTCAGGTTATGAACATGTGTCATGATGTCTTCAACAGGTGGATGAAAAAACTTCTATTATCTTCAACTGTCTTCAGCTACAATAGCCACGATAATCCCCCACTCTTTCCAATGATTTAGGATTCCTGTAGCGCTTTATTGCATAAACCTTGATCTTTGCGCTACATGAATGTTCTCATGAAAATTTTAACAAAAAACTCAAAGGAAAAGGTTAGACCTTAAATATAAACCTTGGAATAGACATTAATATAAGCATTTTCAGACTTCAAAGGATATATAATACTTAGTAAGCCAAAAGAAAACTTAATAAAATCAAACCGAATAAATTAAAGCAACTAAAACCTATAAAACCAAATAAAATGCATTAAACATTATTAAAATTTAAAACAAAATAAAAAATGAAAAATAATTAAGAAATAAGTCTTTGAAAAACAACACACAAAAATTAGGAACAGTTTTCAGTTTTAACACATAACACAAAAGAAAATTTGCTTGGCTTGGCCATATGTGGTACAACAATGAGTGGGTGTACACTAGAGTTGCATAAATAATTTAGTAGAAAATATTAGGCAATAGTTAGAAAAAAAGCTTGTGCAACCATATTTTGTAGACACTTTCCTACTCCCATATATTGTTGCACATAGTCTATCGAGCTTTATCAAAGAACGACAACTTCAACTAATAAATAACAAAATTACCAATAAATTGATATTAGTCTTATGCTTGAGGGAAGAATGGAGTTCTATTGACAATGTGCAGATGTACATTAAGAAGTTTGAAAAATATATTCAAGAGTGACATCAAAGTCATTGCAAGATAACCTCTAATATCTCATAAGATTGGAAACATCCATTGATGTTCATCCTTGCTTCATTTTCCTCACAAGGACTCCTCTTCATCTCTTCCCACTAGTGATACTAAAAACACATTAATTGATCTAGAACCAAAACAATACCTATCCTTTTCAAAATGGGAAGTCATTAGAACAAATATTGGAATTATTGCTTTCCTTTCTTTGATGCTTACTTATTTATTTACCTCACGCTTACAACTTTACTGATTAGTTATTTGCTACGGTTTATGAAAGGGCCATTTGATGAGATTGAGGGCAACCTTGATGCTAGAAAGTGCTGAAGAAATAGCAAATATACAAACAAGGAGGTTGAATAATGCAGAGAAAACAAAAATGACCAAGGATCATAATGGATTTCATAAATTATTGATAGTGTTAACAAAGGCAGGAAAATTGTTGGCTCTTCACTCTGGAGATGGTCTTATTCTATGGTCATAGTTTCTTCCTGCTTTCCAGAAATCAGAAGAATGTCAATATCCTTCTGTGTTGAAGGTCTTTCCTTGGAGGGTCCCTCAACAACATGATTTAGATGAGAGTCCAATTGTTTTGATAATGGGGAAATGTGGTCTAGGACCTGATGATACGAGAGTTCTCTCATTTGTAGATTCTCACAGTGGCAAAGAACTCAATTCTTATAGGATTTCCAATTCCATATCTCAAGTGATTCCTCTGCCAATGATAGATTCAATGGAGCAACGACTACATTTTTTTGTGGATAACAATGCAAGGGCACACTTGTTTGCTAGAACTGATGAAGCACTCTCTATTTTTCTTAAACAGATGCCAAACATCTACATATATTTTGTTTATCTATAAAAGTGATCAATCCAAGGTTATGGTATCAGGAATTAGGACATGTTAGATATGGTGTTTAAGGTTCACTGCTTCAAAACTAGAGAACTATGGTCTGTTTCGTTTCCTTCTGAATTGGAGAAAGTTGTCACCACTGCCACAAAAGTGTCAGATGAGGTCATTTTTCTTTTCATGCTTCAGTGATTACCAAAAATCAATTTGACAATGTCTTCATTTCCCTGGTTGCATGTGTTTCATCTTTCTAATCCTCAAATACATGGTTCATCTAACAGTCATTTTTGTTATAGGTGGTTCACACACAAACAAAGGTTCTAATAGTTCAGGAAGTACTTTACAAATATGTCAGAAAGAACGTACTATTTTTTGTGATTGTTGCGCTAAGAGCTGCTGGCCCAATAGGAACCATTGCGCTAAAGGAGGCTTGGTTGGTGGCATATCTCATTGACACGGTCACTAGACGGATACTATATCGAGTTACTCACCAAGGAATGCAAGGGCCTGTCCATGTAGTAAGTACTATTTAGTGGCTTATTCTGAGTTGTTTGGGAAATATTTTTAGAATGATAAAGATACCTAAAGGATTAATGAACTATTAACAATGGAATAAAATTTGGTGCAAGGTAGGTAGACCTCATCCAACCCAACCAGCACTTCCAAGATCTAGGGGATCCTACACTTAGCAGGACTGCCCAATTTAGCCTAATAGCCAAATTCTGTTCCAAAAATTGTCTCCCCACAATTCTGCCTCTGCAATTGTCGTTCCACAACCCTGTTTTCGCAACATAGTTTCCGCAGGCGGGTTGTGGGATGTGGGATCTCGAATACCCAATGTTGCGCTCCACAACTTTCTTTCCGCAATAGCCTTCCTACAATAAGTTTGTAGGATGCGGGATGCCAACTTCCCAAAGTTTATTCCCCGCAACTTCCTCTCCGCAATTTTCCCACCCGTCATATCTTTGCGATCTTCACTCCAACCGTCGATCTGATTTTTTACGGGGACCTCTCAGATCTCCATGGATCTGTTAACCTCCTCGCAACTTCCATTGTGGGCTTCTTCTAGAATGTCATATCTTTATCTATGGTCTCAATCTCGATCGTTCATTCTCTGCAATACTTGTCAATGGTAGAAAATCTACAGGTTGTGTCGATTGATCATGAAATTGATCAATCCAGATTGCAATCTTCCTGATTCTTTAGCCTAACACTCTTATGCATGCATCTACACTCCACTTCACCTATTCAAGCAAGAAATTGATGTGTGAATTGAATACCTCTACTGAAATACACAAATATTCAGGAAAATGCCGAAGTCGACTCTGCACAGATACACAGTTCAACACAGCACATGCATAAAGGCTAACAAACCTACAAACAGACGGTTAATCCTTCTATAAATAAATAAAGGAAAATGTACACATCTTGGATCTCTCTCCTTCCGATTCTTCAAAATATTTACAAGTAGGAATCATACACAAGTCTGTCCTCTTCTCTGTAAACTCGAAATTCTAAATGTTGAAGAGCAGAACCCTCTCTACATCTCTAAACTGTCTATTTAAACTAAACTTCTACTCTATTCCTGAGTGGTCTTGCAACTAAAAATAAGCTCTACTACGCATGATGAAAACCTTCTTGTTCGAAACAAACTACCGATAGCTTGATCTCCACGCAGGGAGTCGTGATCCGCAATGATTCCTATGCCGCTAATCAGGCTATGAATTGGCACAAAATGATTACAAAAAGAGGCCACTGCATGTGACCAACTCATCACATTGCTGGCATGCCACGATGCTCCTACATCAGACTCGCAAGGTAGAAAAATTATGAACCCCTATTCATTAGATCAACTACAGTGAAACCCTTGGCTTCTAACTCTGCAGCACTCATCCAAGTAGAATCGTCTGTTGGTCCCTTCTTCCATTTGACCAAATACTCTAGATAGTCCTTCTTCATTGTACTATTTACCACTTTAGTTTCCATAATGGCCTCGACTTCCAATGTCTGTGCCACAGGCATCTGCTCCACCCATTGTAAGTCTTCATTAGGATCTTCACCTTCTGCAAAGGTTCTAGTGTCACCTGTTACATAAGGATATAGATCCGCTACATTAAATATTGGTGAAATACCAACTCCTGTAGGCATCTCTAACTCATAAGAATTTGCTGAGAATTTTCTGAGTATCCTGCAGGGTCCAATCTTCTTGATCTTCAACTTGTTATACTCCCCCTTTGGAAATATGTCTCTCTTCATATATGCTAAGACCAAATCTCCTACTTCATATTTCTTTTCTCTCCTTTTGGAATATGCTTTGGCCTTGTAACTGGTGTTACTCTGCTGTATCCTTGCTTTTACTTGCTCTTGGAGTTCACTGATCCTCGTAGCAAACTCTTCTCCATCAGCACTTCATTTCTCCAATTAAACTAAGTCATGAAGTTCACACACTCCTCTTGAATGCATTCCATACTGAATTTGAAATGGACTCATCCCTATACTCCTATTTGTTGATTCATTATAGGAAAGCTCAGCTTGAGCTAATACTCCGTCCCACTACTTAGGACTATCACCAATCAAACTTTTCAACATGTTCCCCAGACTCCTATTGACTACTTTGGTTTGTCCATCAGACTGTGGGTGATATACTAAACTGAAGTTCAGTTTGGTACCCAACTTCTTCAACAAGGTTCTCCAGAAATGACCTGTGAACTTCACATCTTTGTCTGATACAATGCTTCTAGGTAAACCATGTAGCTTCACAACTTCATCAAAGAACAAGTTAGCAATGTGTGTGGCATCACTAGTCTTGTAGCATGGAATGAAATATTCCATCTTAGTGAATATATCAACAACAACAAATATAGAATCATGTCCCCTTAGATTTCTTGGTAAACCCAGAATGAAATCCATACTCATAGAATCCTAAGGCCTAGTGGGAATAGGAAATGGTGTATACAATCCTATGTTCTGGCTTCTCCCCTTTGCATGCTGGAATACTATGCATCTACTCACAAAATTCTCAACTTCAGACCTCATCCTTGGCCAAAAATAGAAACGACCCAACTGTCCGAAGGTTTTATCACTCCCAAAGTGACCTGCCATACCTTCATTATGTTTCTCCTGTATCAAGTTCTCTCTCATAGAACACTTTGGTATACACAATTTATTTTTTTTAAAGAGTAAACCATCTTGAAGTGTGTACTCTATCCATGGCTCTCTGTCCACCTCCACTGGATTCTTGCAATCCCTGTAAGCTTCCTGGAAATCAATGTCAGCGTCATACAAATCTCTCAAATGCTCAAATCCAAAGACTTGGACCTGATTCTCTTGCATAATCAACAGTCTCCTACTCAAAGCATCAGCTACTCTATTTTTCTTTCCACTTATGTGTTTCAACACAAAGTTAAAGCTCTGTAAGAACTCAACCCACTTGACATGTTTCAGGTTCAACTTAGGTTGCTGCATAATGTAATGTAATGCATGGTTATTTGAATATAGCACAAATTCTCTAGGCATCAAGTAGTGCCTCCAATGCTTCATTGCTTGAACAATAGCATAAAATTACTCGTCATAAGACGAATACTTCTACTTGGCATCATTCAACTTCTCACTGAAATACACTGTAGGCATGTCCTCCTGACTAAGCACAACTCCTATTGCTACTCCACTAGCATCACACTTTTCTTGGAAAGGGTGGTTGAAGTCTGGTAACTTCAATACTGGTTGTTCAGTGATCTTCTTCTTCAAGAACTGAAAACTCTTTTCAGCCTCTATTGTCCATTGAAATGGTTGTCTATCCTTCTTAATTGTCTCCACTATAGATGCACAAATACCACTGAAATTATTTATGAACTTCCTATAAAAACTTGCCAATCCATGAAATCTTCTTACCTCAAATATGTTCCTTGGTGAAGGCCAATCAATGATTGCTTGTACCTTTTCTGGATCCATCTTCAACCCTTCTCTTGAGATAACAAAACCCAAATATACTAGCTATGTATTCATGAATGTGCACTTCTTCACATTTATCAACAACTTTTCTTGTTCCAGCCTCTCTAAAACATATCTCAGATGCTTCATATGCTCTTCTTATGTTTGGATGAAAACCAAAATTTCATCAAGGTAAACTATCACAAACTTACCTATGAACTCTCTCAAGACTTCATTCATCAATCTCATAAAAGTGCTTGGTGTCTTGGACAATCCAAATGGCATGACCAACCACTCATACAACCCATCATTTGTCTTAAAGGATGTTTTCCACTCATCTCATTCTTTGATCCTGATATGGTGATATCCACTCTTCAAATCCAGTTTTGAAAAGCATATTTCCCAACTTAGGCAATCCATCATGTCATCCATCCTTGGTAATTGAAACCTATATCTAATAGTGATCTTGTTAATTGCTATGGAGTCAGTACACATCCTCCACTCACCATCCTTATTTGGTTTCAATACTGCTGGTACTACACATGGACTCAGACTCTTCTGGACCAATCCTTTGTCCAACAATCCTTGGACCTGCTTATTCAATTCTTCATTCTCTTGAGGTGTCAACCTATATGCTACCTTGTTTGGTAAACTGGCTCCTGGAATAAAATCAATCTGATGACTTATATCCCTTCTTGGTGGTAGTTCATTGGGTAAATCATCCACCACAATGTCACTAAACTCACTCACCATCTCCTGAATCTCCTCAGGTAGATTTTCCACACTGGTCTTCATCGTCACCACTCTTGGCTTACATACCACAACATAGTTCAACTCTTCTTTCTCAACCTGCTGCAAATATTCCTTTCCTGACAACATCAGAACTTTAGGTGCTGGCTGTCCTGTTGTACTACCTTCTTGTAAAGGGTGAAGTACATGTTTTATCCCATTCTAGTCGAAACTATGACAGTTACTCCTACCATCATGAGTTACTTTCTTATCGAATGTCCATGGTCTGCCTAACAATATATGGAAAACATCCATGGGCATCACATCACATAGAATCTTGTCCTTATATGGACCTATTTGGAAATCAACTACACACTGCTCACTCACCAGGATTTGATGTCCTTTATGTAACCAAGATACTTTGTATGGAACATGATGCTTGGTATTCTTTAAACTCAGATTTTCCAACATCTCTATGGAAACAAGATTGTCAGTACTCCCATTGCCAATCACCATCTTACAACACTTCCCTTGGACTTTACATGTAGTCCTGAATAACGATTTTATTTGAGCAGGCTCTGCTTGCTCCTTCTCCGGTTTCAACAAGGCCTTGTTCATCATCAAATCCTCTCCTGTCTTTGTCAAGACTTCCTCTACTATCGACTGTTCTTGCTGCTGCACATTCTGAGCTACATAGGCTCCTCTCTGTCCTACATCTTATTTTCCTGGACATTCAAATGGCTTATGCCCCAACTGGTTGCATTTGTAACACCGAACGACATCCTCTCTGCCTCATCCTCTGCCTCTACCTCCTTGGTGAGGCGCTCTTCTGCTAGAATCACCTCCTCTACCATGCTTCTCTTGCTAGTTAGAGCTACTGGACTCTCCTCTTTGCAGTCCAAATATTCCTCTTCCAGTCGCTTGCCCTCTTCCTCTGGATGAACCTTGACCTCTATTGAAGCTCTGCTTCCTTACTATCTTTTCTTCTGCCCTTAAGGCACACTGATACACCTCCTCCATCATTCTGGGCGATATCATGCTGATATCTTCTTGGATATCCATCCTTATACCATTAACATATCTAGCAGCCTTCTCTACTTATTCTTCCGCATATCCAGTCCTTAGGTTTACTTTGTAAAACTCCTCAGTGTACTCCCTCACTGTTAACAATCTTTGCCTAAGGTTTTGTACTTGTCTATACAGTATTAACTGGTAATATTTGGGAAAGAACTTAGCCCTCATATTTGCCACCATTCTATCCTATCTTTTTATCAATGGCTTATTCTTCCTCCTTCTTTCTGTTTGCACACTATCCCACCATAAGGATGCATGCCCTTTCAACCTCGTCATAACCAATCTGACTCTCTTGTCTTCTTCTACCTCATCGTACTCAAAGTACTTATCTATATCATTAATCCAGTCAATGGGATGCTCCACGATGAGACTTACATCATAGGTAGGAAACTCCGGCCTTGGCCTTAAAGTCGCTCCCAGAATAGATATGAAATATCTTAACTCTGGTGTTTCCTGCATAGGTGCATCTTCTTCTCTTTGCACTTCATCCTCAGGTTTACTTACATCCCCTACTTTTGGGTCTCTTCGTCTGTTCATTTCCATGGCTTCCAGATGTGCCCTTAACTCCCTCATTTCCTCTAGAACTTCTATGTTCCCTCCCATTCGACCTATGTCACGACCTCTCGCTCTTCTAATGCATGCAGCCATCTTCTCACACTAAGCCTCTGCAATAACAGTTCTCTTTCACACTGTAACAACTCACCTCACCAAGCCTCTTCTTTGCCCTTTGTCTTTCGGTAATGCTGGTCCTCTATCTAGAACCTCTTCAGCACTCTTCTTTTCTCTTTCTAGGCTTATATGCCTACGCTTCTCTCTTTCACGAGCTTCTCCTTGCTCCTTCAGAAATTCTTACCACAACCTCAACTGTGGAACTTCTCAACGGGAAATCTCTTCCGGTTATGATACCAAAACTAGTGCAGGGAAGGTAGACCTTAGCCAACCCAACCAACACTTCCAGGATCTAGGGTCTCCTACACTTAGCATAACTACCCAATTTAGCCTAATGGCCAAATTCTGTTCCAAAAATTTCCTCCCCGCAATTCTGCTTCCACAATCTCTGTTCCGCAACCCTGTTTCCGCAATAGATTTTCTGTAGGAAATTTGCGGGATGCGAGATCTCAAATACCCAACGTTTTGATCCATAACTTCTTTATGCAAAGGCCTTTCTGCAAGCGGGTTGTGGGATTCCAACTTCCCAAATTTGCTTCCCCGCAACTTCCTCTCCGCAACTTTTCCTCCACAATTTTCCCAATTGTCAGATCTTTGTGGCCTTCACTCCGACCGTCAATTTAATTTTTGACGCGGAACTCTCAGATATTCATGGATATGTTAACCACCTCGCAAATTTTGTTGCAGGATTCTTCTAGACCATTAGATCTTTATCTACGGTCTCAATCTCAATCGTTCATTCTATGCAATACTTTTCAATGGCAAAACATCTGTGGGTTGCGCCGATTGATCATGAAATTGATCAATCCATCCTACAATATTCTTGATTATTTAGCCTAACACTCTTATGCATGCATCTACACTCTTCTTCACCTATTCAAGAAATAAATTGATGCGTGAATTCAATACCTCCATTGAAATACACAAATATTCGGGAAAACATTGAAGTCAGCTCTGCAGAGATACACAGTTCAACACAACACATGCATAAAGGCTAACAACCCTACAAACACACGGTTAATCCTTCTATAAATCAATAAAGGAAATTGCACACAACTTGGATCTCTCTCCTTCCGATTCTTCAAAATATTTACAAGTAGGAATTAGACACAGGTCTTTCCTCTTCTCTGTAAACTCAAAATTCTAAATGTTGAAAAAAAGAACCCCCTCTACTTCTCTAAACTGTCTATTTAAAATAAACTGCTACTCTGTTCCTGAGTGGTCCTGCAACTGAAAATAAACACTACTGCGCATGATGAAAACATCCTTGTCCAAAACAAACTATCGACAGCTTGATCTCCACGCAGGGAGTCGTGATCGGCAATGATTCCTTTGCTATTAATTAGACTATGAATCAGCACAAAACGGTTACAAAAAGATGCCACGGCATGTGACCAACTCATCACATTGCTGGTGTGCCGCGATGCTCCTGCATCAAAATTTAACCTTCTTCTGTTATGTCTGAAGGTCTTTAATGAAAAATGGGTTTTCTACAATTACTTCAATTTGAGGGTTCATCATTATGAGATGTGAATGATTGAAATATATGATCAATCTCGTGTGGTATACCTTCCATACATATTTTCTAATTTGTTTAAACTAATTTTTATAGTATGGGATCTCTTTGTTGGTTAACAATGCTCTACTCATTTTGCATACAATGATATGTTGATATTTGAAATGGCTTCAACATTTGTTTTTGGAAGTTAAATAATTTGTGACATTGTCCTTATTTGTTCTCTCAAACCCTGCTTATCTGATGTGCTGACCTATTTTAACAAGACACTAAAAATGTTTTAGACCTGTTTACCAGCCATATTGACATTCATGGATCCATATTGTAAAACAACATTAGTCCATGTCGGGTTACATAGTATCAACTAAATTGTTAGTTAAATCTGTGACAGGAAGCCTGCTACGCTATTTAGTATTACCCTCAATCCATATATAAGCTAGGCCATTACCGAAAGACATACCATGTTCTATGCTAAAAAAATTGTTTGTTAACAGGTGCAAAATCTTGAACTTCTATATTGAATATTTTATGAAAATAGACCAACAGTACACTATGGGACACATATAGCGTAGTGAGACACATCAAAATAGGAAGAATAAGATGGAATTATCAATCTGATTTTTTATGAATCTCTAGATAAAGATAGTGACGTTGGATATATGCTCACAAAGGCATTATTTTTTATCATGCTAAAATTTTGAAGCATTGCAACGTGTAGACATTCTCTTAAGGGTGTCATCACATTGGCACCAAGTGAAGGTTTAACACCGCATTCATCTCCCAACTTAACTTTAAATTTGGTAACTTTGGTTAATTACTTCACCTTTCTATCCATTTCATGTTGAAATCATACTTAAAATAATGTCCACATAGGAGGGCATTACTGCAACTATAAATACTACATTCTAAAGAAAGAAAGAAAGCCTCGGGAAAGCCAATGGCCTCTGGTACTTAAGGGTATGCCAGCGGTTGTACCAAAGTAGACAAAATTCATGTCCCAGACATTTTGGTGCATAGAAATTCTCACTGCCTTCAAGAGATGCACAAAAAGTACCCACCCGTGGCACCCTTTCCCGAGGATAATATTTTGTAAAAAGGAAGAAATAACTAATTACTAGTTTTGCATGCTTTTCGACATGGTACCACCAACCCTCCTCCATTCTATTAAACCTAAATAAAGATGAAAATCACAATGACCATTTGCTAGCAATAGACCATGATTTTGTTGTTGCTAGGGATCCATTTGGCACTAGGTTGTGGGTTTGGTCACTGAAAACTCACAAAAACAGTAGAATTCTTATACATCTAACTCAAAAATGTGAGGGGCCACACTCTTGATCAATATTATATGAGAAACTTCACAAACTTCCATTCCAGACAGAACGAACACCAAAATCTGATTCAAGGTGCAAAAGTAGTAAATGGTACCTCTAGAATATCAGAGAAATAAGTCGTCAATCACTATTCCATCGCAACCATTGTGAAAATGCTACCTCTAATAGCATTGCAACTTGACCATCCTAAAAGTATAAAAAAACGCAAACTATCATAGTTAAATAGCTTCTCATAACACCCTCTTCCATGTAATCTTGTGCAAAAATGCGTAGAATCAAATCACTGAAAAATGTAATTTAGTCAAGAATTCACAGAGGTGCAAAATGAAAAGCATTCCAAAAGAATACAATACAAAGGCAACATTTGATCAAACGAAATATTCAATAAACTTAAAACTGAATAACATGCATTGAAATGTAAAGCAAGGTCTTAGTCAATATATCATGCCAGCTGATATATGGGGATAATTTTAGTTCGTCTACTCTACTAGAAACAAATCTGTATTATGTTTCTGCAACATAATATTTCAATCTGAGAAAAAGGATTATATATGTACATCCACAAATATTGAACTACTAACACCACCGTAAGTTAAAAGCTGTCAGTTGGAAAAGTAAAGAGCACAAACCAAATGTAATCTACATAAAAATAGAGCGTACCTTGGCAACATGTTCTAAGGTAACAACTTCTGGTAAAATTGAAGTCCTTGGAGCAGCATCAACAAACACAGAGCTCCCCTGCAAAGGTGGACACTAACCAGGCTTCCCAAAGCTAGGCTTTAGCATTTTATTTGCATCCCAATGAAGACCATCAAAATTCAATGTCAACATATTCAGAGCTCCTCTCCCCCATCTCCATCCATTGCCAACAAAACAACCTTCAAAGTTTCCAACTACTCTACCCCCTCCCAACCCAAGTGCATAATCAACTCTACCTAAGCTATATGTAGAATGCTTATCTATCTTCGCCTCGACAATATTCTTCGCAATGTCCTAGACATCATCCAAAATTAGCACTTTCCCATATCCTTCTCAACACACATGTATACCACATAAGTCACAAGTGCCAACACCTCCTTCCTCAAAAGAACCTCTAAATCTGCCAATTTCACGAGCGATTCCTCAATATCCCCAGGCTTCGCTTGCAAACTGCGAAGCTCTGCCAAAAAAGTAGCCACCTGCTACCCTATCCTCTCTTCCAATTCCTTCCTGATACCCTCCACCTCCTTTGTGATCTTGTTGTCAACCAACTCCAACTGGGCATGCATCATTTTGGTTGTCTTCTTCAAAAAATCCTGAAGCTCAAATATGCGGCTTTCAGAGGCAAGCACCTCTAGGGGCATCACAACCTTGGGATTTGAACACGAATTTGTGTACAAACCCCAATTCCACATAGTACCCAGCAAACCAGCCACCAGAATAAACATTATAAAATCCTTGGTAAAAATTTTGTCCGCAAAATGCCACTTGGACCTGCTTGCACTGGGGATTTTAGGGCTTTGACCTTTTTCAAAGATTTTAGAACGACAAGACCTGAGGGTAATTTCCACTGGATTGGGAGAAATTATTCTATTCAATATCGGTTCCAGCATAGTTTCTCCACCGATTGTGTGGCTCAGATCCTTCCCATAAGTGTAATACATAGTTTGATATTGGGTTGGCTCTTCCTCTCCGACTACTTCATGGTTTGCATTTCTTGTTGCCATCACTGCAGTGCATTTTCTAGAGGTTTGATGAACAAATGGTGTCTAGAGGGTGCGATGTTGTTTATAGAGGTGTTCACCGTAAAGGCCACCACATAAGACATTGCGTGAGGGGTTTGGATTTTCAAGTGCATATATTTCGTATGATCTTGAAAACCCAAGGGATTTGAACTCTAGACCACTCTATGTTTCAGAAAACAAAGATGCATGCACTAGAAAACCATATCTGTACCTGTAAATAATCCCTCAGCCCCTTCTTCTCATTTGCTTGCACTTCAGTTAGGTGGATATAAAACTCGAATTGTTACACAGTGATCAAATTTGAAGGACGAGTCAATGATCAAATTTGAAATGTGAAGGGAGGGTCTTAAATTTTAGAGATGAAGGGAAATATAAATAATTTTATTTCAATTCACAAGTATAAATTAACTAAAACCTTTCACCAAAAAAACACAAACATTGTTCTTTTAAATTTTTACAATTTTAAATAATTAAGCACTTCTTAATATTTACATGAAAAAATGATATATTTTCAATAAAACTTATTTTGAACATATTAAGTTGCCATATGTGTATCATTAACATTAACTTAACAACTATTCTATTGTATTTTTTCCAGTTTAAGCACACTTCATTATACAAAAAAACTACTTAGACTATGCCATAACCATATTCGGGAATCCACGTGCAATCCAAGCTTGAGAGATGTAAGAATTATAAGGATTGGGCACCTTAGAAAAAACAATACACAAATCAGAAAACATTAAAAAAATAATTCCTACATACCAAGCAAGTTAGCAAAGCTAGCATAACTGGGGTCGGGGCATCAAATTTTTTTGTTCAACAATTGTCATGAAAACATACATATATGGGATGGGGGGGGGAATGGAATCAAGCCTAAGTCAATTGAATCCTTTCAAATCACTACGTGTCTGAGTCTCAACAATCCTTCTTTTAATTTTAACCAACCAAATTAATTTGTAATGTCCCTTTTTGGAAATTTAATTAAAATGACCAATTTTTCACTTTTTTCCCAATTTCAACCTTTGACTAGTTTTGATGTCTAGGTCTCCAAAATGGCCCAAATTATCCCAAACCTTCACAGAAGGTATATGAATGATATTAAGGTTTTAATATTATTTTCAAGGAATATTTATTACCCTCTAAAGGCTTCTACAAACTTGTTTAATATTCTGGTCGAGGTAGGAGTTTTGACTAGTAATTTGGGGTTCTAATTCCCCCACAAAGAATAATGAAAATGACTTCCCAAATGCACTCAATCCACTTATAATTTCTGAATTGAAGAAGGGGACATGTAAAATACATCAATATGAACTCATATTCATCATGATTCAACTTTTAATGTCTGCTATAACTCCCTTAGATCATATGCAAAAAGACTAGTTTCAACCTTGGGGGGAATGATAGGAAAACTTCTCCAAATTCTATGAAACTCAACAAAATAACTCCAAATTATTATGTACTGATAATTAAACTCATATAATCCATCAGTAACATTATATTCATCCATAAACCATCAGTATTTTACTTATCCATTCGAATCTATCAACATTATATTGGTTCACAACAAGGTAGTGGGGAAATGACATTGTTTCTTCATTGTTTAACATTTATACATGAAATATTTTGGGTATTTAGAACTGAGAGTCTTATGAAATTTTAAATACATAAATAACAGTCCATTCATCCATCAACCATCAGTATTTTACTTATCCATTCGAATCCATCAACATTACATTGGTTCACAACAAGATAGTGGGGAAATGGCACTATTTCTTCATTGATTAAAATTTTTACATGAATTTTTTCAGTATTTCTACCTGAGAGTATTTTTAACTTGATATATAGATCATTTAAATCATAACATAAAATAATGGGGCATTATAATATTCCCCAAAGAGATCAATAGCTCACCCAAAGCGCACTCCCTCCATGAGCAAGAATATGCCATAAAAACTGGAAATGGTTGAGAGAAAGTGTTGCAATAGAAGGAACCAAAATATGCCTTGTATATTGCACCTGAAAATAAAAATCCATTAAATCTCCATGAAATACCTAAGTGGCCTCTCCAAACACCAACTTGGATGGGAACCTTTCACCCTCGAAATTGGCTAAGGCAAGAAAACTAGTCATCCACTAGCTCTCACAATTCACAAATGAAAAAAAAGCCATTCTCTTGGTTGATTCCTATATTTTATAAACATTCTTAGCCTTATTAGGTTACCAATCCAGCCACAAACTCAATCCAATTCGAAATTGGGTGTGGGCTCAATATTTGATATGCGTCCTCCCTTTCCTAGCCTTCCATCTTCCCCCAATTTGAGTAGGAACCCAATGAGCTTCCCCAATGTAATACCCTGGTTTTAATCCCCACTTGCATTAAAATAAATAGGATACATATGTTGTAAATAATCTTGGTGTGGAGCTCAAGGCCAAGGCCCCACCATGGATTTGGTCATGTTGTGTTTTTTATTAGGAATGGTCACCGATGGTATATCGGGACATGCGGCATATATTTAATTATGGCATCATGTAAACACGCTTTTTAATTAAACAACTCAACTAGCTATTTTCACAGCAACTAAATTGATAAAGGGAATGATTCCAAAGGATAAGGAAAAAGGGGGGGATGTGGAACATTGAGTCACGAGGAAAAAGTCTATGTGTCACCACCTCCCTTGGTTAATTTTCTGTTTGTTAGCTAAGGCAGCGATTGGCTGGCAAGCAGACCACTACCACGCCATGCTTGCTCTCCTCTCCGCGACGTGGGAACCGTTTCTTCCCCACTCCCTTGGATGTTGGCCGTTCGTCTTCCTCATGCAGGACGGGGGAATAAAACGTTTTACCAACTGTTGTGTGGGGGTTCGCCCTCTCTCTCTCACGCTGATTGCCAGTTTGTAATTCGTTTTTCTTCCATCCACACAAAGAACCGACTTTTGCCTTCACGCATTGGACTGTGTACTGTTTTCGTTCACCATTTGGATCGCAGTGGAAATTATGGGGATTGCTTTTCCACGAATTGATGGAATCGGGGGTGATTCTTCCTGTGAATCCACGTTGAACAGTGTATGTTGGCCATGAATTTTGATCATTTTCTGATCTATGTAAGTTTCCCAGGGAAAGTATTGAAGGTTGGATCGCTGTGGGTTCATCAGATTGGTCCCTGGACTATTTTTGGGTTGGTGAATGATGGCTTGAGATGCTTGAAAAACCTGGTGGGAAGAGAACCACACAGACAGAGCTATTGAGCTGGATTTCTTCTCCACAACCCCCTAAGAGAACTAGAGGGAAGATTAGGGTCTAAGGGACTGCGTTGCAGAGAAGGGGCTAAATTCCTTGTGTTGGGTGTGTGTGGGTTTTCTAGAATCTAGGCTGGTTCTGGTGTTGGTGTCTGCAGCTCTTCAGTGATCTCACCAGCTTAGCATTATCCTTTCCCCAGCTCCTGTTCGCCTGATAAACCTAACTGTGTTGGCTTGGCTGAACTGTGTACCCTTGTTGTGTTGTTATTCCTTGGTATGTGTAAGACTGATAGTTCCTTATTCCTTGGGGAGTCATGCCCTGCTCGAGGGTGGCAGCATTGCTGAAAGATCTAGGAGCATGCTAGCCTATGGTTGGGTGGAACGTTGCAGCGACATAGCTGGTTGCGGAACGATTTCTTTATAAAAACAAGTAATCTTCTCTATTTTACTTCTGCAATCCTATTTACTGTTAATGATCATGATGAACATGTTGAATGCTTGTATGAATGTATGTTACTTTTGCTGTGTATGATAAATAATCCTGTATGCATGTTTTAGTTCAAGCATTTTATTTCAGCATTTCAACAATGATCATGAATGTACACGTTCATGGGGCTAGATGCCCAAATGTTTGGTGTGTAGTAGCATCCTCTTCACCGGTCGGAGGGTCAGGGACGTTACAGCATGGTATCAGAGCTCATGTTGCAGCATGGGCCTGAATGGACCACCAAGAGGCAGTGACAGAAGCTGGATTGCTTTCTGCCTAGCAAGGATCAAAATTTTGATGACAATAAACTCCTAAAAATTTGCCTAAGTGTTGACAGTTGAAACACTTAGTGGTTTAGACTTCTGACGTAGCGGAAAGGTTAGTGGAAGAGACTTCCGCTGTAGTGGAAAAGCTAGCAGAAGTGCGCCCAACGGAGGATGTTTGGAGGGAAAATTTGAGAAATTTGTCTAAGTGTTGAGTGATCGGGCCACTAACAGGAAAGACTTCCGCCGTTGCAGAAGAGCTAGGAGGAAGGACTTCCGACGTAGCGGAAGCATGCCCGATGAAACAGTTGAAGAGAGCCGAAAATTTTTGTCCAAGTGTTCCGCATTGAAACAATTAGCTGAAGGGACTTCCTCCATTGTGGAAGCCAAAAGCACTAAAGCTTCCGACCAGAAAGGCCGCCGACACTTAAAAGTTTAAATTTTGTCTAAGTGTTCCGCATTGGAACAATTAGCTAAAGGGACTTCCGCTGTTGTGGAAGCCAAAAGCACTAAAGCTTCCGACCAGAAAGGCCGTCGACTTCGAAAAGTTTAAATTTTGTCCAAGTGTTCCACATCGGAACAATTAGTGGAAGGGACTTCCGCCGTTGCGGAAGCCAAAAGCACTAAGGCTTCCGACCAGAAAGGCCGCCGACGCCGAAAAGTTTAAAATTGTCTAAGTAAGTGCCAATCAGAAGAAGTTAGTGTTTGGCGTGCCGCCATTGTGGAAGCCAAAGTCACTAGACTTGCGATGCGACAAAAGACTGCCAACGCTGATCGAAAGAAGAAAGTGTTTCATGAGCCGTCGTTGTGGAAGCGGAAGCACTAAGTCTTCCGACGAGAAAGACTTTCGACACCGATCAAAAGAGGAAAGTGGTTCATGAGCCGCCGTTGCGGAAGCCAAAGCGTTAAGTCTTCTGACATGAGAGACCGCCGAAACGTCGGAACAATTAGTGGTTCCGAGATCCGATTCTGCGGAAGAATTAGAGGAATTGGGAGCCGATTCTGTGGAAGAATTAGAGGAATTGGGAGCCGATTCTGCGGGAGATATAGTGGAAATGAGATCCAATTCCATAGTTGAAATAAGATCCAATTTTACAAGAAGGAAATTCTGAGTTTTCAGTAGGATTTCCCCAGCAGATTGTGACTATAATTCAGTGAATTTTCCAGGGCTGAAAATTGAGAAAGTAGCAGCAAAGATAGACATTCTTTGATGAAGAAATCTTGTGTTTGGGAAAATTTGTTATTTTATGAATTTTTTTTCTTTCCAAGAAAAAGGTAAGTAGTTTGATTTATATTAATACTATGCATCTAATATTTTGCTACTAACACATTGCAGAACTATAGATAACTTCCAAGAGCAGTACTCCAGAAAGAACAGTGTGGTAAAGCCAGAGGTGGTTCATCCATGAGAACCCAAGATGGGTATGATGCTCGGGATTCTTGCGAGCACGCAGAAGATGCCATGGGAGAAAATGTCCGTAATAGGAATGATGAGATTGAGTACAATGGAAGGAGATTCCAAGAGACACCGTCAGATGTTGCAACCACCATGAGAAGCTTAATAAAATCCCAGGAAGAGCAGCATCAGTTGAATGCTGCCATATTGGAAAGTATGACAGACTTGCAGAAAAAGATAGATTCTGGACGAGGTATATCAAGACCAGAAGGCAGTAAGAGCAGCACTAGGAGAAGGATAAGGACTTCCAGTGGATCATCTGACTCCGAAGAATCCAGTGGAGATACAAGCTCTTCTCCTCTTAAAAGGAAAAGAAACAGACACCAGAGGGATCATTCTCGAGATGAGTTTAGGAAAGCTAAACCTCCTACATTTGATGGTGAGATAAAGACTGGACAAGAGGCTGAAGCTTGGCTTCTTGGGATAAAGAAGTACTTTCAGGTGTAGGATTATTCAGGAAACATGAAGGCATGATTTGCCATATTCAATTTGAATGGAAGGGCATCCATTTGGTGGGAACACTTCAAGCAAGTAAAGAGGATCAGTGAAAGGAGACTTAAGTGGAAACAGTTCAAGAAGTATTTCAAGTAGAAATACCTCTCTGACCGGTATTATGATGACAAGATTAAGGAGTTCCATGAGCTGAGATTGGGACAACAAACCATGGATGAATATGCAAATAAGTTTTTGGAGCTGTTGAGGTATGTCTGGTACATTAGAGATGAAAAAAGTGAAGGTCCAACGGTTCCTAAGTGGATTGCCTCAAGCTTACAAAGATAGAATTGAGTTCTATGAGCCGAGAACTCTTGAGGAAGCAATAAGAAAAGATAAGTATTGTTATGAGCAAAGAAAAGGTAAACCTGATTACCATAAGTCATGGAAGGACAAGAAGAATGAAAAATTGGACCAAAGAAAGAAAGGTTTCAAACCTTCTAGATTCAAGAATCAGCAAAACAGCCCTCCCAAGCTGCGAGTGATCCAGATGGAGTGATAGGTGGAAAGCCTAAAGAGCCACATCCAAATAAAGGTCCACTCAAATGTTGGAAATGTGAAAGACCTCACTTGCGTAGAAATTGTCCACTCGAGAATGAGAATGCAAGACCAGCTTATAACATTCAAGAAGCAGAAACAGTGGGTCAAGTAGTAAGGGCAGTCCCTAGGATTTATGCAGCACTGGAGGACCACTAGGCAGATCACCAGTCAACTCTGGTTGAAGTAGCAGGTAAGATTGTTGAGCAATCTGTTTCTATTTTGATTGACCCTAGTTCTACACACAGTTACATTACCCCTAGAGTAGTGGAGATTTGTGCTTTTAATAAGGTAAAGCATAGGAAGTATTGGTTAGTTCAGCTAGCCACTGGAAATAAGAGAAATGTCAGTGAAGTGGTAGAGAAATGTCCATTGGTCATGGATGGGTTGGTCACTTGTGTAGATCTGAATGTTCTACTGCTTGGTTCCTATGATGTTCTCATTGGAATGGATTGGTTAGAAGCTCACCGAGTGAAGCTTGATTGTTACAATAAGACTTTTGAATGCATGAATGAAGAAGGGAACCTAGTAGTCGTGAAAGGAATTTCAAAGGTGATTTCAGCACGACAGGTTTGAACAATGCAGTTAAAGAATTTTTGTAGGAAGGGTTGCCAGTTGTATGCAGCTCAGATTTTGGAGGAAACAAGAGATGAAAATCCTAGGTTGGAGGCCTATCAGGTGTTACAAGAATTCAGGGATGTGTTTCCTGATGAGATTCCAGGGCTTCCTCCAAAGAGGGACATTGATTTCACAATTGAACTTGTGCCAAGAGCGGCACCAGTGTCCAAGGCACCCTACAGGATGAGTACACCGGAGATGCTAGAGTTGAATATGCAACTGCAAGAGTTGTTGGAAAAGAAGTATATCCAACCGAGTGTGTCTCCTTGGGGAGCACCGGTTTTGTTTGTAAAGAATAAAGATGGTACACTTAGGTTATGTATTGATTATAGATAGTTGAACAAGGTTACTGTGAAGAATAAATATCCTTTTCCTAGGATTGATGACCTCTTTGATCAAATGAGAGGAGCAAAGGTATTTTCCAAGATTGACTTGAGGTCTGGTTACCATCAGGTGAGAATCAAGGATGAAGACATTCATAAGACCACCTTCAAGACAAGGTATGGGCATTATGAGTTTGTAGTGGCACCATTTGGTCTCACCAATGCACCAGCTACATTTATGTGCCTTATGAATAGTGTCTTCAGCAAATATTTGGACAAGTTTTTTCTTGTTTTCCTTGATGAAATTTTTGTTTATTCTAAGAATGAGGGGGAGCATGAAGAGCATTTGAGATTGACATTGAAATTGCTCAGGAAGCACCAGTTGTATGCAAAACTCAGCAAGTGTGACTTCTACAGAGATAGAATTCAGTATTTGGGTCACATTATCTCAGAGGAGGGTATATCTGTGGACCCTGAAAAGATTGAAGCCATTATGAATTGGCCTACTCCAAGAAATGTGACAGATGTAAGGTATTTTATGGGACTTGCAGGATACTACAGGAGATTCATTGAGGGATTCTCCAAAGTTGCACATGCTATCACTTCCTTGCAAAAGAAGGGGATGAAGTTCGAATGGACATCGAGGTGTGAAGAAAGTTTCCAAAGGTTGAAGAACCTTCTCACCAGTGCACAAGTATTGAAGGTTGCAGATCCAGAGAAGAATTTTGTGGTATGTACCAATGCATGCGGACAAGGGCTTGGAGGAGTCCTTATACAAGGCAACCACGTGATATGTTATGAGTCAAGAAAGCTGAAGGAGCATGAGAAGAACTATTCCACTCATGATCTAGAGCTTGCAGCCATAGTACATGCCCTCAAGATGTGGAGGCATTACTTGATGGGTAGGATATTTGAGCTCAAAATAGACCATTGTGGATTAAAGTATTTATTTGATCAGCCTACTCTGAATGCTAGGCAAGCAAGATGGCTAGAATTTTTACGTGAGTTTGATTTTGAAATCAAGCACATAAAGGGAAAGGAAAATAAGGTGGCTGATGCACTCAACAGGAAGGTACAGGAAATGCATGTGGCATCTCTTAGTATTTGCCAATCCGATTTGAGGCAGCAGATTGTTGATCATGTTGCCGAAGATGAATTGTATGAGTAGGTCAAAGACAAGTTGCAGTAGCAAAGTCTTGAGAAGAGGTATGAGGGATATAAATTGGAAGAAGATGGACTTCTCACTTATAAAGGTAGAATTTATATTCCAACTATAGTAGATTTGAGGAGAGTTGTTATGGATGAAATCCATCAAGCTCCGTATTCTGGTCACCCAGGATATCAGAAGACAATTGCTACAGCTAGAAAGCAGTACTTTTATCCAGGTATGAAAAAGGACATGGCTGAATACATTTCAAGGTGCATGAAATGTTAGCAGGTAAAGGTGGAGCATCAACATCCAGCAGGTTTGTTTCAGCCTTTGTTAGTTCCGGAATGGAAATGGGAAGTTATTTCCATGGATTTTATTACAGGATTTCCAATGACTTGGAGACAACATGATTCTATCATGGTAGTGGTAGACAAGTTGACTAAGGCAACACATTTTATACCAGTGAAGTCTACGCACAAGACTGATGACATTGCAAAGATCTTCATGAAGGAGATTTTCAAATTGCATGGATTGCCTAAGGCAATAGTCTCTGACAAAGATGTCAAGTTTACTTCCAACTATTGGAAGGGGTTGTTTGCAGATTTGGGTACAAAGTTAAACTTCAGCACTGCATACCATCCTCAGGCAGATGGTCAGACAGAGAGAGTGAATCAGGTGCTTGAAGATATGCTTCGCATGTACGTGATGGACAAACCAACGAAGTGGGAAGATTACTTACACTTGGTAGAGTTTGATTACAACAATGGACAGCAAGCATCCTTGGGGATGCGTCTGTATGAAGTTTTGTATGGAAGATGGTGCAGGACACCAGTGACTTGGGACAACCCGGTAAAAAAAATTGTGCTTGGACTAGAATTGCTCAAGGAAATGGAGCAAGAAGTTGTAAAGATTAGGTAGAATCTGAAAGCAGCACATGACCGACAAAAAATTTATGCAGATAAGCATAGGGTGAACAGGGAGTTCAGTGTTGGGGATCATGTTTACCTCAGAGTGAGGGAAAAGAAAAGTTCCTTGAATCTTGGAAGTTGTGCCAAGTTGTCACCTAGATATTGTGGGCCATTTGAAGTACTTGAGAGGATAGGTCCTGTTGCATATAAACTTGCATTGCCTGCTAATACTAGAGCTCATAATGTTTTTCATGTCTCTTTGCTTAAGAAATATGTACATGATCCTAACCATGTGATAAATTGGGATGTGATTCAGGTGGAACCCGAGGAAGAATTCCAAATCGAGCCAATGCGCATCCTCGACAGGAAGGTCACAATGCTCCAGAACCGAGCCATAGGGCAGGTAAAGGTGCAGTGGGAGCATTGCGGACCTGAAGAGGCTATGTGGGAGCTGGAGGATGCCATGTGATTGGAACATCCATTTTTTTTCAATCCTGTGGAACATTGAGGCAGTACCAGTGTAGCATTTTGTTCAAATTTTGTAAAGCACTGAGGACAGTGCTATTTAAGGGGGAGGGGAATGTAATACCCCGGTTTTAATCCATGGTTGCATTAAAATAAATAGGATACATATGTTGTAAATAATCTTGGTGTGGAGCTCAAGGCCAAGGCCCCACCATGGATTTGGTCATGTTGTGTTTTTTATTAGGAATGGTCATCGATGGTATATCGGGACATGCGGCATATATTTAATTATGGCATCATGTAAACACGCTTTTTAATTAAACAACTCAACCAGCTATGTTCGCAGCAACTAAATTGAGAAAGGGAATGATTCCAAAGGATAAGGAAAAAGGGGGGGATGTGGAACATTGAGTCACGAGGAAAAAGTCTATGTGTCGCCACCTCCCTTGGTTAATTTTCCGTTTGTTAGCTGAGGCAGCGATTGGCTGGCAAGCAGACCACTACCACGCCACGCTTGCTCTCCTCTCTACAACGTGGGAACCGTTTCTTCCCCACTCCCTCGGATCTTGGTCGTTTGTCTTCCTCATGCAGGACGGGGGAATAAAACGTTTTACCAACCGTTGTGTGGGGGTTCGCCCTCTCTCTCTCATGCTGATTGCCGGTTTGTAATTCATTTTTCTTCCATCCACACAGAGAACCGACTTTTTCCTTCACGCATTGGACTGTGTACTGTTTTCATTAACCATTTGGATCGCAGTGGAAATTATGGGGATTGCTTTTCCACAAATTGATGGAATCGGGGGTGATTCTTCCTGTGAATCTGCATTGAACTGTGTATGTTGGTCATGACTTTTGATCATTTTATGATCTGTGTAAGTTTCCCAGCGAAAGTATTGAAGGTTGGATCGCTGTGGGTTCATCGGATTGGTCCCTGGACTATTTTTGGGTTGGTGAATGATGGCTTGAGATGCTTGACAAACCTGGTGGGATGAGAACCACACGGACAGAGCTATTGAGTTGGATTTCTTCTCCACAACCCCTGAAGAGCACTGGAGGGAAGATCAGGGTCTGAGGGACTGTGTTGCAGAGAAGGGGTTGACTTCCTTGTGTTAAGTGTGTGTGGGTGTTCTAGAATCCAGGCTGGTTCTGGTGTTGGTGTCTGCAACTCTTCAGTGAGCTCACCAGCTTAGCATTAGCCTTTCCCCAACTCCTGTTCGCCTGATAAACCCAACTGTGTTGGCTTGGCTGAACTGTGTACCCTTGTTGTGTTGTTATTCCTTGCTATGTGTAAGCATGTTAGTTCCTTATTCCTTGGGGAGTCATGCCCGGCTCGGGGGTGGAAGCATTGCTGAAAGATCTAGGAGCGTGCTAGCCTATGGTTGGGTGGAACGTTGCAGCGACATAGCTGGTTGTGGAACGATTTCTTTATAAAGATAAGTAATCTTCTCTATTTTACTTCTGCAATCCTATTTACTGTTAATGATCATGATGAACATGTTGAATGCTTGTATGATTGTATGTTACTTCCATTGTGTATGATAAATAATCCTGTATGCATGTTTTAGTTCAAGCATTTTATTTTAGCATTTCAACAATGATCATGAATGTACACGTTCATGGGGCTAGATGCCCAAATGTTTGGTGTGTAGTAGCGTCCTCTTCGCCGGTTGGAGGGCCGGGGACGTTACACCCAACTCACATGAGCACCCTATTGGATTCTATATTTCAACCTGAAATGTCATATATGCCATATTTCATCCTTCATATCTGATTTGTGTCATAGGTGTCATGGCATCTTCATCATTGTTGTCATAGAGCTAGGGAATCTAGTCCAAGTGTATCACTTGCTCCAAAATGACTCTTCCTCTCCCATGTAAGTTACATTTTCTTACAAATTCGACCTATGATATATATGTCCAAGTGTATTAGCCTTATAACTCATCCTATAACATTTAGGCTTCCCATGGATTCGAAATTGCAAGAGGAGGATGCCATGTGGCACATAAATTCTAGCTTGTGTTGGCCCCATAGTCTCCATGTGTCTCCATGCTCCATTGCCACTTCAATTTTATATTGTATTTATTTATTTATCTACTTTATTAAATATTTATTCCATTCTAATGTTCAAACATCATTCGTTGTCCCCCTTATTCCAAATCCTAAAGCTTCCACCCCCAACCTAGGAAACTAGTAATTTTCCTCCTTGGCAATTATTTGACCCTTAGCATAAATTTGACAAAATCTAATGAATATGGAAAATGTCATTAATCCATTATGACCCAATGAAAAATTTGGGACATGAAAAATCCTCCCTTCCCAATATTGCTTGTCCTCAAGCAATTTCAAACATGGGTGTTGAAGAACTTGCTTTTTGTATGATTCTTTGAAGTTGCCACTGAGTTTCCCAACTTTGAGTCTTTAAGATTCCATGAATATTTGAGAGAGGAACCAACATGCTTTCTGCTGGAATAATCTGATTAAAATCACTTTATTAAGTGGGGAATCCATCTCCCATACTGCTTGTTTCCCCATAAAATTGAAATCAATGGGACTAAAAACTGTCCTAGTGTCCCAGTGCTTGTATTGCACCCCAACAATTAAGAGTGCTCTCCAACCCATACCATTAGGAAAGAGAATTACGGGACCCCATTTTCTTCTATGTATTCTTCCAAACATCATGAGTACATAATATATATCATCAAAGTACATAACAACATAATAAAAATGTACATCAAGGAGGTGCCTCATAAAAAAAGTACTTATACCTCCAAGTAAGTAGACCACCATTTTCCAAGTGCATACAAGCTTCAAGTGACCAATAAAAACTGCTCCAATGACATAGGTGAGGATCCCATGTCCTATAATTCTGCTCCAAAAGGATGTGATATTCATCAAAATATTCATCCAAGAAGTGAATGAAGAATCTCCACTAAAATCTGAACCAAATAATGAGCAAAAAAAACAACAAGACTTCAAATGACTCAAAGAAGTCTCACCCATACATCCATGAATGAGAGAATCATAAGGATATAACAAAGTGTGTGGCTGGCAACAAAAATGTTCTCCAATCATAAATCTATTCACCCCAGTTTTGGATGAAGTTCCTCCAACATCAAATGAACCAAATGTTGAGCAAGAAAAACCATGACTCTTCAAGTGACTCAAATGCATATCATAGGTTCATCCATGCAGATGTGCATCATCATAAAGTAAAAAAGGATGCTGCTACAAATGTGAATAATAATATGCTCCAACCATGTCATCATAAAAATTAAATCTAGGAGTTCCATACTCCTCATGTGGCACCATAAAAAAGAACCCTTTCACCCATACTTCATTCAGACTAATGCTGCAAAACATGGAATTATAGGATGTAGGAGAATGAACTAACTCACCCAAATGATCAAAAGGTGCAGAATTTTCATCATGGGAAGGATCCATATGGGTAGTATCATGCAGCTCTTTCAAAATTGTGAAACCTTTGTCATATATTGGTTCCAATGTAGAGGAATCATGCTCTTCTTTAAAAATTGCATAACCTTCATCAAGAGACAATTCAAGTTCCTCTTCCACCACATCAAGTGTTTGTATCTATTCAATTTCATCTTCAAACACATCAAGCACATTCAAATTTCCACATTTCTCATGATCCACCACGTCATGAGAATCCTCCAAACAATCTACCATTTGACAATCTGAAACATAGGAGGAAAAACAAGTATCTTGCAACTTTTCAAGAAGTTGCTCATTTTGAATTGTGAGCTTATGAATATCCTCATTATTATTCAAGTATTCTTCATGTAAACATTCATTAAGCTCAACCAAATTGTTTCTATCAATAAGCAAAGACATGAAATTACCTTCAATGTTACACATTGCTCTTTGAATCTTCTCCATGTCTTCAAGGAAGGATGGATCCTCCAATGAAGAATTTTTCCAACAAGAATTTGACACCAATGCTTTAGTGTTGTGTAGTATTCTAAGGGCCTGTTGGATCTTCTTTTCATTCATCTTTAAGGACCCTTCAATAAAATGAGGCTCTTACAAATGAACCTCCTGATATTCTTCCTTCTTGCTTGGACCAACTTTATGAAGCTCAAGTGGTGATGGGGAAGTTGATCTTGTTTCTTCTTCAACTGCTACAAGGTATTAATTTTCATGTTTACAAGAAATTTGGCTTGCATAAAAATTTTGAAATCTAATCTCTATGTCACCAACATAGAGTTGTGAGCACCCACCAATAGGTACCCCTTCATAGTTCAAGCATCCATCAGTAGATGCTCTTTGTTTCATTTCCAAGGTAGAATGTGTCTCGAAATGATGTTCAGTATTTTCAATAGAAAATTTTTCATACTCATGTGATGTCTCTTCATATTTTCTCAGAGTCACTTGGGAGTGACTTTCTATCCTCTTCATGTACTACTTCTTCTACTTCACCTATTTCATAACTAGGTGGTTCATGGGTCTCTTCCTTTTGCTCCTTCAAGCAAACTAATGTATTTTTCCCCTTGGTTTTCTTAAGATCAATATATTTTCTCCAAATTTAGATAGCCAAAAGTTCTAATCCTTTCATAATATTCTTGGCCATATCTTCAAGTATAGGTTCGATGATTTTATATGCTCCTCACCATCATATCAGGTTCCCTTTTCATCCCTAGTCGTAGTTTCCTCTTCAAAAAAAGCACTTTTGGGTTTCAATATCTAATGGTGGTCCCTAGAGGGTCATAAATATTCCTTGAACATCATATTCAAACCTTAAATACCATTCATATACCTTTTGTGAATATTTGGGAGCATTTGGACCAATTTGAAGACCTAGACATCAAAACTAGTCTAAAGGTTGAAATAGGGAAAAAGGTGAAAAAATGGTCATTTAATAAAATTTCAAAAAGGGACATTACATAATTTTATTAATGGCCAGATTTGAGAAAGTTATAGGTGTGAGTAATTTAAGGATTGGGGCTCTAAAATTTGTTGTGATTTGTACCAATCCATGATTCAGTGAATCGATAGTCATGAGTAGGAATTTAAGTTATTTAATGAAAACAAGTCATGTGTATAACCTATATGTCGAAACCGTTTTCCTTGTTGATGCATGCCACTACCCTCTTTATTGTCTTACCAAAAGGAATGATAATGAGGAAGAAGACCTAAAATTATGGACTTCACCTTCAAAGAATGCCTTGCAATCACATTGGTAAGGAGTGATAAGAAGATCACAACAATCCAACGTGTCAAATATTAGTTGATAGTGTTAATTAAAGACTTATATGGTAAATTTAATATAAGACTTACTTATAGTTGTCTCTTGCTCTTTGTGTCTTCACACATTTAATATTTTATGGTCCTCTTTGTTTCTTTACCCAATTCATATTATAAGGTGAGGATTTGCATGCATAATAATCCTTAGTTATGATTATGAGATGAGTATTTAAAGAGAAGATGATGTAAAGACAAGCAATTTTTATATGTATTTTGGTGGTGTCGAGGACACATGTTGTGAGAAACCACAAATGTTTGGAAGGATGGAGGGAGATTACATCATTATCAAGCCACCCATCAAATTGAATACTATTCTTGAGCCAACAATTTTTTTTAATAACTATTGTTTCTCCATATCGTGTGCCCAATGACACCTCTCTATAGAAATGCATAAATCGACCTTTGCACAGTTTGTGATCCTAACTACATGGAATTATTTGTATTTGCATGACATCGCGTGTTTTTTATAGTTTTAGTGAGTCCATGATATTCATGCAAGAAATGAAGTCTTGTAGAGGAGGACTTATCAAACCGGCCTTTTGAATTTCATTTTGACGAAAAAAGAGTTGACATTGGTAGCAAAGGTTCACATAGGTAGTAGGCACAAATTTTTGAGCTCGTTTCAGGCCTAGTAGTAGACTAGTAGATGCTATTTTTTTCTATAGTCATAGTTTTTGACAAATTGTCACACTTTAGATTGTAGCTCCAAGTGACTCGGGAGTGAGAGTCACATCTCAATGGCTAGTGCCTCATAGTCATCAATGATTACTATCCATCTTGCACAACTAAGCAGTGAGTGCATGACATGAGTGAGTGAGTGATTATAATTTATCATATTTCCAATATTTTGAATGATGAGTTGATTTGTATAGTCTAGGAATTTCAACATCTTGACAAATTTATATGGATGGGTAATTTCAAATGTCGCCCTTCTTTTGAAATGTTGATATAAATTACACCCTTCTTAATTGGAAGGGTAAAATTCAGTTTTAAATTTTTTTTGGAGGGCAATTTTACCTTTACACTGCATGTACTTTGTACTTACAGAATTTCCATGTTCTTGGAGAAACACTCGGGAGTTGGGATATTGAGTCGTGGGGTTCAATGACCCTATCCCGATTACCGGGTCCACCCTCCATGCTATTATCTTTTGGTGTTGGTGTCATTATGATGTACACTTTGACATTGGTATATTATTTAATTACATCATTAGTTAATTGACAACTTGGTTTTCCAAATTTATTTGGATGTGTGGCTTTGAGGATTTTTAAGGCTCTCTTATATAGGAATGGTCAAGGTGCACTAAAAATGTAAGTGAAACTAATTATTATTAACTTTTCAAGTTAATTATTATCGATTTATTTAGAGCCTTGTCCTATTCTTACTAGGGGTAGTGATGATGTGCTAAAAAATGATCCTCAAATAATTGTGATAATTCTTATTGATTATTCTTTTGGAAATTTTCATGGAGAGTCTTCCTATCCCTAATAGGAGTGGTGAAGGGTGTGTTGAGAACTAAACCTAGATAGTTGTGATAAAATCCCACTAATTTCTCTCTTCAAGGATTCTTGGGTATCTCACTTCTATACCTACTAGCAACAATTAAGGATGCATTGATAATCAAACATGGGCTACTTGTGGTGAACTCTCACTAATTTATTACTTAAAGGAATCTCAAATCGAGCCCACCTATGCTTATAAATAGTAGCAAGGGGTGCATTGTGAATCAAAAATTGGGCTAATTGTCATAAATTTCCACTGATCTATCATTTTGATATTCTTAGATAGAACTCACTTTCACCTACCAAGAGTCACTAGGGGTGCACTAAGAAATGGACTTGGGTTAATTGTAGTAAACTCCCACTAATTTATCACACATGGGAATTTTCATGTAGAACCCTACTATGCCTACTAGGAGTGGTTAGGGATTCACTAAGAATCCAACCTCAACTAATTGTGGTAAACTGTCATCGATGTACCGATTCAAAGATTCTCATGTAGAGCCCTATTACCCCCTATTAGGAGAAACTAGAGGTGCTTTAAGAATTGAACATGAGCTAGTGTGTTAAAGTCCCATTGATCTATTATTTCATTGATTCTCAAGGATATCCCCAAAACATTTATTAGGAGTAGCCATGGGTGTGTTGAGAATTAAAAATGGGCTAGATGTGATGACCTCTCATAGAAGTACTACTTTGGGGATTCTCGAGGAGAGTGATCCTATTCCTACTAGAAGTGATTAGAGGTGTATTAAGAATTGAACATAAGATATTTGTGGTAAACTCCCATTGATCTACCATTGTATTTTTAAGCAAAGGACCCTACACTTACCAAGGGTAACTAGTGGTGCATTTAGAATCAAACTTTGATTAGCCATGTTAAACTTCCACTAGTCCACTACATCAAGGATTATCGGTTAGAGACCTCTTATGCCTATTAGAAGCAATTAAGGGTATGTTGAGAATCAAACATGGACTAGTTGTGGTAAACTCCCACCATTTCATTACTTCAAGGATCTTTAGGTAGAAGCCTCTTATTCCTATTAGAAATGGCTATGCCGCTGAAAATTTGACTTGCGATAGTTGGTGTATCCCACATCAATCCATTTATTGAGGGATTCACAAGTACAAGGCTCATAACTCTACTAGGAGTCAAGGAGTGTGTTGAGAATCGAACATGGGTTAGTTGTTGTAAATTATTATGCAATAAATTCCCAAAATAAAATAAAATTAGAAGAGAGAGTAACCAAATATTAATGAATAAAAGCAATACTAATAAAAAAACTAAAATATAATGTCACAATATCTAGGGATTACCATAAACTCCCCTTTATCTACTACATAAATAGTTTTTAGTAGATATCATCCAGTCCTACCAAGAGTGGTTAGAGATGCATTCAGAATGGGGCCTAATCTAGTTGTAGTAAACTCTGATTGATCTATTTCTATGGGGATTCACATGTTATGCCTTCCTATGTCTATTAGGACTAGTTAAAGGTGCATAGATATTAAAAAATGAGCTATTCTGGTAAACTCCCAATGATCTACCTATTTTAAGGATTTCTTAGGAGTAGCTAGGGGTACATTAAGAATTAACAATGGGTTAATTATATTGAGCTCTCACCAGTCTATCACCTTGAACAATCTTAAATCGAGCATTCCTACACATACTAGAAGCAACGAGGGGTAAACTAAAAATTGAACTTGAAGTAGTTATGATAAATTTCCATTAATTTGTGTCGACTCCACAACCTAATAAAATCATGTGCTTGGTCTTGAATGCCACTACATTTGAAAACATTTCGATTAGCATCCCCTCCCACTCTTCATGTTTGAATTAGAATGTGGGCATCTACATTCAAACTCTTAATTTTTTGATATTAACAACTCATGTTTTTTAACATAATGTGACTCTTCATATGTAAAATTATTAATTCCACAATATCTTCATGCTAGATTGAACCTCACAGTGAAAGAAGAATGAAGGAGATTGATTTTACAGTGAAAAATTCAGAAACATGCATAGTGAAATTGAACATAGAAGTAACACTCGAATTGGAGCAATAGATGGACTGAATATTCATTAATCTGTATGCAATACATCCAACTTATCATTGAAATGTTGTCGAGGACAAGTTCCATTAAGGTCACTCAAATGTTTCCGAGGACAATTGAATTTCATTGTCAAGTACATAATACATCACATCATCATAATCGTTGACATCGTCATCATAAACATCAACATCAATAAGTACATCATCAACAAAATCATGGTCATCATCATCCTCATCAACAAATACATCATCAACCACATCATTTTCATCATCGTTGATAGGGTCACTCATATTCCATTATAATTCATCACCATTTGGATCCATGTCATGTTGTCGCAATCACTCAAATGCCATTAAGGTCACTAAAATGTCGTCGATGACAAATAAATTCCATTACAACCATTAGGTGATATTAATATGTCTCTCACATGTCATTATGAACATTTAAGTTCCATTAGGATCAATCAATATCCAGAAGTATTATGACATGCATCATCATCGTGGACATCGATGTTGTCATCATCATCATCATCAATGCCATATGGCACATCAACATCATCTTGATCATAATCCTCATTATCATCCCCATCTTCAACATCAAGTACATCATTAACAAAATCATCATCATCATTGTCATTATGGTCAGTCATATGCCATTAGTGTTCTTAATCACTCATCACCATTATGATTCATGTCATGTAATTGTTAAGGTCATTTATATGTCATTACATACATTTATGTGCCATTAGAATCAATTAGGATACAAAATTTCTACCACATGCATAATCATTGTTGACATCCACATCGCCATCAACATCATACAATAAATCAACATCATTGTCGTCATCATATTCATCATCAATATAATTGCGATAATACTGAGCAAGGAACCCTACTACCTCACGGAAATGGATGATATAGTCTTATACTTATCAAATCATATCCATACACTCTATCATAATTATCATAATGCATCATCACCATGTTTTTAGGGACAATCAGATTCCATAAGGGTCTATCAAATTTTGTTGGGGACACTCAAATGCCATTACAACAATTTAGGTGACATTAAGGTAATTTACTCCTCCTTATGATTAATCAATATCCAAAAATGCCATGATTACGATTATTTAGGTGCCACTATGAGAAATCAAGATCCAAAAGTACTATCACATGAATCATGATCATTGACATTGACACTCACATTGATCACTGACGTTGAAATTAATAAATCTGACGTTATGTTAGATGTTTTCCAAACACAATTCTTAGCTCTAAACCTAGTGCAATTCCTAGTGCTATTCTAGAAGTTTTTTGGGAGGCTATTATGGGTGTTATATGGGATGCTTTTTTGGACGATAATTGGGACACTAATTGGAATGCTAATTGGGACTATAAATTGGGACGCTAATTGGGATGCTAATTATCGTCCAAAATAGCGCAACTTTTAAATTGGGATGCTACGTGGGACAAAAATTTGGATGCTAATTGGGATGCTAATGATCTTTCCAAAATAGTGCCAACTTTTAACTTGGGACGCTAATTAGCGTCCAAAATAGCGCCAACTTTTAAAAAGGGATGCAAATAACGCCATTAAAAGTGCCATCCCGTGGAAAAGCGTCCACTTTGTCCAAAAAATGATGAAAAATACACTAAAAGTGATAGTGGACGCTAAAAAGGAAGCTAAAACAAATAAAATGACTTGGATTTTACTGTAGATCATACAATTTATAGAAATGAGTACAAGAGTTTGTATAAAATGTTGGTATGTCTATGTTATAGTGCAATTTATTCAATATAACATGAAATGTAGGCCAATGTGTGAATTTCCTCGAGGGACTCAACCCTGATTTTTACCATGTGGAAAACACATAAATTTGGAGTTTCCTTGTAGAGCATAAGTTTTTATGTCTAAAATTTAAACTTTGAAAGCTTATTTAGTGTTTTTATGCCTAAACAGTCACTCTGTGGTTTGAATTAGTGAATTTGGCTTTGTAATGCATGTTGGGTGTACATTTGAGTGAAGCAATCCAAAAATGACTTGCTTCAGTAAAATGCAGGCATATGTCTGATTTCTTTGTCAATTTCAATGAATAAAATAGGAGAGTGTTTTATTATTATTATTCCTCACCTTTGAAAAGTTTAATATTTCTAATTTTTTACCTGAAACTTCCCCCTTAAGAATGTTTCTCCAAGCAGGCATAGTTTTCCTTTGGTGTGCATTTAGTCTAAAAGTTTACAAGTGTGAATAACAACTTTGCAACAATACTATAACAACTTATTCATGGATAATCAGGCTCATAAATGTGTATATATTCCAAATTCCAAATTTCATACCTAGAGTGTACTTCGATTGGCATTGGTGTGCATTTTTGGTTCTTGCCATGAAAAATTGGCAAATACTATCAATTGTTGTTTTGAATGAATTGGATTTCACTGTAGATCATACAATTTACAAAAATGAGTACAAGATTTTGTAGAAAAGGTTGGTATGTCTATGTGTATAATGCATTCCTATATAATTTTTTTACAATGAAAAATTAGTTCCTTGATATTCAATAATGAATCAAAGAGAAATTTGTTAATACGCTAATGTTTAAGTTTTCAGCAAATTATGGAAACTAGACAACAAAAAATTCTAGCAGGACTTAAACAAATAAAATATGGACACACTTTTTTCAGCTTAAAAAAATGAGCATAATGCAGACTTGTCAACCAACAAAATTGGTATAACTAAACAGTAATGGCAAGTAATATCAAACTGAGTAAGAATGATAATCCTCTACTTACTTATGAACTCAAGCTAATTCATCAAATGCAAGGGAATGTGTCCTTTCATGCACTCGTTCAGTTATCTTCCTTAGCTTTCATTTTATAAATTGCATCACTTGTAGTGTTGAAACTCTAGTCGAAAATTATAGGTTGATTACAGTCACATTCAGAATTCATCCAATATGAGTTCAATACTGGTTTTTTAGTCTGCTGATCCTTATTATTCCCTCAATTGGTTTGCTTAAACTATCATACGGTTTGTTTGGACTTTCAATGGGGTTTCTTCAAATCTGATTAGATTCTTTAACCAACTTCATATGTTCTTCATTAATTAATCCTAATGACCAAACTTGACATCTTGTGTATGAAATATGGAATGACATAAATACACAATTCTGAGCCTACTCATCAATGAATCAACTCTTTCAAATTGGTGAAGAAAAGTGCATTAGACAAATTAATAAAATCAAGAAGAAACCCTAAAGAATAATGTATGGACCTGCCAAAACTGTGGTTTAGGGAAATTAGACCAAGCCTAGGATAAGATAAAAAATTCTCCAAGTATGGAATTATTGGTAAAATCTGCCTAAGTTCCTTAGGGAAATTCCCACCACAGTTCATAGGATGATGAGAAAAATATTCTGAGACTGTGGATCTCTAGAGTGTTGTATGGTGCATCCAACCATATCATTATCCTGAACAAAAATTCTTTGAGGAAGAAGATATCAATCTGCCAAAAGTGCCTCTCAGCCATATTTGCACTGCTCCAGAAAAATGTCTGCCGAGGAGAGAGGAAGAAGCTCCAGAAGATGAAAGTGGTCGTAATGGATTCACCTTGTTGGCCTCTACCCATTAGGTATTTCAATTGCTAAATTTGAAGGAAGAATGAATTCACGTTGGTGACCTAGGGTTTGAAGAGAACTGGTTAAGTGTTAGAAAAAGAGTTTGAGAGACCATTTGGAAATGCCTGCAAGGGGGTGTTTCTTTGATGATAAAATTCATCAGATGATATGGTCATGTTCATTGTTGAAATGGCTATCTATCTATTCTCTTGGATTTTCTTATGGTGATCAAATAAAGAAAATATCAACCCGCCAAAATAGAAGAAAAATGTTATTTTGCATACTAAAGACAAAAATGAAAAATGTTTGTGTTGTAAAGGGGCTAAGTGATGCCCACATTAAGGTTGATTCCCGCACTAAGGACAATTCCCGCATGGCATGGCATGGCATAGATGATGTTGCAGCATGAAGTTGAAATCATTGTTGCATTATGACATCGTTATGGAGAAATACAAAAAATTAGTGAATATCAGAAAATTGGCTAAGTATGGGAAAATTTGTCCAAGGAGCTTGAAGAGGATGCCCACCACAAATTGTGCATTGAAGAAAATTCCTGCACCACTTGGGGATATTGTAGGATGTTTTTTTTCTACTCAACCATGGTCTTAGTTTCTTCAAAGAGACCCTAAAGAAGAATTTATGGACCTACCAAAACTGTGGTTTAGGGAAATTAGACCAAGCTTAGGAGAAGATAAAAAATTGTCCAAGTATGGAATTATTGGTAAAATCTGCCTAAGTGGTCTTAGGGAAATTCCCTCCACAGCTCATAGGATGATGATAAAAATATTCTGAGAGTGTGGATCTCTAGAGTGTTTTATGGTGCATCCAACCATATCATTATCCTGACCAAAAATAATTTGAGGAAGAAGATACAAATATGCAAAAAGTGCCTCTCAACCATATTTGCACTTCTCCAGAAAAATGGTCGTTGAGGAGAGAGAAAGAAGCTCCAGAATATTAAAGTTGTCTTGATGAATTCACTGTGTTGGCCTCTACCCATTGGGTATATCACTTTCCAAATTTGAAGGAAAAATCAAATCACCTTGGTGACCTAGGGTTTGAAGAGAACTGGCTAAGTGTTAGAAAAATAGTTTGAGAGACCATTTCGAAATTCCCGCAAGGGGGTTTTCCTTTGATGATAAAACTAATCAAATGATATGGTATTGTTCATTGTTGAAATGAATATCTAGCCATGCTCTTTGTTTTTCTTATGGCGATCAGATAAGGAAAATATCAACCTGCCAAAATAGCAGAAAAATGTTATTTTGCATACTAAAGAGAAAAAGGAAAAATGGCTAAGTGTTGTAAAGGGGCTAAGTGATTCTCGCACTAACAATGATGCTTGCATGGCATGGCATGGAATAGATGATGATGTGGCATGAAGTTTAAATCATTGTTTCATTATGACATCATTCTAGAGAAATATGACAAAGGAAATTGGCCAAGTATGGGAAAATTGGTCTAAGTAGCCTGAAGAGGATTCCCGCCACAAAATGTGTGCTAAAGAAAATGCCAGCACCACATGGGGATCTTGTAGGCTGTTGTTTTTTCTACTCAACCATGGTCTCAGTTTGTCCAAATAGGCTTTGAAGAATAATTTATGTACCTTCCAAAACTGTGATTTAGGGAAATTAGACCAAGCCTAGGAGAAGATAAAAAATTGTCCAAGTATGGAATTATTGGTAAAATATGCCTAAGTGGCCTTTGGGAAATGCCCACCACAACTCATAGGATGATGAGAAAAATATTCTGAGAGTGTGGATCTCTAGAGTGTTGTATGGTGCATCCAGCCATATCATTAGCTTGACCAAAAAGTCTTTGAGGAAGAAGATATAAATCTGCCCAAAGTGCCTCTCAGCCATATTTGTATTGCTCTAGAAAAATGCTCGTCGAGGAGAGAGAAAGAATATCCAGAAGATGAAAGTGGTATTGATGGATTCACCTTATTGGCCTCTACCCATTGGGTATCTCACTTGCTAAATTTGAAGGAAAAATGAAATCACCTTGGTGACCTAGGGTTTGAAGAGAACTGGTTAAATGTTAGAAAAAGAGTTTTAGAGACCATTTGGAAATGACCACAAGGGGTGTTCCTTTGATGATAAAATTCATCAGATAATATGTTCCCGTTCATTGTTGAAATGGATATCTATCCATGCTCTTGGTTTTTCTTATGCTGATTAGATAAGGAAAATATCAACCTACCAAAACAGAAGAAAATTGTTACATTAGAGAGAATTTGAGGTAAAAAATGGGCCTCAAAAGGACCAAAATGTACTATAAAAATCAACCAATTACATTCTAGTAGATGACATCATCCCCCATGGTTGAGGTGGCATTGCATGAGTTAAGAATGCTTATTTGTCACATTTTCTATGGTGGATGAAAACCCATAGTTAACCAAGTTCGTGGTACAAGTACTTTTAAGTCATAAAGTGAAGTACTCATAATAAAAGTCATTTCACACTTTCTCATAAAATAATATTATTGTTATTTTCAAGTAAATTACTCACAATTCACTTT
>LPNX010329130.1:463351-479986 GCA_001517045.1 Pseudotsuga menziesii
TTGCATACTAAAGACAAAGGAAAAATGGCCAAGTGTTGTAAAGGGGCTAAGTGATGCCTGCATTAAGGTTGATTCCTGCACTAAGGATGATGCCCACATGGCATGGCATGACATAGATGATGATGTGGCATGAAGTTGGAATCATTGTTGCATTATGACATCATTTTGGAGAAATATGGAAAATTAGTGAAAATCAGGAAATTGGATAAGTATAGGAAAATTGGTCCAAGTAGCCTTAAAAGGATGCCCGCCACAAATTGTGTGTTGAAGAAAATTCCCATGGTACATGGGTATCTTGGAGGATGTTGTTTTGTTTACTCAACAATGGTCTCAATTTGTCCAAAGAGACAAGTAAAGAAATTATGTTAATTATATAGTTGAGTACTTTGATGTTGTTTATTATGTTTGGTGGGAGTCTTTGTTAAATGATCAAAGTGACATAATTTCATGCTAAAAAGATAGAGATACATTTTTAACACTCCACTTAGCTGGCCAAAAACTATGTCAATGAACTCGAGGAAATAATTGTTGTTGAACAAGATGAATCTCAAGGTGTTATTGAGTATTCACAATAAGAGGAGGTGAAGAATGAAGAAATACACCTTCTAGAGAAGCTAGAATATCATTGGGGTTTTTAATGAAATATGTAACTTGAAGATATTCCTCATACTGTTAAAGCTATTACAGAACTTTAAAAAAAAATCTTGCTACAACTACTTTGTTTTAGAAAATTCCTCTTACAGCTCATCCTTTTTAGAAAATCTTACTGTTGTAAGATTTTTGTTTTTGGAAAGTTATACTCTGTTTCCTGTAAGTGAAAATCCTCATGAGGCATGTTTTGATGATTTTAGAAGGCGATAATAAGAGGTTTTTCAGACAGTTTGATGACAATATAGAAGCATCTTCACAATAACCCACATACTAGGAAATGTATATTATCGTTTCAAACTTTCAAATTTCATATATAATGAAAATTTTATTTGAAAAGAAAAACCATTTATAACAGAACAATAATATGCCAGACATAATTCAATGCAAAAAATACATAATTCATATGTATTAAATAGTAGAATTCACCATATAGATTACACCAAACAGTATAAAAAATTATTAATGAAATGTAAAATGTTTACAACTCCAAATGGGGTACACTAGTCCTCATCCCTAATCCATAACAACGATGGACAAGGTCCCATTGGTGTGAATCCCATGAAAAGTGTACTTGTATACGAGGCTGTAGGATATTATACAAATATTGAAATCTAAATTTTGGTCCCACTCTCCATTTACCAACAGGTTGAGTCTGGTCACTTGAGGCTGAACTTGGTTGATATCTATCAGGAAAGGTTGGCCATGTATAGAAAACTGCCTCCTTAAGATTCTCATAGCCTTCTATGATGAACTCTAGTGAATTATTCTTCTTTACAATCCCAAGAGGTACAAAATGCATTGCAATTAGTTCAAAATTAACCGTGAAACTTTCATCTGAATAAGGAATTTCCACATAATATTCACTGCGTATAATGTTCTGAGGCCTTATGTGATTGAAAAATTTGTAGGAAAGAAGATGAATATTGTGACAATGCACTCGATTGGGATGCAATACTCCAAGATATGATGGAAATGCATTTTGTGTTCCATATTCTGTAGAGGCAGCTAATATAGCACTCACAACTTCACTGTCACCTTTTGTTGCGAGAATGAAAATTGGTGTGCTTATCATCATTCGTAACAACAAAGCGACAAAAAAAATATTCCCCTTTTCGAGTGCTCATGCCCCACCTTTTAATAGAGCTCACAGTAAAGAAAACATCAGCAATGCCTACAACACAACAAAATATAACATTAGATACTATAAAGAAATATTCCATTTATGAGTTGAAAAGTAAATATTAAAAGATACATTTGTATACTCACCATCTATGATTTCAGTTGGTATTATCAGACCTTGTTTTGTATAAAACACCTCATGTGGATGCAAATCCACATCTTCGGAAACATAGTGGATTCTACCAAAAACATATACATGATTTTCAAATATTCTTACCCAACAAAATGTTCCACCAGTGGAAACATGTACTAAACAATCCAACACTTCTATAGGATATGGAATTTTCAATGACTCATCTTCAAAAAATTAGGGCAATTTGTCATAATAAATATGGACATACATTCTTGCCTTTATGGTAAAATCAAATGGATTTGTGCTATGCACCAATAACACATCCATTTGATTGACCTTCTTTCTACCAATATTCACAAAACGACCATTTTGATTCAATAAGGGAGTCACATCTGAAGAAGATCCCATATAAAACCCTCGCTTGATGACTGCATTCGAATGTTTTTTATGATTTCATCTGACCCACTTGAAGATAATTGTGATTTTATTTCACAAAGTGAAGGATGGTGTAGCATAATCTTGCCACTTTCATCTACATACACCATTTCAAAAGGTTGCAGAAGCTTTCGCGAAGCTCAGCCTAAAGGAATTTTGATGATTAGTGGAAGGATGTTTACTTGCAGGAAAAATTGACCATCAGATGGAGAGGTGGAAGCATATCAACGATGCACAAAGATTTCGCTGGGCGAACATGCGAGGATAAATAAAATTTCCATATTTGCGAAATCTTGTATACTCCCCAGTTTTCAATGGTTGAGATCTGATGGTGTTTGAGATCAACAGCGAGAGTGGATTTCACAATCCCAACATGCATGAACATATTGAATTTCCACTGTTGCGAATTCCTGTAAGTGCTGCATATTTCAATGGATGAGATCAAATGAGGTTGAAGATCTACAGTTGAAAGGAATTTCACAATGGCAACATACGCGAGGAAATCCAATAGGCTCCACATATTTCGATGGTCAAGATTATTCATTGATGAAGATTTGTAGTGGAGATTCATTTCCTAGTGACAACTAGCACGAGATAAGTAGATTTATCAATCTGTGAAATCTCGTAGGACCTACATCTTTTAACAGTTGTGATATTGGGCGGAGATAGATTAACAACAGACATTCATTTCGCAGCTGAAACATGCACGAGTAAGTAAATTTTTGAGGGATGTAAAATCTGGTAGGCGCTTCACATTTGAATGGTGGAGATCTGGACAAATTCCTAATCCACGGTCCAAGACGATTTCACAATGAGAACAAGCAAGGGATAAATCATGTTGGAGGATTGCAAAATCGGGTAGGAGCTACACCATTGAACAAATGAGATGCATGTATATTAAGATCTACGGTTGGCAGCAATTTCGCAGGGTAAAAATGCAAGGAAGAAGGAAATTGGCAGACCTACGAAATAGAGATAAAAGGTATAGAAAATGAATGATGTAGATTAGATATGGGAAGGATCCATGGTCCAAAATCATTTTGTAGCGAGAACATGCTCACTCTGAGCATAGAAGGAAATCTGCGAAATAGTTTAAAATAGATGAAGATCAATGGCTTAAAAAGATCCATATCCTGATAAATGGATGAAATTCAATTGGAAATTGTGATCTGCAGGAAATATAAGGGGGTAGCATTGTAATGGAGGGAAATAGAGGATTAAGTTGGCAAGAGGATCGATGGTACAAAATAAATCATGTAGGACGAAGGGCTAAGAATTGTTTCTACTATTGAAGGTGCGGGACCTATATGGATATAAAGAAATATAAAAGTACCATGCACGTGGAATTAGGGCATTTGTTTATTCTCCTGCATTGGAAAACGAAAGCAAAGAACTGTGCAAAAGAAACCAACTCACACAACGTCCTTTGGACACTTGTCAATACACTAGGTAGGCCTTTTGTTCCCACTGGAGATATTTAAAATGGCCCAGGTTGAGAATGTAGAAGCTCATAGGTTAGAATACCAGAAAATTGAAGAACTGTTTGAGGATAAAGATGCAGAAATTTTTGACACCATTTTGGTTAATAAAGATGCAAAAGTTTTTGACACCATTTTGCTTAATGGACCTATTGATACTGTTAAACAAAAGCTAATGTTTCTAAAAGATCAAGGAACAGATGTTCATAAAGTCTACCAGTCTTATTTTCATTATTTTACTACCTACCAAACCCTCAACTGCCCTAAGTTCATTGATTGGTGTGCTAACAATTATTCCCTCTCCGAAAGAGTAATAATGGATATTACCAGCTCTAAAACCCTTTGTCCTTTTAGTTCTTTAGTTGTCAGAAAAACCCTGTCACTCCCTGTTGAGTTCACCCTAAATTTGAAAGAATATAATGAAGAGTCTATAGTCCAATATTTTAGGGAGTCTACAATAGAGACGAAACAAGAATTCTTCAAGAATTGTTTCAAACTAGATTTCCAGCTAGAAAACCTGCCATTCCCTGTGGATGCAATAATTTTTAATGAAGAAACCTAGTGCGTTGTAACGTTGATGAGTTAGTTCCTAGGGTTAGACACGAACAAGTGTATCACTGAACCCCTTATGAGTCTATTGTTTGTTTTGAGTAATTGTCCAGTTGAGTCCACAGAGTCCAGTCGGTTAATACAAACTTCATGCCTTTAATTTGATGAATTCTTGGCCGAGAACATTCATTCTCAGTTAATGGATTTCCACAAGATCGAGACTTTCAGATTTTAGTCCTATTTGTTGAAAATGTTTTTATCATTTAATGAGGAGAATTTGCAGCTGCCAGAGATGGTACTTACTGAGGAAATGAACAGGGATTATACTAAATTTATGAATTTCCTCATGTCTAAAGCGTGCAATGCCATTTTACAAAAGAAGCTGCCCAGACTATTGCCAGAATGAAGAATATATTATAGCTTTCTACAGAGAAAAGGATTGGTGATTAGTTAAAGGACAATGATTAGGTTGTATGGCTTTGTTCATTAGCCTTATTTATTTCCTGCTTTCTTGACTCCTAGAGTGTTTTCAATGGAGTTGATTAGACACAGTTGATAGTGGAGATTGAATACTTTCTAAATTTCAAAAAGTCCACTGATATTAGATATCAATGGGATGTAGGCCCTTTCATCATAAAAAATAAATATGCTCTTCTAATGATTGAGAGTTTGCTGAAGGAGATGGGGTTTTTGGTAGAAGCTGCCATTAATTATGACCCCCATCATGTTATTTCAAACAGAAGACAGGCTCTGAAAAGAACACCTTTTGAGAATGATGAGGTTGTTGTATTAGAAGAGGCTCAAAATTGGTCTGATTATCCTCATGAAACTAAAAGGGATACTAATATGCAGGAGGGTTCAACTTCTTCTGTAAAATAAATTACTTCACTACAGCCTGGCACTTCCAATTTGGTCTCGGTGGCTAAAAATATTGCACCTTTAGCCAGTCACTCAGAAAAGACTAATAAGAGAGATTTTTCAGATGCCATGGATACTAAGGAGGAGGATACTACTAGGACTCCAAAGAAGCCAAGAATTGAAGCAAAAGGACAACTTGTCCAGACTACAGAAAAAGACCGAGGTAGGAAAAATATGAAGGTGACAGGGCCCACTTTCGAGGTGAGGGAATATGCATTTGGTGATACACCTGCTGATTCCACATCTCAATTTAAAGATAAAACATAGTTTCTGGAGAAATATAAAGAGACTAAAGATATAACTTCAGAGGAAACATTGAAGTTGTATTCAAAAGTAAGGAAAATATCTAATCAAGATGTATCCCTTATTTATGTTAGAGATTACTCCCAAAATACTTTGAACATGGTTGCTAAAATGAAGATGGATTTGGAGAACATACCTATCCCTAACATGATACATCTGCATAAGCAAACATGGGATATCATTTTCACTGATCTATTGAAAGCTACCTTGAAATTGTCAAAGTTGCAGACCAGTAAAAGAAGATTTGAAAATCAATTGAGACAGGAGAAGGCGGAGAATAAATCCCACTAGGCACAAATAAAGAAGTTGCAGACAAATCTATTGGCTGCTGAGAGCCAAGCAGATAAAGGAGCAGGGATACATAAATTGTTAAATGAAAAGGAGAATTCTATCCATCTATTGAAAAATAAATTGAAGATACCTGCTACACAACTGATACAGGCATCTGAACTAGTTGAACTTGAAAAGGAAAAAGAGGGCTTAAGTAATGAGTTGACTGATTGTAAAGCTAAGTTACTAAATTTTGTTGAAAAAGAAAAATAGTGGAAAAAGGACATGACTTTGGCAGTCGAGAGTGAGAAGACTCTCAAAATAAAATATGATGAAATGGAAAAGAAACCGTAGGATAAAGAAAATCAGTTACGAGAGAAGGAAAAAGAACTAGAATGCAAAATTATCCCTTCTACAGGTGAATCCAGTGAACAAAATATTGTCCAGGCTATGTCACAAGTTAGCCTTAAAGAATTACAACTGACTAGATTGACAAATCGAAATAAAAACCTGGAAACTTGCCATTGCAAAGGGAACAAGAGAGAAAAACTTGGGAAGCCAAATGCTAGGAACTACAAAATAAAAAAGATAAACTCATAAAGCAGGAAACAGGTCAATTACCAGTACAAGGGGCAAAACATATCATTTGGGATGCCATCATAGAGGAAGAAAGCAAATTTAGACTCTACCTTGACTATGTGTTGGATAAAGAAGTGTTATTCAATCATCCAGGAAAATTATGACAACAGCCAGAGAGAAACTAAATAAGAAACCAATTGATTATGCCAACAATGCCATCAAAATTTTGAATGGATTGACAGAGGATGATTTGAATAATGCAAATATCAAGGACATAATATCAATTATAACATGGACCAGGAAGGGAGTAAACAAGTATCATTATTTAGACACAGTCCAGGACAAAATTGATAGTATGGCACATCAACTGAAGATCTTCAAGGATATGTTTGATCCCTTATTTAAGAAAGGACTCCCATTCTTTTGGGAAGAAAAAGGAACAATGTCGACTCAGAAGGAATACCAGGATAAGCTGATTCAGTGCAGGTTGGATCACGCTAATTTTGCTGATATGAACCAGTCATTGTCTAGCAAGACAATTGTTGACAAGCTGGCTGATGAGTTCAAGATATTTTTTTCTTTTGAAAGAAGCATGTGATCATTTACAGAATTATTCCTATAGGGACCATATAGAATTGCGTGTGTTGGAAAAGGAGATGTCCACGTTGGAGCTTCCATCTGCAGACCAATGGAAGACAGTAGAAAATTTTAGAAGGACCAAGTACACGTTACACGCCTGAAGACATGGAAGATCATGGAGACAATACGTTGAAGAATAATTATTAGGGATTAGTTTATTTCCTAGAAGTTGTTAGTAGTTAATAAATGTAAATCCAAACTACTGAAATTTACAGAATGTAAAGCTGTGAGATAACAGATTGTAAAACCAAACTACTGAAATTTACAGAAAAAGAACAACAATGGAAAAGAGATATGTCTATTGTATTTGAGAGTGAGAAGACTCTCAAAGCTAAATCTGATGAATTAGAAAAGAAGCTGCAAGAGAAAGAGAAAGAACTTGAAAGTAGAATTATTCCTTCTTCTACTAATTCTGGTGAACAAACCATTGTTCAGGCTATGCCACAAGTTAGTCTAAAATAATTGGAGCTAGTTGGATTGAAAAACCAGAACAAAAATATGGAAATTCTGACTCTAAAAAGAGAACAAGATAGAAAGTCCTTGGAAGCGAAGTGCCAGGAATTACTGAGTAAAAATGACAAATTGATAAAATGGGTCACGGGGCATTCATCAGCATAGGAAGAAAATCATTTAATATGGGATGCCCTCATAGCAAAAGAAAACAAGTTGAGACCTTACCTTGATTACATTTTAGACAAAGAGGTTGTGATTCAATCATCTAAACAGAGCGTGACAACAGTGACGAAAAGATTGAATAAAAAACCTATTGATTATGCTAATAATGCCATAGAATTTTAAATGGCTTAACGGAGGATGAGTTGAAGATTGCAAATATTAAGGACAAAATGTCTATCATAATTTTGGCTAGAAAAGTGGTAAACAAGCATCAATTTTGGACACAATTCAAGCTAAGATAGATATCATCGTACACCAGTTGAAGCTTTTTAGAGACATGTTTGATCCTCTATTTAAGAAGGGACTCCCATTCTTTTGGGAAGAAAAAGGTGCTATGCTGACACAAAAGGATAATCAGGACAAATTAATTGAATGCAGATTGGATCATAAAAACTTTGCTGACATGCACCAATCATTATATGGAAAAACAATTGTGGACAAGCTGGCAAATGAGTTTGAAATGATTTTTGATTTCAAATAAGCATGTGCACGTTTGCAAAATTATTCATACAGGGATCATGTGGAATTGCGCATGTTGTCAAAGGAAATGTTCACTTTGGATTTGCCATCCACAAACCAATGGAAAACAGTGGAAAAATATGGAAGGTCCAAGTACACATTGCATGGTTGAAGATATTGAAGAACGTGGAAGATTTACTGCTGAAGAATTAGTTATTTAGGCTTTAGTAGTTTATTTTCAAAATCAGTTAGTAGTTAATAAGTGTTGAATGACACATGTAAAATGAAGTTATACCTATTTTTAGTAGTTTGTTTTGATTCACGTCATGGAGCAATTGTATAAGAACTAGTGAATGCAATAAATAAAGGGTTGGAACCTGTGAGAACTGAGTTATGTAATTTGAGATATATTTCTAATAAAATCACAGAGTTGAAGCTGGCCTTTTTTGCAAAGATTCATGTGTTGTTCATGATTTGATAATGTAAAAATGCTATCCATTTTTGTAAAAAAAATGTAAATACAACATAAATACTAACCTTTACCTTCAATTTCTTTTCTCCTTCCAACCAAGGTTTTAGATTTACATTCAGATGGTTCAAACATATTTCTGCATCAAAAAATTAAGGAAAAATTGATTGCTTTGCATATACATATACAATATCTAATATATAACTTTATAGCCTGCTTATAAAAAAAATTGCACAACAAAAAATAGAAAATCAATTTAACAGGTCTTATAAGAGGCCTAGAATTACCCCCGAATGCAGGTGAGCATGAAATGGTTGACGAGTGTCAGAGGTGGGACAAGAGGCCTCGGGAGGAGATGGAAAGTGTTGAGGTGGAAGATGCCACCCAATCCTCCCCCAAGCTTAAATCATGGCGCAAGGAAACTCCATAGTGCAGAAATGTTCACACTTTGCGAAGCACCACCATCATTCTGTTCAACATATCTTTGAAGCTATGATGAAGATTTGGCTTTGAAAAGGGCGTATGGGTGGGAACAAGGTGCGACATGCTATTTCTCCTTTGATCCATGCCAATAGCAAGTGCACCATACCCAAGGATAGTTTTACCGCACTCCAAACAGGCCATAAAGAAATTCTACAGAAAATCTCAGGAATCCAACTTGGGGATCGCTGAATATTTATGGAACTAAGCATGGCAGTCGTCAAACTCCTCCTTGCCTCCCAAGCGAGATTTATAAAAGGACCACGGTGAAGCTTAAACCTGTCACAAAGGCTAATCTATTTTCTAAGCTACACCTTGAAGGTTCTGACTAGCAAAGCACTGCTTTCGGTTACTATGGTTTCGGGCTTGGGCTATCTATTCTTGGGGTTCCAGACTCGAAGGTGAGGATATTGAGTGCGGAGTGCAGCATAAGGGTGCCTCAACATGCTTCAGCTATTGTGCACCTCAGCATCAGGGCACCTCAGCAACAACACGTCTTTGAAGACCCTGCGCATAGATTTCATCGCCAGCACAATTGGACGATGACTTCGGGAGGATATGGCGTCTAGGAGGTGTACTGGGAGGCCCTTTTCTAAAAAGAGGCTCCAACTCACATCCGCAAATCAATTGCTGCCATGGAGGATGAAATCTATGGCGAATTCAGGTTGAGACTGGGGAATGACATTACCATGTCCAATTAGTAGAGGCTAAAGTTTATCCTGGCCAAGTCCATGGGTGAAAGGGAAAGCTTCGGAGATTGCGTGAACCTCATGGTCAGCCTCTTTAAGGAGGATGCTGAAAAAGGGCTAACTCACATGAAAAGACTCATGCAACTCTCTGAGCCCCCCTTCAGTAGGGAAAACAAGGAAGACAATGATGCCAGCACCAGCAAAGCCCTGGAGGATGAGGTTGAATCCTCCAAGAGGTTCTAACTATTATGTTATGCTCTGTCTATATGCTCCCTATAGGCCTCTCTTGCTATTATGTTAACTTCTTAAGATGTATCATGCTTTCAACCTTCAATGGTTGGGAAACAGTCGTTATGTTTAGATGCTCGGTATGGACCATTGTGCATACCTTTCTTAGGTAGTTCCATAGCCATGGCTTGACTCCCTGTTTCTGCAATAAGCCCGAATATGTAACTCTCCTTTTTATATGAAATAGAAGGACCGTCTATCTTACCTACAAAAAATAGAGGCTTGGAATTTAAATTCACCTTTGCACATCAAAAGTGTTGGCTGTGCTCAATGTAATTTTGTGCGCTATTAGTTGATACAAGGCTTCACTCTCTATTATTTACACAGGAAAAAAAGGTTCCTCTATTAGAATTAGGTCTGAAACAAAATACATTTATGGAAGTATATAACCTAGGGCACAAAAAAGTGAATATTATTCTTACCTGTTGATTTGATTTGATCATACACCTGGTTGTTGTCATGTTCACTAAATTCGTTCATATAGGATAGATTCAGTAAACATGCAGATCATGAGCTTTCCTCTACCCCATAGGTACTCCGTGGGCAGCCTCTGTTCGAAATCAAAAAATACAAAAATTGGAGGGAGTATTCCATTATTAGACGCTTTCAAAGATTTGAAAAATTTCAGCTAACCCAACATTGAACCACGTGAAAAACTCCACATTAGTTCATCTGCAGCCAGAAAAAAAAATCAGCGAAATAAGCCTTTTACTAATTACATGATTAGTGATGCTAATTAAATCTTAATACATTTTTTAATCCATTTCTTATTTAGGATACATTTCGGGGATGGTAATTTCTTATGTTGAAATAAACAACATGGTGATTGATGAAGTTCCTCCTTATTGTCGGCCCTGCGATGAAATTCATGAAGAATCCACTTGTCCAAAATTTTGCTACATTATGGAACAAGACCAAATAGAAATGAATAACTTTGTGGGACATCCTAGAATTCGTGAATACATAAACAATGTAGGGCAAGTTCATCATATTTAAAAAAAAAAATGAAGTAAGCTAAGGACTATAGTCAAGAGAAGGATAATGCTATGAAGTATTTTGGTGAAAAACCTTCACCTGAACAGATTATGGAGAGGTACAAAGGGGTTGTTTATCAAATAAAGAAAAACATGATCCCAACAAAGTTGAATCAACATATGCCAAAGGTAAAAAATCCTCCCCCTTTATATCTAAACATTGATTTGGGTAATTGGTTATCGAGTGCTAAGATTTCTGTCCCTATAATTGAGATCCTTAAGATTCCGAGTCAAAGATATATTTTCATGAAAACCTTAGCAGAACCTAAAGAAAATATAGTTGAAAAACATGAGGAAACAATTACTGAAAAACCTAAAGAGAAACTGGTCAGTTCAAAGGAGAATGTAAAGGATAAACCTAAAGAAGTTTTGTCCAAGAAACAAAGTAACTTCAATGAAGATGTCCCTATTATTTTGCATAGTAGGGATCCCAATAAAGAATACCATCATGCTTTCTATATATATATTTGATTGCAAAGAATAAGTTGTTGCACAATTGCATGCTTGATTCATGTGCACCATAAAAAATCATGAATAGAAAAGTCATGGAACAAATGGGATTAACTATCTCAAGGCCATATCAAAATGTATGTGCCATGGACTCAAGAGAAATCAATGTTGTGGGTATAATTCTGAATTTCCCAGTCAAACTAGCAGCATACCCCGACATAGGTGTAACCATGGACATATTGGTCATAGATGTGTTTGACATATGGGGAATGTTATTATCAAGAAAATGGACTTCCTCTCTTGCAGGATCTATTCAAATGGACTAGACCTATGGCTTGATTCCTGCTTCTGAAGATGCACATGTTAAATTATATTGAGAAAATGAAAGAAAGTATCATGTGGAAGGTTCGGATGAGATAGATAATGAATATATTTGTGAAACATATAACCTTGGAAACCATGATATCTATTCCAACTATACTATACCCATCAACGAAAAGGATAATGATGAGGAGTCCGATGAGCTACGGAGAATGAGTTTTGATGGAGCCTTTCCCAAAACTAGAAAAGGATCTGGTATATTTCTAACTTCACCCTCAAGAAAGAAATTCAATTTTGCTTACAGACTTGAATTTGATGCTTCCAATAATGTGGCGAAGTATGAAGCACTAGTCTTAGGACTTTAGATTGCTAAAGACATGGATATCAGAGTGTTAAGTATAAAAGGTGATTCCGATCTAATTATTTCCCAAGTCAAGAAAACTTTTGTATGTAAAAGTGAAAGGCTTAAAAAGTACCGAAATACAGTTTGTGCCATTATGGAATATTTTAGTGCATTAGAACTTATAGTTGTTTTCCGCATGGAAAATAGTGAGACAGATAGACTTGCAGTTGCGACTTTAACATTGGAATTTATAGAGGAATTGGTTAAAGGAGATGGAAAGTTTGAAATAAATTTCAGGCCTTCAATCCCCGATAACCTTGACCATTTGCAAGTTTTTCAAGATGACGGTCAAATCATAAGATTTGTTAATAACATGCATGAATTTTCCCACTGTCAGATTAACTATCAGGATGAGCAAAGTTCTCATGTTGAAAAAGAGGATCAACCAAGAAACCCTATTCCCATGAATGTCGTTGAATGGGAGCACACCTTTGATAGACATGACATATATAAAAAGAAAGAAGCAATAAAGTTGGATGATTACATAGAAATAAACATTGGTACTCAGGAAGAACCATGAAATATAAAAATCGGAAAAGGTACTTCTGATAAAGAAAGAAAGGATTTAATAGAGCTAGTAAATGAATACAGAGATGTATTTTCTTTACGTATGATGAGTTAAAATCCTATCGGGACGACGCATTCCAACATGCTATCCCACTAAGGTTAAAAGCTAAACCTTTTCGGCAAAAACTTAGAAGAATAAATCCCAAGTTGGCCTCCATGGTCCAAAAAGTACTACATAAAATGTTGGCAGCTGGCATCATTGCACCAACAAGACATTCATCATGGTACTCAAACTTGGTGGTAGTAAGAAAAAATAATGCACAGCTGAGGATACACATCGATTTCCGAAACTTGAATATTTCGTGCATAAAATACAATTACCCTTTACATGATATGGAAACATTATTACAAAGAGTAACTAGATCGGGTATAATGTCTATGCTAGATAGTTTTTCAGGATATAACCATGTGCTAGTAAAAAAGGAGGATCGACACAAAACTACCTTCACCTCACCTTGGGGAACATTTGAGTAATTAAGGACGCCTTTTGGTCTTTTGAACGCAGGTGCAACATTCCAAAGAGTCATGGACTATGATTTCAATGAGTTAATTGGTAAAATAACAGAAATCTACCAGGATGACCTTACTGTTTTTTCTAAATAAATATCTGACCATGTAGATCATCTCAGAAAAGTGTTTGAGAGGTGCAGTAAGTTTGGCATATCATTGAACCCAGGAAAGTCAACACTTGGATTTGATAAGGGTAAGTTGCTCAGACACATCATTTCCAAATATGGGGTCAAAATAGACCCAAAGAGAGTAGAAGCTATAAAGAAGGTCTCCTTACCCCATAACAAGAAATCCCTATAGTCCTTTAGTGGTCAGATCAACTTTATAAGGAGGTTCATACCAAACTTGGCGGAATTAATGAAACCTATGCATAATATACTCAAGCATTATGCTAAGTTTGAATGGGATAAAAAGGGAAAATAAGCTTTTGCATCCATAAAATACTGCATCTTTGGGTCCCCTATTTTGATAAGTCCATACTACTCCAAGGATTTCCAGATTTTCTCATTTGCATCAAAAGACACAATTGCCAGATTTTTGTTGCAAAAGAACAAAGAGGGCGACGAACAACCTATTGCACTCATGAGTATATCCTTACAGAATTATGAACTCAAGTACACTACCATGGAAAACAAAGCCTATTCCCTTGTCAAATATTTAAAACACTTTAAAACTTATGTAGGTTACTCCAAAGTGGTTGGCTATGTCCCTCATTCAGCAATGAAGGATATCTTCTCTCAACAAGATTGCCTCGGCATAAGGGAAAAGTGGGTATCAAAGATCCAGGAATATGACTTGGAGATCAAACCCACTAAATTAATCAAGGGCCAAAGACTTTCCAAGATGATGACAAAGGGAAATGAACAAACCTTAGGTATAATTTTTCAAAATAGTTCACCAACAATAACCATTTCAACAAGAATTCAACATCTTCAACAACAACAATGGTATTCAGACATTATATTCTACCTCCTCAACCTTACATGTCCAGATCATCTAGTTGGACACAATAGAAGGTCACTAAAATTGCAAGCCACCGATTACTGCCTCACACAAGAGGTATTGGGTTGGAAAAACCCTGATGGTCTCATACTTAGGTGTGTGGATGATCAGGAGGAATCTCGGAAACTCCTAGAGGAGTTTCATTGAGGATTTTGTGGTGGCCACTTTACAGCCAAAACCACACCTCACAAAATCCTTAGAGCCAGATACTATTGGCCCGCTTTGTTTACTGATGTACACAAGTTGGTTAGGAATTGCCAAAAATGTCAACTTTTCATAGGAAAACAAAAACTTGTTGCATTAACTCTAAAGTCAGTAGTAATCCAAGCCCCTTTTCAACAATGGGGCCTTGATTTCATTGGTAAATTTAAAGACAATTCAACTAATGGTTATACTTGGATTTTAATAGAAACACATTATTTTACCAAGTGGGTAGAGGCCATACCTACTAAAGCAACAACCGAGAAAGTGGTTATGGACTTCCTTGAAGACAAAATCATCACTAGATTTTGGGTGCCTGCTAAGATAACCACATATAATGCCAAATCCTTCAGTTCAATATTAATGTCTTCATTTTTATTTAAATATGGCATTATCCTATCCCATTCCTCAAATTACTATCCCCAAGGAAATGGTCTGGCTGAGTCAAGCAATAAAAACTTGATGACCATCGTGAAAAATATTGTTGGTGACAATAAGAAAGCATGGGATAGTAAAATCAAATTTGCACTTTGGGCATATCGAATTACTAAGAAAAGTGCAACGAGAAAGTCTCCTTTTGAGTTGGTATATGGCTTGAATGTGACTTTTTCGACTCATCTCCAGTTACCAATGTATCAGACTCTGCAGGGTTCAAGTTCATATCAGGAAGATTTTCAGAGTAGAATAAATGAATTGATAGAGTTAGATGAGGTTAGAAGAAGGGATATTAATCAAAATATCAAAAATCAGGATAAGGTCAAAAGAAATTTTGACATATCATCCAAACCAAGGGTTTTTCAGAAAGGAGATGCAGTGTTACTTTGGGACAAACGAAGAGAAAAGTCGGGCAAGCACGAAAAATTTGACAGTTTATGGATGGGCCCTTACATCATTCAAGACGTGGCTGGCGACAACTCTTTTGATCTTAGTGACATGGATGGGGAAAATCAGACTTTGCCTGTCAACGAACAGATTCTGAAACTATTTTTCAGTGAAAATATATGATGCCCATGGGGGCATCTTTGTATCATCACTCTCTAAACATGTCTTTGCATTTTATTTATTATCTTAGTTCATTTTCTGTATACTACTTTGTACATTATTTTATGTATATTAGTTGTATAAAAAGTTTTTATTTCTGTATCATATATTGCAACTTATTTTGTTTCATTTTGGTATATATATACATGTGACTGACTTATACTAGTTTTTGTGTAGGATCTAGAGATTCTAGGTTTCTAGTATGATCGATTTCCACGAGGTTCAGACCAATCACACATCCCACAGCTGGAGCCGGATGTTATTGACTAGGTTGCATCTAGCTGGACTTTTAATGAGCCCCCAGTGATGAACAAAGTACTTGTTCAAACTTAGAGTTCAGAAGTCCATTCAGGTCTTCATAGCCTTTTTTTTTTGCCACATGTTCATACCCCTTCGAGGAAGTTGTAATAAATGTACTAGCATGGCCTTTTTTTTTGTAAAGGACTTGGCTTCCTAAGACTTAAACATCAATTCGATCATTCCAAGGTGTTTTTCCCTTGTCAATTATGCATTTTCGAGTTTTTCATCGCTCCTCCAAAGTTGTAATGGCCGTCTAAAATTTTAAATAAACATTATAAATAAATATTATAAACATTATAATTAAACATTAAAGATTTTATAAAGACACTACAAATATGGAACTTTAAACATTAAATTAATTATTTAATTTAATAACACATATGATTACTTTTTAACTAAAAATAAAATTATAACTTAAAACCATAAAATAAACCTACATTATATTAATAAATAATAATACTTAAATTGGACAAAAAAAAACCTAAAACTACCAAAAGTGACCAAAAAAACATTAAAATTTACGAAATAAAAAGAAACTAACAATATTCATACCTCACACTTGTGTGCAAAAAAGAGTGAAATTGCTTAAAAGGTTCGAAACTTGTCGAATTGAAAGATTCTCACCGCAGATTTCCACTTACTCTTAAAAAAAAAGGTTATTAAATTTCACGT
>LPNX010329132.1:7628-60886 GCA_001517045.1 Pseudotsuga menziesii
CTGAATCCAACATATCATTGTGGATCACTTTGTCATGCACATTCAGACTTAAATAGAAAGGAGGAACTTCTTCATCTTCTAAATTTTCAACTTTTGGTCCAAATGAAATAGCAGGGTTATCATCATTCAATTCTAAAATGTCTGACTGCCATTCTCCTTGGTTTTTTATCATTTTGGTGATAGTATCTCTGTATTCAATGTTTCTCAACAGCTCATTAAATGGAACAGAGATCTTTAGTTTTGAAAGCTCATTTTGTAGGTTAAAACCAGAACCAATCTTTTCCACATCAATCAGAGTCGCCTTCTTTATTATTTTATCCCTTTGTATATCATTTTCAACCTCCTTACCCACAGAGGGTTCCTTTTGTAGTTCTTTTCCCTTTTCTCCATTCAAAGAACTAGAGGAAGGATGATTTGGGTTTGCCTTCCCCTTATTTATGGGGACATCCCTATTCCTCAGTCTCATTTTCCTTTGCACATCATCCATTGCATGCAAATAACCTCTCTGATATAGCTCATTTTCAAATTCTTCATTTGGACCTTCCTGCGCAAACATATTATGTTCTTCTTCAGTAAGATATATTTCTGAATCTTGTTCCCCAAACAGATGAATCTCATTTTCAGGTGGATCTTCTTCATCACCAACATAATTTTCAAGGAAAGGCAGACGGATAGGCTGTTCTTCTTGATTCCTTGGATTCCTCTGCTGATTCTGGGGAGGGACAGGGGGATTGGGTATTCTGAAATTTGGATTCCTGATTTGGGGATCCCCCTGCTCCCTGTTGAAGGGCCTAGTATCCATGGTTAACTTATCCATCAACTTTTCCATAGTCTTCAACATCGTCTCAAATTTAACATCAGCGGAAGAAGATGAAGTAGAAGGCATATTTTCTTCCCTTCTCCTCCTGTCCATGTCTCTATGTTTTATCTTCCCACTAGCCATCATGTTAGCTTCCACTTCTAGGGCATCAGTAAACATGGCAGCAAGAGTTGCCAATCTCCTTTCCCGTAATGAAAATGCAAAATCATTATCAAAAGCTCCAGCATAATGCAGTTGAGCAGCTGCAGGAGAAGGTTTTATATCTTCAGGAATAGAGTTGTAAGCCCTCATGAATCTGCTTGAAAATTTGTGAACAAACTCAAAACCCCCCTTCTTAAGACTATTGTACTGAGATAAAAGCTGCAGAGGGTTCTGTTTATCGTCCCACCTGTCCAGAAAGGTGTTTTGAAAAGCCTGAAAATTTGCTATAGATCCATTAGGTAAGTCTTTAAACCACTTCTTTGCCTCCCCAGACAAACTTTGGGCAAATAACCGCAGTTTGACATCAGGATAGTCAACTTCTTCCAAGTCAATGAAATCTTCAAACTTGGCAACATGCTGTTTTGCAGTTATATCACCCTCCCCATCAAATAAAGAAATCCTTTGAGAATAATTTTGGGGGAGATCATGTAGTACAGCTGGCAAACGCAAGGGAGCAAATCTAGAAGCCATTGGTCTGGGTGGGTTCATAGGAACTGCAGTGCTCTGAGTATGCTCGGAGGCTGTTGTTTCGGCTTTAGAGGTTTGTTGCAAGCCCTTCCAGAGGGAATCTAACAGATAGGACTCTAAACTACTAGGATTTGACTTAGTATTTTTGAGATCGGATTCAGACCTAGCTCTCAACCCACAAGGAATGAACTCAGTGTTTTTTAGGTCGAGTTCAGATCTAGTTCTCAATAGGGTCTACGCAGTATTGACTTCCCATGCTGGATTAATATGAGGATCTGGTGATGATGATGGGTCGAACAAAGGAAAATATAACTTCTCTTTATTTTTTCTCTTAAACAACTTTTCTGGATCTTCAAAGCTTTTCAGAATCTCGGTATCAGAGTTACCTCGTGTATGTCTTCTTGAAGCTAGAATGTCGTTCTTGAATCCTAAAACAATTTCACAATGAAGTCGCCAGGGAAAATATACAACCTTCTTTTCTTTTAGAAACTCCTTTTTTCCCACAGAAATCTCTCTTAATCTTTGTCATTCTCCCAGGGAAGATAAGCACTTTCGTCCCCGACAATGGTGCCAGTTTGTTAGCACTCAGAGTGTACCCAGGTTGTAAAAGGTATACTCCAAGGTAACAGCAAAACCACTTTAGGAAGAAACTGGTATTTTCTTCCAGAGAAGGATCTCTCAATAAAGATTTAACAAGACCAGATTTGAAATAACATTCACAGATTTATATATTGGCTGAAATAATAACATAACCATTGGCCATGGATTCATATACAATACAAAGATACCACAAAGACATATACATGATATTCATCAAAGGCAAGGTAATCATATCATCACAGTCATTCAAATTGATTCTGGTGGAACAGAAGAGATGAAGAAACAACCCATTAATACAGAGCATCAACAACGATTAGTTCTATATCAACTTTAGCAGAAAAATTCATATAATATCTGAAATGATAACCAGAGCATAAACACATGAATTTTGATCATCTAACGCTATATTCCAGATACGAGGAAGAAACAAAATGGAGTGTTACACAAAGAAGGTACAATCACATAAAAGAAAGAAGCACAGACTGTAATATCAACGACACATGAATCTCTGACAAAACTCTCATGCATTCACTTTGTTCTTTCAAAAACAGATATGTTTTCCAAAATTATTCACGACCCGATGGGTTCCAACCCCCATCTCATAAAAAGATACAAATTTATAGATAAAACAATAAGTCGGCCCCCCAGCAGATCAATAACAGAATGATCGGCGTAAATTAGAGTTTGTAACTGAATTCCTACACCACTAGGAAGTTGTTACAACTCCATTCCTAACAGATCACAAAGTACAAATCAACTGGATAACAAAATTTCACCCAATAGTTCCACGTCTTTTCCCCAACAGCTCCACGTCTCTGCCCCATCAGCTCCATGTCTCTGCCCCATCAGCTCCATTTCTTTGCCCCATCAGCCATTCAGTACTTGACACCTGTTCCTAGGGGCGAAGAATATACTTTGTTTTCCCAAACCGCTCTACAGCTTTCCACTGCTCCGAACTTGGGGTGTCATACTCCATCATCTCCCGAATTGCTACCTCGAGCTCCATAAATGCTTCATAATATTTCTTGGGCGATCTGGATCTGATGATTGCGAACTTCTGCAGGATTTCGAAGTCTTCCGTCAACATGTTCACAATGGTTTGTCCTGTCAGGCTCTTCTCCAAGTTATTAAATTTTGAGTGGTCCATGCGAGCCCGGACAAGCAGGTGATGATAATGTTCCGACGGGAACATCCGACCTTCTTCGTCCCAGAAGGACGGAAATCCATCTTCGAACAGCTCTTTAAACTCTTGTTTGAACTTATTGACCTGCACAAACAATTCTTCTGACTTGTCTTGGATAGTCTTCATTAAATGGTGCTTGTGGATGATCTTCTTCGCCCACAGCACTATTGAGATTCTATCCTTTATGCCCATGCCGTGAAACTTCTAGTATGTCAGTGAATTCATAAAATTCAATGTGTTCTGAGCTGTAGTGAGGGGTCTTTTTGCCATGTGTTCATTTACCAGTTTCAGTTTTGGTTGAGCCGAATCTGTCAGTATACTCAAATCATTAATAAAATTCAGGTAGTGCTGGAACTTGGTAATCTCTATAGTCAGGGTATCCCAAATGATATGTTTCGCCCCCTGAAGAGGGCCTTTCCCAATGCATTTTTCTTTTAGCTCATTGAGCTTTTTCTGTAATTGATTCTTGTCTTGCAAGATCTGTTTTTTGCTTTCAATTACTCTAGCCAATTCAGCTTTCATCTTCTCATTCTCTGCTTTCAAATCTTTGATTGCTTCTTCCTTCAAACTCACCTGGGACATTGGTACTAACAAATCATCAGTAGAGAAATCATCTAAAGGCTTCTAGATATTTACAATAGACAAGTCCTCGCCGGTGGGAGTTTGGATCATCAACTCTTCCATAATCTCTTTCTCTTAATTCTGATCTTTTTTCATCAAGGATATTTGGGATAACAGTTCCTCCCTTTCGGCTTCCCACTTCTCTTTTTCCTCTTGTAGCTCTTCGTCTCTTCCTTTGTATTCCATCATCTCCTGACGGACTTTATCCTTTTCTTCTTGGAGGGCTAGCAACTCAGATGACTGAACACGTTCCGTACCTGGAATCTTCGGTTTCTTCTTCAGGACCTGGAGTGCATTATCCTTTTCCTCTAACAACCTTACATAATAACATGTTAAGCAAGTATGTTTGAAACCTAAAAAACTGGACGTTGGCAAATTCAGTCAACTGGAGGTGGATCGCTTCGGCAAGGTACTCATCTAAATTAAGCACGGGGACTGACTGGGACTCGGGACTTAAAGAATTTATTTTTAACAAGAAACCAAGGATAACATCACCTATATGACAATCGTCATCTAGACCTAACACTTGATATACCAAATACATTACCAGTTGCACCTCAGTTCTAAAAATGTGCAAGGGGTAAGGCGAGGAAAGGCCTTCAAGGGACTGACCTTCCTTTAGGATACTTGACAGGAATTGAGAGCGACTTTCACCTTCGCAATTTTTGAAAAACTCGGCAAGGACAGATTCATTTAGAGACTCACGATTTACAGGGTAGATTTCGGGCAGAGTAAGGTTTTCTCTGACGACTGAAGCATCAATTTTACACAGTATTTTCGACGCGGACCGACTCACAATGATCCTATGAGAGGGAGAATAGTTCACCGCGCACCATTCGGAAAATGCATGGAAGTGTAGGGTTTTCTCAAGGGAAAAATGGTACAAAAAAGACTTGCATACATTCAGAACGTCATTCCCCTGTGAAAAATAAGACCACAATTTCTCTTTGCTGCCGGACATGCTCCCTGTGGATAGGAAGGGGTCGCAGATGCCCCTGTGTCTGTCTATTAAAAATTCCTCTCTGTCATCCGCGACCCGACCAGACACACTAACCTCCCTCCTTTGGTCCATTTCTTAATTTATAATAGTAATTGGACGAAGGAGTTACAGGATTAAAGTCCTACCTGGTTTACTGTGGAGGCGCATGTTCGAAACGTGCCTGGTACTGACAAATGGAAGCTCCCAAATTGCTAGGTCCTTTTCACCAGGTCCCGAGCAAATAAAATAATCATTGGAGAGGTCAACCCTGCCTTTATAGGACCACCCAATTTTCCACGTGGACAACATTTATTTCCGCGACCACCACTTATCTCTAACTGCCGTGCACTTCTATTTTCCGGTTTCATCCACGACCGTAGATCTGGCTTCTCTTTAATTTCTGGCCTTTGGATCATGTGCCATGTATCCTGTTCTGCTCAGCGCCCTGGTATTAACCAACATGCAACTTCGTGCCCCGGAAACGCTCACAACCGTTGCTGTGCCGTACCTTCCATTTTTCACCGTTGGATCAAATGCCACGTCCCACATTTCACTAGGCTTTCTGACTTTAACCCTCGTGCAGCTTTAATCTCCGAAATCATCCACATCCCTCGATCTAATATACCTTTATTGGCGATCCGTTGGATCACTTGCCACCTATCAAATTCCGCTGGGCTCCTTCCCTTTATCCAACGTGCAAGTTTGGGCTCCGGAATCTTTTTCAGCCGTTGATGTGATCGCCCAGCATTCATCAGCCATCAGATTTGTCGATGTCTACCCAATTCCGCTGGGAGTCTGGGACTTATCTCCCGTGCAATTTCACTCCCCAGAACTTATAATAACCGTTGATCTATCTCGCTTTGATTTCCATCCGTCAGATGTGTCATCGGATAACAAATTCTGCTGGGCCTTTTGGGCTTATCCGCAGTGCAGGTTTCGCTTCCGGAATCACTCTCATCCCTTGATATTATCCGACCTCGCCTCTCCTCCGTCGGATTGAGAGAAGGATACACGATTCCGCCAGACTCCATTTTCTTAACCAACTCCTGCCTTCACAAGGCGGATTTGATGTGAACCGTGGATCTGCCCAGGACCACTTTATAACCTTTGATGTGTGCAGCTGGTTAAAATCCGGAACCTGTCTTATCTTCCTTGCATGTTGCGAAGGGTGGGGGGAATACCAACCATTGATTTTCTTCCTTCCTTTATCGCGGCCTAGGCTCTTTGGCAAATTGATCGATATTTTGACTATCATTCCACCCTTGCACTATATCCTTTAACCAAAGTATTTAAACAACATTACCTTATCTCCACTATGGTCTTATTTCTCCCTTTGTTAAATACAGGTGTTAACAGGTTTCATAACAGGTTGGGCCAATTTTTTAATTCCTGTAACAAACCACAAACACCTACGAAGCATTCATAAACCATAAATGCAGCCATAACACAAAATGATCTAAAAATGGACAATATTTCATACACAGAGCAGGCACACAACCACACCAAGTAACATAACCGAACTCAGTTCATGACGCTGAGCCAACCATTAAAAATCTATCAAATAACATTAATCCAAACACTTGCATTCTTTGAAGACATAAGTCCCTGCTGCCTTAACCATGGGAAGTAATTGGGCTCAACCCTGAAACTCATTGTGAGGAGTACCATGGGAACCCCAAAGTAGCTAGCTACTGAGAGGAATTTCCAAACGAAACAGGAAACAACCCCTACCGATTGACTAGCACTCCCATGAGGAAAAATCCAAGCAGTGTCTCCTGACAGTCTTGGTGGCCAAGTGACCACCTGAAAACCAATAGGAATCCACTAAAACTGGGGTCCAGAATGTCATTTCCAGATTACACCACTTGATCTACCAACTAGACAAAATTGATCCCCCACACTCTTCTTCACGCCTAAGAGGCAATCCACCATAATTCGGGTCCTTGAACCAACATCACCGAGACCACTCTCGATGACCCTCTACACCATCAGAATGCCACAAAGCCTCTGAATCAAACTTAGAATCATATCAATCTGAGCCAGATCTACACATTGCACCATCTAGCCCCTTGGTTGGCACAAACCCCGATCCACTTTTTGGCTTGGTGATTGGTAGTGGACCCATGTCCATACCTCACACCACCACCAACACCCTTGCAGGAGGTCCTGGTACTGCCATGTAGACTGTCCTAGCTCAACTATCTCCACCTGCACCCACTAGTCAAACTATCCCACTCATCATACCTGGGGGCAGTGGCCCTTTCGCTCACACTGTCCCACTTACCATAATTGAGGGAAGTGGGTCGTCCACAACTGTGCCAAAAGTACCCACAGTCATGAAGGTACATCATGTTCCTACAAACCCCACCACCATTGTTGGTCCATCACACATCAAACTTGGGTCAAACCTCCCTTTCATGGCATGCCTCAACCTACCTGACTTGGCTAGGTTAACCAATGACCCCATCTGTCATCAAACCTTTTGGCCTCCCTTGCCAACCAAGCTCCCCTTAGACATCCCTAAGTTCGAAGGGAAGGCAAGGGAGTGGCCCCAAAACCATATCATGACGTTTCACCTATGGTGCTCATCAAAAAAAATTGTAGATGATTCGATTAGACTTAGACTGTTCCAACGCACCCTCACAGGTGCTGCAGCCAAGTGGTACATTGAGCTACCACAAGCCTAGAGTTCAACTCCTTAGCCTTTATGTTCCCGCAGTATTTCCAGCTCCCCATCAGATATGATGAAGGAGTGGAAATCTTTCTATCTTGTTTCCAAAACACTGCGACCCACATCACTGACCACATCCATGAGTGGAGGCAATGTCACAGCTTGTGCAAGATCAAGCTTGATGACAAGATATTCCAGGACTGGTTCTTGAAAACATTATTGCCACCTATAGCCAAGGAAGTTGCCTCCAAACGTCCCCAAACAGAGGAATATGCCATCTTGAAGGCCCAACAGTTTGACCTCATTTACACACAGTCTATATACCTCTACACCATCATTTGAGACACTCCTCGTGCAGGCACCTCCTACCGGGATGCACTGGGAGCATCCCATGGTGCAGATGGCATCATAGGTTATGTCTCCCATCAATCATAACACCACCTGGCACCACCTATGATGTCACCGCAAACAAGAAATACCCCTAGTGTTTCCTACCCAAACCAAGCTCCTGACTATGCAAGAATGATGTCCCAATTCGAAGCTACAACCTCCTATGCACAACCTGTACCACAAGAGTAGACCGATGCACCTACTTGGACGACACAACAATATGTGGAATAGATTCCCATGTTTGTAGCACCCCTAGCCCCCTAAGTCTATTATACACCACCCATGTAAGCTGCTCAAACCCCCTCCCTAGATTCGATTGCTCCTTTGGGACAAGTGTTTGCACAACAAAACTGTCCCACCCAACCATTCCCCAATAAAAAACAAGGGCAAGGTAGAAATAACTGAGCTAGGAATCAGGGTAACAACCAACCGCAAGGAGGTAGCGCATGGCCAAATCCTCCCAACAACACTGGAGAAAAATAGACAGCTCAAAATCCCCAACAACCCAACCCACCTAGATAAAATGCTCCATTATAGACAAATTAGCTATGCAAATTATGCGACATCTATGGGCACTATACGCATGAGTGCCCCTTCATGGGCTGCGCCAAGTAGGTTCTTCAGAACGAAGCTCAACGCGGTACTAATGCCGCAGTCCCAGCTCAACCCAACCCAACACCACCAAGCCCTCCACCCATGGTTCTCTAGAACCCGTTACCACTCCAAGAGTTGGTAGGAACCACACCCATGCCCCCACCTACCCTCACAGCCCCTACTGCGGCCCCTCATACAGAGATAGGGGTTCATCACCTGCTAGCCATGACAACTAATGAGATCAAATTGCAGACTAGGCAGAACCAACATGGATCCAATACTAAACCCACTGACCCATCAACAACATCCACATCCAACATAACCAATATACGTCTTCACTTAACCCCTTTTCCCCCATTCCCCCCCATGTGACGGGTTGTCGACAATTCCACGGCTAGAGATGCTGTAAGTTACAACATCGTGGATGACTTGGCCCAAACACCTATGGCTATGTCTGATATGGAGGTACTTAAAACTTTCCCAACATAGTGGAAATCCTTACTAGCCTCCCTCGATGTTGTAGACCCCTCTGACTCCAAGTTGATCACATTCGACACGGAGAACGAAGAACCATAGATGCCATCAACCATTTCCTTCCAAATCCTGGTATCCATTCAAAATTTGGTTGTGCACTAGTGTATTGTGGATGAGGGGGCTGCCATGTGTTTTATGTCAACCTTAGTCTGGAAGAAGCTTGGATCCCCAATTCTACAACCATCATCTACTACTCTGTGGGCTTATGATGGCCACCCCATTAAATCCCAAGGAATCCTCCCACATGTTCCCATCACATTAGCCGGGAAAATAGTATTGATTGACATAGTAGTGTATTGTGGACGAGGGGGCATCCATGTGTTTTATGTCAACCTTAGTTTGGAAGAAGCTTGGATCCCCAATTCTGCAACCATCCTCTACTACTCTGTGGGCTTATGATGGCCACCCCACTAAAGCCCAAGGAATCCTCCCACATGTTCCCATCACATTAGCCAGGAAAATAGTATTGATTGACATAGACATTAGAGGAAATTTCAATTTAAAATGGGCCTTCCAAAAATAATACAAATTCAATGTCATCATGTACTAGCTAGTCAAAATTCTTTAAAATTAAAAAAGGGATCACCTCTTAAACAATTTTTTAATATAAATTTGGGGATAGGTATCATAAAAAAACTACTTTTTTGTTTGTATTTTCGACATATCTCTCTGTTCTTTTACTCAAATTTCGATCAGGGGAGCTCATTGGATGTGGAATTAAATTCCGCATCCAACGAGTACCTAGTCAGCATACTTTTGATGGGCCTCACTACCCCAGAAACAAGAAATACCTAAAAAAGCGTGATGATGATGTCATCATCATGTTTTTTCATGTATTTTTTGTTTTGGGGGTAGCGGGGCCCATCAAAAGTATGCTGAGTGGGTACTCGTTGGATGCAAAATTTAATAAATTCCATATCCAACGAGCTCCCTTGATCGAAATTTGAGTAAAAACATAGGAAGATATGTCGAAAGTACGAACAAAAAAGTAGTTTTTTCTTTTATTCCTCCAAAATTAATAAATATTATTTTATTATTTTAACTACTATTTTATTAATTTTCCTTAGGAGGCCCATTTTGAGTTGAAATTTCCTCTAATGGGTTGTCAATGCTCAGTTGGACTACAACCTTCTCCTTGGAAGAAGTTATATGTATGCCATGAGAGCCGTAGAATCAACTGTTGTCCATCTCATGATGTTCCCACACGAAGGGAAAATCGTGATGGTTTATCAACTAACTTATCATGATATGCAAGGGATAAATGAACCAGCCAATGTTATCCCTATGATCAATACCATCGATCCGCAAGGGATAACCGCACCTGCCAATGTTATCTATGCGACCAACACCATGGTTGACAACATACCTACATTCCCAATATTGAATGTGGGCCCTGGGTTGTTTGTCGATACCACCATGACAGATTCCTTCCCTTTCATGTCACCACCCTCAACACCAAATGAGACTGCAAATTTGTGCATGCTCTCATCCAACACTGCTGCACCTAAACATCAACTGCGGCCCCAACAACAACCGCAACATCATCTGTAGCGGCAACATCATCCACAGCCACAGCATTATGCACAACCACATTCAAAACCCCATCCCCACATGCAACCATCGGGGGGTTATTTGGGCTCCTCCCCAGTCCACACAATTCCTTTCCTATTTCCCTCACCTGGTGTCATGAGTAATCCAGTAATGGCTACCTTAAACTTACCCAATTTTACATTGGGGACTCCTGTGTGGTACCTTGATCCACCTGTTAACCCAAAAAATCCCTCACTAATCTCTACATGACCTACACCACCCAAGGACATCCATGCACGACCCTCATTTGACCCCCACACCCTAAAAAAGGCTTAAAAATATGAAAAGGGGCTTAAAAGCCCCTAAAAAGAGCCAAACTAGCTCCCATAGCGGCTAAAACCTCCAAAAAGGGGTTAAAACTCCTCAAAGGAGCTAAGTATTGGGTGAAAGGGGCTAAAGCCCCAACCAGGGGCTTAAAACCCTAAAAATCTTAAGAAAAAGTATAAATAGAGGGGTGGAGGTCACTCTCAAATCACTTCTCATCTCCCTATCATTACTCTACCCATGTGAGTGCCTTGAGACCCTTTTCCTCTCAAGTCATTCACCCTCCCTCTCCTCCATTCCTCCATTGAGCCATAGCTCCCCATCCATTGAGAGGTGCTCTCCCAATTTAGGGCATGGTGGTCCATTCCAACTAGAGAAGGTATACTTGTATTTTATGTTTTTGCTTTGATTATATTGTATTTTCTTAACCTTATTTGTTTGTAGGTTTGTTGTTTAACATTCTTTTGCAGGTTTCCATTGATTACTTGTAGGTCTTTTTGTTCTCTAACAGTTTGATGCAGAGTTGTGGAGCTTAGCCCTAACCTTGTGTGCAGGGGTTTCATTCTGTTTTCATTTCATTTTCTATTTATTTTCTTTCTGTCTTTCCATTCTCACAGGAACCCTACCCTTCCATCCTATAGACGAAAGGGAGCTATTCCCGTCTATAGCAAGGGAAAAATCCCTACTACTGATTTGGCGACCATACCAGGTTGATCCTACAGGATCCCTTGGTTTTATTTTTGCATTTTAGTTTTATTTGCCCTAGTTTACTTTTCTACTCAATCTAGTTTAGATCTATCTTTTCCTGCATTTTTAGTTACAGCTGAGCCTCCTTAAGCCCGCTGAGCCCATTCGGCCACAATACAGGTTACCATCGGCCGGACCTGACTCATGAAAAAAGTTTTCCATCTTTCGAACCAGGTCGCTCTTATCGGGCTGAAAGGTGCAACCAAATCACTCATTCAGGCCCGAAAGGCACGACTTCATCCCGAAAACCAGATCGCTTATGTCTGTAGTTTTTGAGTGACCACCTCCCCTGATTTGAGGAAAATTTGGTGACACCCTCTCCACATTTCCCTCGAAAAGAGTGATCTGTCTCTTTGATTTGGAATTCTAAAGTTATTGGGACTATCAGTGTGGCTCAACCGCCTTTGTCCATCAAATTTGTGTTTATTTGCTTTCAGTATCTATTTATTTCATTACAGCATGTGTAAATCACTGTCAAATTAAATGGTTAATTGGTTAATGAATCTGTTTAAATCTTGAATCAAACAAATTACTATAAGTTTCAATTCTTAAAATTAAACCTTTCCTAGCCCTTCCTCCTCTACCCATTCATCACTCTTCGGGGTATTCTAGGAGAAGACAAAGGGTGAATCTTGTATAGTAATAGGCACTTCACCTGTCATTTTTCGAAACCACTAAAAATAGGTGACTTGGAAGGTAGAGGGGGTGGAGACCGATGGGGGTTTCACAGCGTTCGTGTCCTCCCTGTTGACCAACCTGGCACTCGGAGGGTGACCTGAGGATCTACGGATGGGATTAGTCCTATTATGTTGAGAGCCCAGCACCCTTTCCTAGTTGAAGATAAATACAGGTGTAAGGAAGTCACCTAGTCAGGCTATCATAGATTAGATTCAGGTATGGCATGTATTCAAGTTTCTGTTCACAATTTACTGCTATGTTAAACAATCTATTCATATTATAAGTTCTACAATACAATCTCTATGAACTATTCATAAACCATACAAGCAGCCACTAAATGTAACAGAAAGACAAAATACATACACACAAACCATACCACTTAAAACAACCAAACTCAGTTCATGACGCTGAGCTAGCCATTAAAATTTATAATTTACACTAATTCAACCATCTGCAGCCTTTGAGGACATAAGTCCCTAACTACCTTAACTGTGGGAAGTACTTGGGCTTAGCCCAAAAACTCATTGTGAGGAGTACCACGGGAACCCCAAAGTAGCTGGCTGTTGAGAGGAATTGCCAAGCGAAATGGGAAACGACCCCCACCGATTGACTAGCACTCCCATGAGGAAAAATCCAAGCACTATCTTCTGGTAGTCTTGGTGGCCGAGTGACCACCTGAAGCCAATAATAATCCATTAAAATTGGGGTGCAAAATTCATTACCATATTTCACCACTTGACATACAAATCAAACACAATTGATCCCCCACATTCTTCCTCATGCCTGAGAGGTGAACCACTACAGTTTGGGTCCTTGAACCAACACCATCAAGACCATTCTTGACAACTCTCTACACCATCAGAAGGCCACAAAGCCTCTGATTCAGACTCAGAATCATACCAATCTGAGCTAGACCTACATACTGCACCATCTAGCCCCATGGCTGATGTAAACCCGGATCCATTTTTCGGCTTACTGATTGGTAGTGGACCCATGTCCACACCTCACACCACCACCAACACCCCTGCTGGTGGCCCTGGCATGGAGAACCACGGATGCCATCAACCATTGCCTTCCAAATCCCGCTATCTATCTAGAATTTGGTCATGCACCGGTGCATATTTGATGAAGGGGCATCCACGTGTGTTATGTCTACCCTAGTCTGGCAGAAGCTTGGATCCCCAATTCGGCAACCATCATCTACTACTCTGTGGAATTTTGATGGCCATCCCGCTAAAGATCAAGGAATCCTCCCTCATGTCCCCATCACATTGGCTGGGAAAATAGTACTGATTGATATAGAGGTTGTCAATGCTTAGTTGGACTATAACCTTCTCCTCGGAAGAAGTTATATGTATGCCATGAGAGCCGTAGCATCAATTGTTTTTTGTCTCATGATGTTCCCTCACAAATGGAAAATCATGATGGTTGACCAATTGACTGATCACGATCCACAAGGGCTAATGAAACCCGCCAGCATTATCCCTACGATCAACACCATTGATCCATAAGGGCTAGCCGCACCTACCAATTTTATCCCTGCAGTCAACACCATGGTTGACAACATACCAGCCTCCCCATTCTTGAATGTGGGCCCTGGGTTGTTTGCCGATACCACCATGATGGCTAATTTCCCCTTAATGTCACCACCACCAACACCAAATGAGACTGTGGATTTATGCATGCTCTCATCTAGCACTACTGCACCCAAACATCAACCGCAACCACAACCCCAACCACAACCACAACACCATCCGTAGCCGCAACATCATGAGAAGTCGCAGCATCATCAGCAGCTGCAGCATCATCAGCAGCCGCAACATCATCCACAGCCGCAACATTATGCACAAATACCACCAAAACCTCATCCCCACATGCAACCATCAGGGATTTATCTGGGCTCCTCTCCAGTCCACACAATTCCCTTCCTCTTTCCCCCGCCCGGTGTCATGAGCAAGCCAGTAATGGATACCTTAAACTTAGACAATTTTACATTGAGAATTCCAATGTGGTACCTTGATCCACCGGTCCAACCATCAATGCCCCAAGTAGTCTTAACCCCCATGCAACCCATTGTGGTTGAATCTCATCCTCCACCCAGCCCGCAAAAGTCAACCACCACACCTTCACCGCCCCACCCAAAAAGGGTCAGGGAAAAAAATGTGAAAGCTACTGTTGAACCCTGACAGATCCCACCTTGCGATGTTTGTGAAGAACAGGGCCATCCAACCCAAAACTTCCCTGGGATCGCCATAATCCATGCGCATTTGGATTCCATGGATACAATGGAAAACCTCCCTGTGGTTGAACTCCCAAGCGGGCCAATAGTGAGAAACAAGTCATTGAGAACAAACCATGCTTACGCCCTCTGCAGATTATATGGACACTATTCTCACCACTGCCAAGACTTGTCTGAGTTCTGAATGGATCTAGCCAACCTTCGACAACATTCCCTTGAATCTGAGATCACTTTGATCAAAGAAGTTCATCACACACCTCCTTCTTCAGACACCATGTCCATTTACATGATGTCCAGTTCTATAGACCCTCTTGTCTCCACCATCATCAATGATTCATCATACCTGTCTCTTTGTTTCTTTCGAAACGACGAGGAGATACTTGAATCCTTAACTTCCTTGAAATATCCATGGGAAGACATGCACCATCGCTCGTTCTTCCTCCCCAAAGAGCTTGTGTCGCAGTCTGACCAGTTTTCCGTGGAAACTAAAGATTTCATTCATGGGAAAGTCGACTGGTTCAAAAATCCCATTCTGGCACCAGATGCCTTCAAAGAAGGGAACATGGACAACATCTCCCCAACCATCAAAATCAAACCATATAATACCGTTGAGCTTCCCTCCAAGCCATCGAAGTAGTGAAAACACGGTCAAAGGCCCATTATGACTCCCATGTCCACCCTCACACCTTTAACGAAGGAGATATGGTTCTGGTCTATGACCAACCCAATAAAAAATTGGGCAAAGGAAAGTTCGAGTCAATGTGGTATGGCCCACACATCATCCACCGTTGCCTCATAAAAGGGGCATACACCCTTATTGAGTCTGATGGAAAACTCTTGAAGAATCCCCGTAACGGGCTCTACCTCAAGAGATTTTATGCTTAACATCACCAATGAGTCGCTTCATTTTCCTTTTTTGTTTTTCAACATTTTTTCACGACAAGTCAGGGGCAGCACCATTAGCTTCCAGTCCAAAGTCGCCCGTAGCCTGTTCGAGACACCTCTCACACCTTCGGGCTCAAATTTTTTTCCTCTATCTTCTTATGAGACCATCTTCTCATGTTTAATAAGTAATTTTTGTGACCACTTCTTGGTAGTTATCTCGATTTACGAGCCACATCATCATGATGTAAGTGTCTCTGGACCTGTACTTGCATTACACTTTCCTACCACCACTCATGTGGGTTCCTGGGCCACCGCCCGGAAGGCACATCATTTTTATTTTTAGCATATAGATGTCTAGTCCATCCACTGCACCTTATGCGGATCCCCGGACCATTGTCCAGAGGATGGATCATTTCCTTTGCATGCATTTGGCATATAAATACCTCTGGACTTGCACTCACATCACATGTAGTCAAGTCTGTCCACCACAACTGACACACAGCTCTCCTAACCTCTGTCCAAGAACCACCTCGGTTTGTGTGCCTCTATTGCACTGATTCATGTGCCTCTGTCGCTATCTATCCCGTGCATGTATTGATATGTTTAAGAGCCACCTGCTGCATCCATATTGCACGGATGAACTTTGGACCACTGTCCACTGTCCTGACATGGGGTCATCACCAGTGCCTCCTTGATCGGTTGACCATATTGGAGTTTCTTTTAAGATCTTTTCTGACTCCTAAAAGAATGAAAAGATATCTGAGCACAACTACTTCCTTTCCCACTCGTTAAAGTATAGGAAAGGGCATCTACATCGTCTCGTTTATCTCCTTTTGCAGACTATGTAGACCATCAAATGAAAAGGACCACCTTGGCATATTCAAGCCAAGACCATTCCCCTCTGCATCCTTTTATGCTTTCTCGGGTAGAGGGGTTGAACTTTATGAAAAAGCTCACCATGGGTTGTTTTTAAGCTCTTTTCCAGCCTTCTCATCAAGAAAATATTGCCGAGCAAACTTGGTTTCGTTCATGCTTGTAAAAGTATCTGAATGACCGTCAAGTCAGTATAGGTTTAACCTTTTCCGGCATGACTGGACTACCAATGGTAAAGAAGTCTCTCATCCCCTAAAGGATGGGCAAGCTCTCCTGTGTATACTTTTATCCTTTTTCGGGCAGAGGAGGCCACCAATGAAAAAGAGCCCCCACTGGAGTCTTCTTCATGCTTTTAGACTCTCTAAAATTGAAAGCACCATCGAGCATTTACTTTCTTGGGCTTGCCAAAAATCCATTAGATCATACCACAATGGTATCTCTAGTCACCACCCCACAGATAACAGTTTGGCAGCATTCCCACTTTGGGTCACCCTTGTTTAGAGTACTCTATGATGTGTCTTCCTTGGATCCCATTAATATCAAAAGTGTCTACCTCCCCCAAGTATTTCCTATCTGCAGTTACATGCCCGGTATTACAGATATGATCCTTTTCCCATGAGTCAATTTCATTTGCTTCCTGGTCCGCCCTGTCATCATACTCTAAACAAAGGACATTTGAGTCCAATACACTCCTTCTACCCTTGTTCAACTCCTTCCCTCCCCCCCCATTTAGTGGGTCAGTGCTCAGATTGCCTCACATCTTTCGGTTATCTCCCTCACGCTTCTGGTCAAGGAAACATCATTTCCTTGACCAGGGGCAGGTCTCCCTCTATCGACGACAACACATGTATTCTAGAGGATATACCCAGAAGTCCCTATAACCTAGTTTCATTAACCTCACTGATGATTTCCTTGGACCACTTGAGAGGAGTCCATAGTGCCTCTTGGGATGGTTGCTTCTCATGTGCTTGACTCTAGCTACATCATAGCACTGTTGAGATTCGTACAAGGTATTGGTCCATGCAGTATTTGGTCAAAGACTCTGGATGTCACCTGACTCTAGCACATTCATGAGTCTATTTGAGGGACCCCAATAGTTTGATGTTCCTTGTGATTTCTAGGTTACGTTGGAGATAATGTTCAGAATCCCCAACAGTGCTTCTATATAGATTTATGATTGATGCAACATACTTGTACCATAGAGACTCTGAATCTTCGTCAGTAAAATATGTACCATTCCAGATCCAACAGACCATCAGTCATGAAGATATAGCATTCCATGAGAATGCCATGGGTCCAATGTAGCAGTTCTTTAGATCAATATTGTATTCATCCTCATTGAGGCAACCACTATTGTAACAACAGTTGTACATGATCGACTCTTGTATTATAGAGCTTAGATCACATTATTCTTTTGAAATCGTTACGAGCATGGGGATTCCTGCCTCGTCCATATACATGTCACACATGATTTGTATCTCACCCATTGATGGGAACCATATTAATACAAAAACCAAAAGCCACCATTCCCCAACCCAGGACGCACCACCTCTCCCCAAGAAAATACTATGATGTTCGTCAGCCATACGATGAGCTCCTGCCCTCACACATCAGGGGGAAATATGTTAACCCAAAAAATCCCTCACTAAGCTCTACATGACCTATACCACCCAAGGACATCCATGCATGACCCTCATTTTACCCCCACACCCTCAAAAAGGATTAAAAATATGAAAAAGGGCTTAAAAACCCCTAAAAAGAGCCAAACTAGCTCCCATAGGGGCTAAAACCTCCAAAAAGGGGCTAAAACCCCTCAAAGGAGCTTAAAATCCCCAAAGGAGCTAAGGATTGGGCGAAAGGGGCTAAAATCCCCAAAAAAGGGCTAAAGCCCCAACTAGGGGCTTAAAACCCTAAAAATATTGAGAAAAAGTATAAATAGAGGGGTGGGGGTCACTCTCAAATCACTTCTCATCTCCCTATCGTTACATTGCCTATGTGAGTGCCTTGAGACCCTTTGCCTCTCAAGTCATTCACCCTCCCTCTCCTCCATTCCTGCCTATCCATTGAGAGGTGCTCTCCCAAGTTAGGGCATGGTGGCCCATTCCAACCAAAGAAGGTATACTTGTCTTTTATGTTTATGATTTGATTATATTGTAGTTTTCTGACCTTATTTGTTTGCAGGTTTGTTGTTTAACATTCTTTTGTAGGTTTCCATTGATTGCTTAGAAGTATTTTTGTTCTCTAACAGTTTGATGCATGGTTGTGGAGCTTATCCCTAACCTTGTGTGTAGGGGTTTCATTTCGTTTTTTTGTTTATTTTCTTTCTATCTTTCCATTCTCATAGGAACCCTACCCTTCCATCCTATAGATGGAAGGGAGTTGTTCTCGTCTGTAGCAAGGGTGAAAGCCCTACTACACCACTTTCCCAACCTTCAATGCCCCAGGTAGTCTTAACCCCCGTGCAACCCATTGCGGTCGAATCTCATCCTCCACCTGGCTCGCAAAAACCAACCACCGCACCCACACTAGCACCCACACCGCCCCACCCCAAAAGGGCCAGGGGAAAAAATGTGAAAGCTACCACTGAACCTCTACAGATCCCACCTTGCGCCATCTATGAAGAACATGGCCATGCAACTCAAAAATTCCTTGAGATTCCCATAATTTGCGTGCACTTGGACACCATGGATACAACAGAGAATATCCACATGGTTGAGCTCCCAAGTGGGACAATAGTGAGAAACAAGTCATTGAGAAAAAACCATGCTTTCGTCCTTTGTGGATTGTATGGACACTATTCTCACCATTTCCAGGATTTGTCCAAGTTTCAAATGGCCCTAGCCAACCTTCAACAACATGCCCTTGAATCTAAGATCACTCTGATCAAAGAAGTCCATCCCCCACCTCCTTCTCTATACACCATGTCCATTTACATGATGTCCAGTTCCATAGACCCTCTCATCTCCACCATCACCAATGGTCCATCAGACCTATCTCTTCTTTGCTTCCACAACGATGAGGAGATACTTGAAGCCTTAACTGCTCTGGAATACCCAAAGAACTTGTGTCGCAGTCTGACTAGTTTTCCGTTGAAACAAAAGATTTCATTCATGGGAAAGTTGACTAGTTCAAGAATCCCATCCTGACACCATATTCCTTCGAATAAGGGAACATGGCCAACATCTCTCCAACCATCAAAATAAGCATCTCAACCAATCCTGAGATTGTTGAGGAAATCATGTAGGGGGCATCTTGCTCCTCAGAAGAAGTTACTTCCTACAAAGCGCTCTTCCAAGAATTCTACGACATCTTCGTCTGGTCCTACAATGAAATTCCCAGGTTGGATCCATCCATTATGGAACACCACATTGACACATGGCCCAATGTGGCCCCATACGCCAAAAGAGACAACCAATCCATCCCTCCAAAGTTACCGCGGTCAAAGCTGAAATCAAGAAGTTGCGCACAACCGGCTTCATTTACCCCATTGCGTACACCACATGGGTTTCAAATCCTATTTCCATGAATAAAAAATAGGGTACCATCTGCGTTTGCATAGACTTCTATGATCTGAATTGGGCATGTCCCAAGGACAACTTCCGAACACCCTTCATCGATCAGATCATCTATGCATGTGCCGAACATGAGGTCTTTTTCTTCATGGATGACTTTTCCAGATATAACCAAATTCAGATCCGAAAAGAAGATCATTAGAAGACTACATTCACAACCCCGTGGGGCACATTCGCATATCAAGTAATGCCCTTTGGTTTGAAGAATGATGGAACCACCTTCTAGCATGCCATGACACGTTGTTTTCGTGACCTTATCCACATCATGTTGGTCTATATTGACAACTTCATTGCGTGGTCACAGAAGTGAGCACAACACATGGATGACTTGCAGGAAGCCTTCCTACGATGTCGCAAGTGAAAAATCTTCTTGAACCCTTTCAAGTGTGTTTTCTGTGTCCCAACAGGCTGTCTCCTAGGGTTCATCATGTCACACAAAGGAATGACCGCTGATCCCTTGAAATCCCAAACCTCTTTCCCTCTAACGTCACCTCTTTAAGTGACGTCAGTTCAGATTGTAATATAGTCTTGTCCTTTCTTGTTTTACACATTTTTTTAAAAAGTGAGTCTTATGTATTGTTTCCTTCATTGCTCTAGATGGGTCCTACCTCGGATCGATACATTGGATTTGCTGACGGAGCAAGTAAATGGTCTCCAAACCTCGCCTCAACTGCATGGGTCATCTACTCCCTGTCACATGAGTTGATCCATATCAACGGATTATGCGTGGGAATTGCAACCAACAACTAGGATGGATATGATGGTGTCAATGGCCTCTTGGCTGCCTCTCTCCAGTTGGGCATCTACCATATCGATGTCTTCTTAGACTCCCAATTGCTTGTCTCCCAATTGAACAACTATTACCGGGTATGTGATCCTTGCCTCTTTAGAAAATTCCTGCACACTAAATAGATGGTTAGAACATTTGAATCCATCACATTCACACATGTTCCCAAAATCCTCAATAGTGTAGTAGATCAAATGGCTAATGACATTCTAAATTGGCACATTCATCATCGCACATAGGAAATAGACAAACACGACATCATGCATCATCATACATAAACATGCATACACATGTTAAAATACATAACATAGGCATTTCATTTCACATCATCATAAAAAGACTCACATATAAAACCATAAAAAGTGCATCCACGTGCGTAAAAAATATATAGTTATATAAATCACATGTCCAAAATATGTCCAGTACAAAATGAGAAGCCACATATGCTTTTTCAGCTGAATATACATAGTGATACAAAAAATATTAAGTGCACCAACACAGTAGGTACAGCCCCACTGGCTGCTAGTCTGACCCAGACTCATCCTCATCATCTGGCTCAGTATCATCATCTTCCTCAAAAGACTCATCGTCCTCTACAGGAATATCCCCTTGCGCCACCCAACGAATGTAATCATAGGCCACGACCATCCTCCTCATCACAGAGATCTAATTAGGAGACACACTGTGAATGGCGGCGATAAGATCATTGTCTAAATGTTGTCAGCCAACATCAGAGATCCCCTTAGCAAGCCGCTCCAAGTGCAGAAAAATAACATCCGCCTCCTGCCGTCGCATGCGAGGGTGCCCCACAGGGATCGCTCTCTCCACAATCACAACCACCCACCTCGGATACCTGAGTGATGGGCGAGGACCAATATATGCATACAGAAACAAAGATGCCATCAGTATATGCATATAATCATACAACTATCAACCAGCTACACTACACTATGTATAAATATGAACACAAAAACATCACACATACATACCAGCTGGTCCACATGCCTAGCCTAGAGGTCGGGGCATCTCAGGGTTCCTATGATAGTCCATACCTGCATAATGGTACTCCTCAATAACCATTTGGAGCTACTGCCACTGCTCTAGCAACTCCTTGGTAAAGAAGTGGCCCACTCTGTCGCCTCCCTCTCGCACCATGCTCTAGCACCATCTATGCATCCACGGCTCATGTGGACCACTATCCCGCACTATCCGGTGCATACATAGAGTAGGTACTTTCTAAAAGAAGAAAGCACATAAGAAAGAGAAAAAAAAAGCCTCCCCCATATGCCCTCGCATGGTTCAGCTCACGCCGAACAGCCAGAAGCTACATTTGGGCTCACCCGTAGCAAGTGCCCCTCATGGCAGGCTCTACCATCTACAGCTGCCCTCCAGCTATCTTGTGGCTCCCTGTGGAATCAAATATGCATAGCACAAGTTTCACCATAGCCTGTGTTAACAAATCCTCAATATCACACGTCAATATGTGTGTACCATGCACATACACAATAGCATCACAGTGCCTATAACACAACTTCTCCAGTGTCTCCCCACAAGACAGTACTAGCACCAAGTCGCCAACAACTCCCAACATAGGGAGCCCAGTCAAAAAATATACATCCAACAGCGTAATCTAAATTTTTTTTCCCTAGATCATGAAGGCCTCCTCCCCAATTTCCTAGAAGCTCACCAAAGTCTGTAGTAGTAGATGTAAGCTCTTCATTAGGGGAATCTGCATGAATGTCAGTAACCCACAACGAGATAGTGCACCACACACATTCTCATCCCGTAATTCCTCCTCTAGGAGGTCTTTGTAGTATCTCTCACACCACTTAGTCATAGGCATCCTGCACAAGAATAAAATTGTCACCCACAGCTTTCAGCGAAAATGCCACCCATGGACTAGGTCGCACCTATCTAGCCCAAAGGAGCAACCAGGTCGCTCAAAGAAACCTCACAGAAGCGACCAAGTCGCACTTTTTAGCCTCATAGGAGCAACCTCAGATTGCTCCTTTCTACCCCACAAGAGCGACCCAATTGCCCCCTTACCCACAAAAAGTGTGACTTGGCTCATGGAGACCCTAACAGGCTCATAGAGGACCCCCTGGTGAGAAAATCCAAAATCTAAACCACCGAAAAAGATAGATTTTGTAAGAGCTCTTACCTGCAAGTCACGGACCTCAAAACTGCTGGTTGAAATGGGAGAAATCAGTAAAAGAATTTCAGAGACCACCTCTCCAACTCACTAGTGAACAGTGACAATGACACCTCACAAAGTGGACCCCACCCATTTATAGGTCCCATTTGACCTATTTTCTTCCTTTTGACATAACAAGTCCATACGGAGTCTGTTTGAGACGTCGTTTGCACCACCAGTTTCATAATTTCGTCCTCTATATTTTAATGAGACCATCGTCTCATGTTTAATAAGTAATTTTTGGGACCACCTACTAAGAATTACCTCGTTTTATGAACCACATTGTGATATAAGTGTCTATGGACCTGTACTTGCATCATGTCTGCCTACCGCAACTCATGCGGGACTTTGAACCATCTCCACCAGAAGGAGCATCATTTTATTTCAGCATAATACTGTCAAATCCATTCGCCGCACCTTATGCAGGTCTCGAAACCACCATCTGGAGGGCAGATCATTTCTTTTGCATGCATTTGGCATATAGTTGTGTCTGGAATCACACTCACATTAGATGTAGTCCAGTTCATTCACCAAAATTCACACAAGAATCTCTTGACCTCAGTCCAAGAGCCACCTTAGTTTGCATGCCTCTACTGCATCGACTCGTGTGCCTCTTCCACAATATATCCCATGCATGTATTGGTATGTTCAAGAGCCACCTGTTCCATCCATACTGCACGGATGACCTTTGGACCACTGTCCACTACCCTGACATAGGGAACCTTCAATGCCCCCTTGATTGGTTGACCATACTGGAGTTTCTTTTAATCTCTTTTTTGACTCCTAAAAGAAAGAAAAGATTGCCGAGCACAGCTGCTTCCTTTCTCACTTGTTAAAGTATAAGAAATGGCATCTACATCATCTTGTTTATCTCCTTTTGAGGATTATGTAGAATACCATCTAAAAAGGACCACCTTGGCACATTCAAGACAAGACCGTTCCCCTCTACATCCTTTTATGCTTTCCCGAGCAGAGGGGCCTAACTTTACGAAAAATCTCACCATGGGTTGTCGTTAAGATATTTTCTAGCCTTCTCATCAAGAAAAGATCATCAAGCAAACTTAGTTTCATTCATGCTCATAAAAGTATCTGAATGACCGTCCAGTCAGTACAGGTTTAACCTTTTCCATCCTGATTGGACTACCAATGGTAAAGAAGTCTCCCATCTCCCAAAGGATGAGCAAGCTCTCCTATGTAAACTTTTAACTTTTTTTGGGCACATGAGACTATCAACGAAAAATAGACCCCATTGGAGTCTTCTTCATGCTTTCAAACTCTCTAAAATTAAGAGCACCATCAAGCATTCACTTTCTTGGGCTAGCTAAAAATCCATGAGATCATACCACAACAGTGTCTTTAGACACCACCCCACATATAACAATTTGGTAGCTTTCCCACTTTGGGTCACCTTTGTTCAGAGTATTCTGCGATGTGTCTTCCTTGGATCCCATCAATACTAAAAGTGTCTACCTCCCCCAAGTATTTCCCATGAGTTAGTTTCATTTGTTGCCTATTCTGCCCTACTGTCATGCTCCGAACAAAGGAAGTTTGAGTCTAGCATACTCCCTCATCCCCTGTTTCACCAACCATGCTCCCCCATTCAGTGGGTCAGTCCTTAGATTGCCTCACATATTTCGGTTATCTCCCTCATGATTATGGTCAAGGAAACACCATTGCCTTGGCCATTTGTAGGTCTCCCTTTGTTGACGACAACACACATATTCCAGAGGATAGACCTAGAGGTCCCTGTATATTGGTTTCATTAATCTCATTGATGAGTTCCTTGGACCACTTGAGAGGAGTCCTTAGTGCCTCTCCGGATGGTTGTTTCTCACGTGCTCGACTCCAACTACATCATCGCATCGTTGAGATTTGTACAGGGTATTGGTCCATGCAGTATCTAGTTGAAGACCCCAGATGTCACCCGACTCTAGCACATTGATGAGTCTATTTGAGGGACCCCAACAGGTTCATGTCCCTTGTGATTTCTGGGTTGCATTGGAGACAATGTTCAAAATCCCCAACAGTGCTTCTATATAGATTTATGATCAATGTAGCATATTTGTACCATAGAGACTCTGAATTTCCATTAGTAAGTAACTACAGCTATGTACCAGTCCATATCCAATAGGCCATCAGTCGTGAAGATATAGCATTCCATGAGAATGTCATGGGTCCAATGTAGCAGTTCTTCCGATCAATATTGTATTCAACCTCTTATTGAGGCAACCACTATGTAACAACAGTTGTACATGATCGACTCTTGCATTTTAGAGCTTAGATCACATTATTCTTTTGACATCATTATGAGCATGGGGATGCTTTCCTCATCCATATACATGTCACTCATTATTTGTATCTCACCCATTGATGGGAACCATATTAATACAAAAACCAAAAGCCACCATGCCCTAGCCCAGGAAGCACCACCTCTCCCCAGAAAATCCTACGATGTTTGTCTTCCATACGATGAGCTCCTACCCTCACACATCAGGGGACAATATGTTAACCCAAAAAATTCGTTAATGAGCTCTACATGACCTACACCACCCAAATACATCCATTTCACTACCCTCATTTGACCCCCACACCCTTGCAAAGTCTCAAAAACATGAAAAGGGCTTAAAAACACCCAAGAAGATCCAAAATAGCTCTCGTAGAGGCTAAAACCTCCACAAAGGGGCCAAAACCCCTCAAAGGAGCTTAAAATCCCCAAAGGAGCTAAGAATTGGGCAAAAGGGGCTTAAAGCCCAAAAAAGGGGCTAAAGCCCTAACTAAGGGATTAAAACCCTAAATCTCAAGAAAAAAACTATAATTAGAGGGGTGGGGGTCACTCTCAAAACACTCCTTCACTCCCTATCGTTATGCTGCCCATGTGAGTGCCTTGAGACCCTCTTCCTCTCAAGTCATTCACCCCTCTCCTCCATAGCTCCATAAGCCAAGACTCCATTCCATAGAGAGGTGCTTCCAAAGCTAGGGATGGTGGCCCATTTCCACAAAGGAAGAAGGTATAAATCAATCCAAAGGAATGATTACATGCAAATGGATAACAATGGAATGATTACAAAATAGTACAATAGTATTAATTAAAGGAATCAAAAACAAACTCAAGAAACAGAACATAACAAAACTCAAAACATACTCAAGGCAAAAAGAGGTAGGGATAAGGATAAAACTTTAGTAAATAATATAAAACAATCTAACTTTAGCCTTAATGTTAAATATAACTATCATCTAACCATTACAGTTAAAGCATACTTTAAAAACTAAGGAAACCGAACTTTAAATGGGTTCGAAACACATTAAAAACACTAAAAATGAAACGACAGACTAGATGACAGACTGAACTGCAGGTTTGAAAGGGGTATCTGAATGACAGTTTAAACAGGATGTTCGAATAACAGCCTGCAAAACTAAAATAATAGAAAATAGCCTAAATGATCTAATTTTCAGTTAAATTTGTGCACATTCAAATACAATGCATAGAGGTAGTAAATAAACCTACTAAATGATCAATTTTGACAATGAAATAATCTTAAACTAATTCATAAAAAGAAATCATTGTGTATTGCACTAAGAAACAAACTGAAATTTAACTTGAATGAGTTTATAACAGAAAGGAAATGAATAGAATTGAATCTATTATAACTTGATAAAAGGAATCTATTCTATCTACTTGTAAATAAAACTGAACAGTAAAACTAGAAATGAAATGACTGAAATAAAATTGAAAGCAAACTATGTGCGCAACTAGGTATTTAACTTTGGAAATAAAATGCATTACAGGAAGCAATGTTTACAATAATTTAATGAAAACAAACTAGAAATCAAACTATACTAACTACAAAGGAAAGATAACAAAATTACACAAGAAAATAAACCTCTAGTTGATGAAGGGCCCTCTCCGAAATCAGGGGTGATGCCTGGCTAACGCTTACATGAACGCAATCATGAACAACAGAACATACAACTTCTATTAAATATTAGGAACATAGTTACATAGTTATTCTCTTAAAAACTGACTGTTTAACTAATGAATTGATCAACTCTCTAGCTCTTTGCATGGAGGCATTTATATACACAATGTTTACAGAGGTGAGAAGGTCGACCCTTTAGTGGTCGACCATCCTCTAAATTTAATCAACCATTATGATTTCTAACTGATCAAACACCAACACACAACGTTCTCCTTCTCCTTCATGAATCGGTTCTTTTTAGCGCATGATGTGGCATACAGGCTTTACTCTGGCGTGGTTGGTGTCGTGGTGTCAAGCAGAGGCAACGTGATGGATATCCTTCTAGAATGAGATCCATTGCATCACCCAAATGCATGGATAGCCGGTAGTTTTAAAACCTTTCTAATGTTTAAATTCCTGGAAACCTGCCAACAAATATCACATGGTCTGGTTAGCGAGCTGGACTGAACGGTAAGCTGGACAGTGAGATGGATATGCTCTATGCATATCTAGAATGGATGTGTTGTATATTTGTTGGCATGATTAAAGAATATGGTCTGCAATAAAAATCTCATTCATATATCAATATATCAAACGCAATCCAAACAATGTCAATTTTAACCTATAAAATCGTGAAATGATAATAATAAACAGAGTTTACTTAAATCTTAAATTCATTCATACATGGGGTTGAATAGTGATATGCATGATAGAAAATATGAAAAAAGATGAAAAAACATATGTTTAAACATGTAATTTAACTACCGAAAAGGATAACAAAACTGGGATCAACATTCCCCCAAACCGAAGAAATGCCAGGTCCCACTTGGCAAAAGAAAGATAACTTAGGAAGAATACAGAGCTACGCTAGCTGCTACCTTCGAATTGGCAGATGAAGGAGGTGATTTGAACTTCAGTATTCTAGCTTGTGCGTTCAAAATAGCATGTCTTTCATGTCAAACATTGTATGAAGGTTTAATGGCTTTGTTGAGTTCTTCAATAGTCTTAATTTGATAGCACTCAGGTTTGAAACAATTCATCATTGTTCAACAGTTATGATACAAGATATTTTTGTAGAGGGTGTAAGAAGAAAATGGCTAAAACAGTTGTTGGGCCTGAGGAAAGCACACAGGGAATAAGCAAAAATGAAGAAATGTGCAAGAATCAGTCTGCAGCATAAGCACAAACAAGTAAATATGCACAGACAAAGGAAACTGTAGACGGGGAACGATGCGCAGAAGAAGGAATATGCGCAAAAGATGTCACCTACGTAGAAAAGGGAACTGCACAGAAGGAATATGATGTAGGGTAAAACAGTAACACAAGTGCAGAATAACGGCTCAAAGTGACAGGGAGATCGTGGTCGCTGAAGTCGGCTTAAGTTGGTGGATGCGACATGAGTGAACGCACGCTGCAAGTAAGGCCGTTAGTGCCTCGTGTCAAGTCATGATCACCACAGCTGTAGCCTGAGGGGCAGCTGATGGTGATAGTTAATAGACTGCCTATATGCAGTTGACCCTACATGATCATGTAAAATAGTATAAATAGGAGGGATTCAATAGTTAGAGGGTTGGATTGTTACTGTTGGGTTTTTCGATAATCGTTGGCTTTTCAATAGTTAGAGGGTTGAATTTTGTTGATGTTGGTAATTGGTTGTTGTTGTTTTACTCTTTAGTTGCTTAGGAGTGGGAAGATATCAGAGAGAGTAGAGTGAAGCTGTGAGATCTGAGTGGTATATTAGTTGGAAGTTTGCAGGATGCAGTCGAAGTTAGTACAGTAGAAGAGAGGCTCTGCTAAACAGGCGTAGATGCTAGAGAGGTAGATCTAGGCCATGTGCGGATCATTAGAAGGTATAAGTATATTAGGAGAAATAAGACAAAGAGCATGAAAGCAAGAAATATTCTGAGCCAAAAAATAGATCTAAGATAGTATATAGTCAAATGCAGGCTGAAGGTGCCATATATTTATCATGCCAGATGAAGAGCTCCTTGTGGTTTTTCCTAGATGGGTTTCCACGTGAACTATCCTGTGTGTTGATGATTGAATGTGTGTGGTTGTTTATGTTTCTGTTTATGCTTATGTTTATGATGCAGGTCCTATCATGGTTGAATGAATGCCATACTGTCAATAGAAGTCCGAATGCATTAATAGGTTATTATGCGTTTCTTTTGAGGATTAGTTTATGTTTACGGTGCAATCGTTGTTGCGCATCTGTATGTTGCGCCTGTCTATTAGATGCTTTTATATTCCATTATGTTTAAAGTACTAAGGTCAAATCTATGTCGTGCCATTAGTAGTTAATAAAATATATGTACAATGTGTGCTACATTTCAGAGTAAATCACTCCATCCTCACGACTTGGTCAAGCTCCTTTTTCGTGTGCCAAGGGACTATAATCCCTCAAAAAATCCTGGAAGCATGGTTCCAGTGGTTACCCATCGAAGAGATATATAAGGTGAGACTGCACCTACTTTGCAGGCGTTGTTAATGGGACTTGCTCTGTCAGACCGGTATCTCGGGTGTTTGTTGGGTTGACTGGCTACACAGAACCTGGGTCATGCAAGTTAGGAAAAGTGGCCAACAAATGGTTCCATTGCTGGGACCCTATTGGTCAAAATGAGGGAAATATTGTGGCACCCGACTAAGAGTGAATTCAAGGATTGATTGGAGTTGAATACATTGATATTCATGCAGAAAGAAAGCAAGGGTTCGCGGCTTATCCCTAGGAACTGGTTACATTGATATCTATATTTGGATATCCATGAATTTTTTTCACGGAATTCACCATTATATTGCAAGAATGGATGTTGGAGTTAGAAACCTGACATACTAACTTCGAAAGAAGAGAAGTAGCTGAGTCGACCGACCAGTTAATACAAGAAGTAGCGCAAGTAATTAGCCCTATTTCTAGAGATGTTGATTTTTGTATTGATAGCATATTAGAATGATATGTTACTAAGTTCGTTCTTGAAGCAATAACCTCGTATATTGAGGCAGAGAGACATTTTTTACAAGGACCTAGGGAAGGTACCTTATGTCTATAAACATATGTTAAAATGCTCCTTTATGAAAAGGGTATTTTACAACTCAACGATTGGGCCGTGAAGTTCGTGAAGGTGATATGTTGTGTAAATTTTAGGAGTAATATGAAAGGTAGCAAGAAGAAATGTTCTAAGGAAGCTCAGAATACGAGTTGGACACTGGATTCTTAAGAAGTGGAAGGAGGTTCCAGTTAGGAAAGATGAGGAAGGTAACGGGAGGTGGGAGGGCTTATAGCTTGGAAAGGGAAGGTGAATATGGATGTGAGTCACACCTAGATGAAGGGTCATGTGATGAAGAAGAGGAGTATAGTCTGATTTCTAAGAGAGCAGAATTGGAAGAGTCTGTAGAGACGCCAAGGATAGGACGTGACTACAACATTCCAAGAAGATCACCTGAAGTGAGACCTAGAAGTTCCTCACCTGAATTGCTTGTGAACACTAGTAGTCCTAGTGTCGGGACTGGTGCACAAGGGAGCCCATCAGTGACCCCAATAAATACAACAAATCCTGGGAATCCAATGAACAACCTTAGCGCCACCCTAATAGTGGGAACAGACGTTGGACTACTCACATTTAATGGGAATGGAACAGAGGATCCAAAACAACACTGGTTCCTCTGGGAGGCAGTATCGATGGTCCACCTTGTTAACAATGATGACATCCAAAAAGCATAGATGATTACGACTCTATGGGGCCATGCGTTGGATTGGTATATGAAGTATTGTGTAGTACCACTGGGGCAGGCATAGAGAACTCTTGAGGAGGTTCAACGCACAATGATCTTGGAATTTAGAAAGCCACAATCTGAGTCCCAATGGATAACCGAGATCAAGGAGATTAAGCAGGATTTGAAAGAGACATTATGGGACTTTGATCAGTCATTCAAGACACAGATGGCCAAAGTAATATTCTAGCTGTCAGACGTACAACATAAAGATTGGTTTATTGCTGCGCTACTGCCACACATTAGAGGACCACTCATGGAGCAAAATATTGCGACACAAATGGAGGAATTGGAATTGGCAATGAAGCTAGAGGATTCACCTATTGGAGATGGCACCACAAGAATGAAAAAGATTCAGTCACAATTGGATAATCTAACTATTCAACTCCAGGACATAAAAAGAGGAAAAGAGGTGCATTGAAGACCTCTCGTGTATGTGATGTCAGACCAATGGACATACCAAATATGACTGCCCGAATTACATGAAATACATCTCATTGTGTGTGCCAAACCCATTGAGTACCTAGGGGATGCCCTGGTGGAACATCTTCCAGATAAGAGGACACCGAGACTTAGATTGCATGTTCTTGCAGAAGACAGTATGTACCCCAGTTAGTCTGTATTGTAAATTTTGTAGATCTGTAGGCCATGATGAAAAATATTGTAGAGCCTACCAAATTCTAAGAGAGAAAATGGTAGATGCATATCTAATGAAGACTAAGGAGCAAATAAATATTGAACAGGACCAAGCCCAGTTCCAAGCTATGCGTTGGTTCCAAGCTGTAGCTCAGTTTCAGGCTACGCCTTAGTTCCAGCCTGCGCATCATTTTCAGATGGCACCGCAGTTTCAGAATGCAGCCCCATATAACCCATATCAACAATAGTATTAGCAACCACAATACCTAATGCATCCACCTCAACCTCAGTTGAGGGGGGGTGGCAATTATAGGGGTCTAGGAGGAGAAGGATTTGGTCGAGGAAGAGGGCCAGTGGTATGCTACAATTGTGGAGCATAGGGCCAATATGCTAGAGATTGCCCTGAACCTGTGAATACTTTCTCATATTGTAAACAAGAGCACAATGTGGAGCAATGTCCATAACTTATCATTAGATGGAAAGCCCAGACGGTTGGAGAATCTAACCCAGCACCAAATCCTACGTCGAATGCTCCCAACCCGAATGCTAATGCCAACATAATTATGATAGTCATAGAGCCACGAGAACCAATTGTAGTAGTGGTAAAAAGGGGAGGTGCCATGACAGGTGTAGATCAAGCTACACAGACAAAGCTTGCAGCACAAGCACAATCGTAGGTGCGGCCCGTCATGCAGAAGAAAGCATTGTTGGATGGTCAAAAGCAGAAGCACATATTCATGGATGTACGCCTAGATTTCGTAGGAATGGAACAACCATCTACCTCAAGCTAAGTGAAAGATATGCTTGAGAGATTCCAGAAGATATTTGAACAATAGACTGCAAGCAAGAATGTAGATAAGGTTAGTAAGCTCAAACCATTCTTGTCAAGTTGTTTGGTGCTAATCCAGGACAAGGATGCACTTGCAGAGTTGGAAGCGCTTATAGAAACACTTTCGAAGGAAGACCTGCAAACAAAGAAGGTTAACAGTGTCAAGACAAAGTTCAAAACAGGACATGAACTCAGGATGTCTACGTAAATTGGTGATTATGACATGGATTATATCATCCTCGACCCGAGATCTGATGTTAACATCCTAACGCATGAGACATGGGAAATAATGGGCAAGCCACCCCTAGAATGGTCCCCAATTCAATTAAGTCTTGCTATTCAAGCAAAGGTCCTGCCCATTGGTAGATTGAGTCAGGTCCAGGTGGATATTGAAGGATTGCACACTTTTGCGGACTTCAAGGTCATCAATATAGTAGATGATACTAACCCATATCCCGCACTGTTGGGGATCGATTGGGCGATGGGAAATCAAACCATTATAAACTTTAAAAGAGGGATCCTATCGTTTGAATATGATGAGATGGGGGTAGTTGTGCCCCTCGACCCACTGGAAGGATAGAGATACGTTGAACCGATGTTCAATGAATGGCAAGGTGATCACCTTAGATAACATCTATAATGTCACTGCCCTTAAGGAGGATTACATTAATCCTACTGCAGATGGTAACCTGAGCTGGAGATGTGAAAGTTTAGGTACATCAGACTTAGGAGAGGCCCTTGAGAACTGGCAGAACCGATTACATGAAGTCTGTATGAGGAGATGTGCCAGGATAACTAAGTATTTTCGATGAGTGGGAATTTAGTCGCAACCACTACCTACATATGAAGGACTGCCTAAATTAACAATGTTCTTCACTGAGTTTGAAGAATTAGTAATAGAGCCGCAACGAATTTTTGCACTGGAATTTGTGCTAAAATATACACCCATATGATGGTGGGTGTTAGCACTCAAAATGTACCCAAGGTTGTAAAGGTAAATCCCAAGGTAACAACAAAACCACTTTAGAAAGAAACTAGTTTTTCTCCCAGAGAGGGATCTCTCAATACAGATTTAATGAGACTAGATATAGCTAACATTCAAAGATTTGCATAAATGGTTGAAACAACACATAACCATTGGGCATGGAGTCACATAAAAATAAAAATATCACAAAGACACATACATGAGATTTATCAAAGGCAAGGTAACCATTTCATCACAGTCATTCATTTAGTTCAGGTGGGACAGAAGAGACAATGAGCAACCCATTAATATAGAGCATCAAAGATGAATTCTATATTAAATTTAGTAGAAGAATGTATAAAATATCCAAAATGATGATTAGAGCATAAACATTATGAATTCTAACCATCCAATACTGTGTTTCAGATACGAAGAAAAATAGAATGAAGTGTTACACTGGAAAACACAATCACATAAGGAAAGGAATACGGACTGTAATAGAAATGACACAGGAATATCTGATAATTCTTATGCATCCGCTCTGTTATTCAAAAATAATATGTCTTTCAAAACCTTCATTAACCAAAAGTTATTAATTATTAGGAAAGGATTTCCCAAGGTATCATATGAAGCTTACATGGAGCTGGAAGTGTCAATTCGAGAAATGATGGAATGTGATACCCCAAGCACGGAAAAGTGGAAAGCCGTAGAGAGGTTTGGAAAGACAAAATACATCCTACATCCGTAGAAGATAGGTGTTACGCGCAAAGGAGCTGACTGGACAAGGACATGTTACCAAGTTGATTTTAGCTAAATGATTTGTTAGAATTGAAGCTGTAGTTTATTCCTAAAAGCTAGGAATTTAGTTACAAGACTTTAATTAAGCCAATCATTCAGTTATGAATCTTCTTGGAAGATCAAATTATTTTATCTATATATTTGCATCTATTTTATGAGATGAGGGTTGGAACCCATCGTGTTGTTGAAGGTTTTGAAAGACATATTATTTTTTAATAACAGAGCAGATGCATAAGAATTATCAGAGATTCCTGTGTCATTTCTATTACAGTCCGTATTCCTTTCCTTATGTGATTGTGTTTTTCAGTGTAACACTTCATTCTATTTTTCTTCATATCTGAAACATAGTATTGGATGGTTAGAATTCATAATGTTTATGCTCTGATCATCGTACCCATCGTGTTGTTGAAGGTTTTGAAAGACATATTATTTTTGAATAACAGAGTGGATGCATAAGAATTATCAGAGATTCCTGTGTCATTTCTATTACAGTCCGTATTCCTTTCCTTATGTGATTGTGTTTTCCAGTGTAACACTTCATTCTGTTTTTCTTCGTATCTGAAACACAGTATTGGATGGTTAGAATTCATAATGTTTATGCTCTGATCATCGTTTTGGATATTTTATACATTCTTCTACTAAAGTTAATATAGAATTCATCTTTGATGCTCTGTATTAATGGGCTGTTCATTGTCTCTTCTGTCCCACCTGAACTAAATGAATGAATGTGATGAAATGGTTACGTTGCCTTGGAATCTACCTTTTCACAACCTGGGTACATTCTGAGTGCTAACAAATTGGCGCCGTTACTGGGGAACGAAGGTTCAAATCTTCCCTGGGTATGAACGACATAGTTCCAGATTTGATTGTTGATGGTGAAGAACAGTCAGATATCAGTAAGGTTGTGCATCTTTCACCTGGTGACTCCATTTTTGAAGAATCCAGTTTTCAGAATTCCTATGGTGACTCCACTGTCAAAAGATTGTAAAGTTTGAAGAGTTGATTCAGTATATTCATTTGTCGAGATGAGTTCTTTGTCTGTAAGGTATGCTCCTATGAATCGTGCTCACATTCTTGGTTTTCCAAATCGAATACCTAAAGTGGATTGGCAAACATGTCTTCCAAAGTTTAAAGATCAAAAGAATGATGATGATGCCCTTCATTTGGTTAGATTTCATATACATATACATAAACTGGGAGTTAAATTGCATGAGGATTCTTTAATGAAAATGTTCATGGCTACTTTAGAAGGAGATGCAAGGTCATGGTATGAAGGGTTACCATTAGAAATATTATTTTCCCTTACTGATTTTCATACAGTATTTCATGAACATTACAAAAACCAATACCCCTCCTTGTTGCTGGTTCAAAATTGTTGTATGCATGTTAAAGCTTTCATTGAGGATTTGGAAAAATTGTATAGTGATTATGAGTTAGTGGATGAAGAGCTTTTAGAAATTTTATATGAGAGCCCATTTAAGAAAAAAGAAATACAAATTAGCTATCTTCACATTCAAGAAAAATCTCAGCAGTTAATAATTTCTTCCTCTACTGAAAGAGACATGAGCCAAAACTCTGATTCAAGCAGCTACATTTCTTTTTCTGAAGTAGATGATAATTTGTAGCAATATTGTCAATCTTTGTGTGACCAAGAAGGAAGTTGGGATGTTCAATCAAACCCTTCTTCATATTATTCAACTTCTGAAGTTTTGTTTCAAGATGAGGCTGCTTATTCCCAATCAGAAAATTCCTTTTTGCAGTAGCAATTTCCTCTAAATTCTAATGCTTTGTGGGTGATTACATAAAGAATTCTGATTCTACAAATTTTCAGTCTTACAGTCCCTCCACATATTTATTTTCTAAAAATGAAATTAAAGAGAAATCATCCCTTGGATTAGAATTGGAAAAAAGATATGAGCATGAAGATGATCAGCCTATTGATGTGAAAGAAGACGATTATACTCTTGATGGTTTTTTTGATGATTGTGGTCAGCTTGTTGAAAATTATGTTAGTGATGGTTTTAAAGAAAATTTTAGTCTACTTATAAATAATGAAAAGGAAGAGAAATCATGCCATCAATCTCAGTATGTGAAAGAACCAACAGTGTGCAATAAACAAAGGGATCACAAAGAAGGAGATGAGAACTTTCAATGGGATGTTTCTTTAAAACTTTCCAATTCAGAAACGTTTTGTCAAAAAGACATCTTTTTGCTTAATCTTGTTGAAGAACAAAATGATATTCCTCTTGAAGTGCTTGAGAATAATGGAGTTGTAAACATAGAAATATTAAATGAAGTTGCTGATATATCATTGAAAAACAATCATGAGAAATCCTTTCAAAGCTCTTCTAAAGATCGGTTTGACAATATGCAAGAGGAGTTACTTTTTGGATAGCCTTATCATGACAAACAAGTGATTGAGTATTTCAAAATTTGTCATTTTTTTTATGATCTAGTAGCAGAGTACATGGATAAATTTTTCAGATGGAGTAGTTGGTTATATGTTTGCAACAAAGGACAAATTTTTCATCATAACCTATTTCTATTTTGTTCTTATGTTCTAATTTTGATCAAGCATGAGGAAGAAATGGAATTATTGGATAAATTGCTTGATTGGCTTCATTGGAAGTCAGATTTTGCTTGATTGGTAATTTTTGCTTAGTTAAGTAGGATAGGTAGGCATGAATAAGCTCGACATGGAGAGCATTTATTTTAGCATTTTTCAGTTTGGTTTCAGTTTCAAGTGCAATTCAGTTACAGGTTACAGGTTGACAGAGTGGGATTTGTTTGCAAAATGGTTTCAGTTGATGGTTCAGTTCAAAACAGGTTGAGGATTTCAAAGAAATATTAAGAGAAACCCAATGGATTTGGCACCTGGCCTACGGGGTTCTTTGCTACCTCGCAGGGAGGATAGCATCCCTAGTTGGAGCCAGTTGTTAGCACTGAATTTATTTTTGTCGGAATTGGTCCTATTGCCTTCAAAATTTTAAGTTCTCATGGGTGATTGAGTTGGTTTCCAAAGTTTTCTCATTAAGCTATTTCCAGGTTGGAAAAGAAGAGGAGTTAAAGGAATTTTATAAATAATTTCTTCACAAATGGGGCAAAAAATCCTATTAATTTTTGAATGAAATCTACAAAATGGGTTTTATAAAGATTTTATTTTATTTATATTCAAAAATTAATAGTTTTGAATATTTTTCCAAAGTAAAAAAGCGGCCTTTATTCACCAAACCAAGTTTTAATGAAGGTTTACGTGCTAAACAAGGTTTATTACCTTTCTTAAGGTATAATCAAAACACTAGCACATAAAATAATCCGACGGCTGATGTATAAAGTGAAAAATCATCAACGGGTATTATGGTTTTCGGAGAGTGAACTTGCACGTTTGATAAAACAAAGGAGCCTGGAGGAATTGAGTACGTGTCACTTGATCTGACGGCGGGGAAATAAAGGCAAACCACATCGACGATTGTGGATGGATCTAGAGTGGAAATTTGCATGATGGTTAAATTGGAAAGGTGGTAGCAGAATGTCCACGTGGTAACTTTTGGTAAATTCCGCGGGCAAAATCAGTTTGGAAAAAACCGCCCAAAGGAGGCTCTGAAATATACCATTATTTAAAAATAAAGTTCACTTGGTTTTTAAAAATAGTTTCATTTGTGTGCTGTGCACTGAAGGGAAGAGACAGTCCTCCATATTTCTAAACTCAAACTTTTACTTGTTTTCAATCACAGGGAAAATGGCAAAGATAAAGAGTCAGCTGGAAATTGATTTTTATAGAACAAGAGAAGGGAAGCCACCATTCAACAATGCAGAAGGGAAGCCCAAAAATAACATCATCCTAGAAGAGTTGCAGAAATATATACAGTGAGAGCATTCATGAAGTTAAACAATTCAAGATTCAAAAGCAACATAGCATATTTTTCTGAAAATGACTGTTTTAGTCATTTTATTCAATGACCTGTTTTCAGAAGAAAAAAAAAGAAATTTAAAAAATTGAAAGAGGTTTTTCATCATAACATAGGGATCTACAATAACCTCTCTCAGTTTTTACCCTGGTAATATAGATTGGGAGCAGCAAAGTCATCTTCAGAGGGACAATGTTCAGATTTCGAAATGATTGTTCTAGTCATCCAATTAAAATAATTGTTTACATCAAATGAAGATGAATTTTGTGAAAATGGGAGAGAATTTTATTCAAAACATACCTATCCATGATAACCTCTTTCCGTTTTCACACAGGTGCTACGGTTCAGCAGCAACAAAATTAGTTGTACAGGCCAATTTTCATGTTTTCCAAAGGACTATTTCAGCCATCAAATTCAAAGAATTGTTTTGGACAAATGGAATTTACTTTGACAAAAATAAAAGAGGTTTTTATTCCTAACAGGCCTATAATAAAAAACCTCCTTCATTTTTTACACATTAATCACAGGTTGGGATAATTTAAAATATCTTCACAAGTCATTTTTCCAGAAATCTACAATTTTATTATTTGAGTTGTCAGCTGCAAAGGAATATTTCGAGGATATTGAGATGATTTTGGAGAAATTAAGACATGGGTTTTGTTATGCACATGTCCAATTATAAAAACCTCTCCCATATTTCACACATCTATCACCATTGGAGATATGCATGAGAAAATTTGTTGTAACTGTTTCTATTTTTAGAGTTCAGTTAGGTTTTGAATTCAAAGTTAGGTAAAGATTATTCTTATATAAATTAAAATGTAATTGATAGTTTTAGAGAGGATTTTCAAGAGCAGAGAGACTCTATATTGTAATGGCTTCACTTTTTCAGTAAATGAATGAAATTCGCAGAGGAGGAATGTGAAATCTTTTTCATCTCAGAGATTCTTGTGCCATCTTTTTCTTCAGTAAGCGATTTCTTTATGTGACTGCTTATCTTGTTTCCCACTCCATTTTGTATTTTCTTTCATGCTTGAGCATTATTTTTTATGGACTAGAATTCATCCTGCATGCTCTAGGTCCATTGTACAAGCATTTTCAAAATATTTTCTTCTAAAGTCTTGCAGAATTCACCATAGTTAGGTGCTCTGTTTGATGGAATGTCTCCCTTTTTCTACTAATCAACCTGCTAATACCTCAAGACTGAGGAAATGGTGCCTACCTTGCCTCTGATCATAAACCTTCAAAACCTTACCTCCTACAACGTATTTAAGATCTGATTGTTGACTCCATTTCCCAATGGTCTCCTCCATGACTGTCCTACCAAATCTTTAAAACAAACTTGTCATATCTATCCCATCAAAAATCTGACCTTCTGAGTGTCTTTGATTGAATATCTTAAGTATAAAAACTTTGTAAATAGTGAGAGACAAGGTAACAGTGGGGTATGCACAAGAGCTCTATAAGATTACTGGAAGTAAGGTTCAGAGACGAGGTCACAACTATGACACAAAGGTATATAGGATTATCAGACCCTGTTGAACACTTAGAGCAGTGTTCCGCAACATTATTGAACTACCTGTGCCAGGAAGTGACATTTCCAGTGAGCAGTTCATCAAGCAGCTAAAGATTAAGAAATTTAACATACCGTGATGACTACGGCGTGACCCCATATGGCTGAGGCTCACAGCAAAAAAAACAAAATCTGAAGGGAGGAAGGCAACGAAAGCAGCATCTCCAGCACACTCTAGCACGAAAAAAGAAAGTTGCGCTGAGGAATGGCATGCTATAAACCCACCAACAATTTAGCTAAGAGACAACTGGCAGTTAGTGGAAGACAACTGGAAGACACTGACGGATCGTTAAATGCACGAGCATTCCAAAATGATTTGGCACTCACGACAGCTCAGTAGCATTAATTTGGAAATTCCGAGGAGATTGGTGGCATGATTTTTGGTCCCATCTGCCATATTAACCTTAAATTCCCTAACAAGTACATAATTGAACCTAAGTGTGCAAGTAAAGGTGATGAAGGAAGATCCCATGTGCTCCGTCAGATGGGCCATCTTTGTGTCCAGTCACAGCTTAGATGCCCAACCACCTATAAATAGTAGTTTCCTCTATCATTGTAACCTTTACATTGCCTTACAAAGCTAAGAAACCAGAGAGCTGAGCCAGCTGAGTGAACTAGAACCCTCCCTCACAGCTAAAGCCCATGATTGTTGAGCTATCCAGTGACAATGAGGACTTCACTGTTTCACCAGTCTCACCCTTCTCGATAGTAGAAGTGCCTTATGTCCCTCAAACCATTTGGCCGATGAAGAAGATGAAGAATAAGTAGGATAAACTGAAGGAACCGCCAAGGCCACCATGCCTTCCATCGACAGGAGGCCACCAGCTGCAGTTACTTGCAACCCGGCCATTAGCAAAACCGACCAAAGCACAATTTTTCTCCACCAAAGCTCCATCTAGTGCATACCTCCTTGCTTCCTTTGCCCCCCTAATAAACATACCCAAGGCCTGCAGAGCTGAACCAGTTCTTCCACCACCACCGACAGACACAGATCTCACTGATGAAGAAAAGAACTTGTTGCCCCCATATGTGTCATCGAGCGTCCCATGCACCATAAGAGTGATAGTGGATGCGCAGGAAATTCTAGAAGATCCCACCATTCTGAAAGGCATCCCACGGTCCTAGGACATAATCACTCTCAAAATTTAGGACTTGAATTTTGAAGACTACGACACCAAGAAATAAGAGGAGCTGGCCAGAAATCGATTCATGGTTGCAGTGCCCAGTGAACCACTGAATGCAGATGTAATTTCTGTAATGGAGTGGTCGCATGGATTAGAACAGTCAGGTATCTTAAACCTGCTCCTTATGCCACATTTCGGCTGCACTGCCCTGGTCGGGATGTATGTCAAAAAACTTCTGGTATGCTTCCATGGAGGCTACGTCTGGCTGGACATGTCGTATGAAGGTATGAAGTAACGGTGGACTTGGTATCAGCCATTACGGGTCTCCCACGGCAAGAAGTTGACCCAGCTTCGTACCTGCATAAGGATGGGGAAAAATCAGAAACAAATGACATGAAGGGAAAGTACCAACTTGTGCATGGTGGAAAGGGCTACCTAATTAGCTCTATCGATGACACTGTTGTAAGGGCTGTAACAAAAATCTTGTGTAGTAAGGTTCTGCGCAAGATGAGGCCTACTGAATGCACTGCTACAAAAGTAGAGCTAGCAGAACAATGCACACAAGGAGTGCACATTAACTGGTCCCAGATCCTCCTGAATGAACTGATGGACAATGTGGTTGATGCATAGGAAGTTCTCGTGGCAAAGTTCCACTTCTCGTGGCTACTGATTTTGATCTCATTTACAGCCTGGACTCCTCCGCCAAAATATCAACCCATGGACATCCCCGTGGATTTCCTTAGTGCACAGTTCCAAAGCCTATGGGACCACAAATATAGTAAGCGCAAAGCCTATACAAAGATTACATTCTTTCTCCAAGGAGAAAGACTTAGACATATCGTGAGTCTATAGTGTAGACTGTTCCTTATAATGATGTCCAAGTATCCTTTCATTAAATTCTACATGGGGCCACACAATATCATCTTACATCTGTGCAATGACCCCGAGAAGCAGGCACTCTCAGCCTTCTTCATCATTAGAAATGTAGATATCGAGAGGGAAATCAAAGATTGTCCTAAATAATGGCTTAGCCAGTGTGAGGAGGTTCCTATAGAGCAACAAGCGCCACAGAGGATTCCACAAGAGAACTCACCCTAGGACTGTGCCAATACCAGCAACCAGGAGCATCAGGATGATGCCCAAGAAGAAGAAGAAGAAGAAGAGTGAGACCCACCCAATGCCAGTGAAGAAGACAGCCCTACTAATGAGGAGGTGTGCACTGAAAGAACCAAGAAAAGGAAGGGAAAAGAGCAAATGGAGGAAGATGCAGCAGTCTCAAGAATCCCGCATAGGAAAAAGCAGAGGGCTAATCGACCCCAAGTCATGAGCATAGTAGAAGAGGATCTAACTCTTCTTAGAGAGGTGGTTGTAGAAATAGTTGAGTCTTCACTGGGTAATATCACATGCAAGAAAACCAATTAAATGACTTTTATCAGTGTGCAAGTTACCTAGCTGGAAGAGGCCGTCACAGATATGTGCAATACCATGCAGGATGAGACCTATGGTGTAGAGCCATCAGACATTTTGGTGACATTAGTGCTGCTCCCACCCCTGAGGATAGAAATTCCTGCGCAGGCATTTTCTACAAATGCAACAGAAAACGATGCAAATGTCCATAGCTTGGGCACATTAACTTTGGATTTCTCTAAGCTGACATTGCCACAAATATATTCCATTTAGCATGCCGCAGCTACAGAGGTGAGAATTTGGGAAAATGAGGTTGCATATCAAGTAGCCAAGGCAACTAGGAAATAAAAGGTGCACAAACAAGTTATCAAGCACCAACTGGAAGACCTAGAACCCCAAGCCCAGAAGTAGGATTCACTGGAAGAAGCTATAAAGGAGGCAGTTGCGAAACTGTTAGATGAGGAAGAAGGTGAGGCAGAACTTGTGCACCAACTGAGGAGGTTATCCAAACTGGCTGCAGACCTAAAGATATAGGTTTAGAAATGAAAACCAACTAGTAGCCAACCACACCCCCTAAAGTTGTGAAGCAAAGGAAAGAATCGACAAATCAAGCTGTTGGATGGCTTAGGGAAGCCGAGAAGACCTACACAGAGGCGGTGGAAGCAATTGTCGCAGCATGGGAGAAACTCATCAAGGATGAGACTACAGAAGAGATTATCGAGTAGGCACAGTAAGTATACCTACAATTACTGGCGGTGAAGGAAGAGATTAAGAAACTTCCTACAAAGGAGAAAATCACCAAAGGCGCTGAGCTCAAGAAGCTCCAGGATAAGGCAAGAACCTTGCACAAGTAGGAAAGCATGCACAACAAAGAGATGGCTGAGAAATAATCTAAAGCTAAAAGGGTGACAGGGATAATTCATCCTGTCCAATAGTGAATCAACGAGTTCACACAAGCACTAGCCAATGCATCGTTGGAACACCCTAGCTCCGACAGAGTGCAGGAACTAGAGCAGCAGGTAGAAGAAGCCTGTTGGGAGATAGAAAGGCTTACTCCCATTTTTTCCCAATTCCAACAGAAGGTTGGAATCACAGAACAATCTGCGCCAGAAGATGCACCAGAGGATGTGCAAGAGGAGGAAAAAGAAGAAGAGGAAAAGGAAAAAGAAGAGGAAAAGGAAGAAGAAGAGGGATAGGAAGATGAAGAGGATCAAGAAGAATGCCATCAAGAAGACCTGGAGCACACACAAGAAAAACCTATGGAAGTAGACTCTTTAGATGAGGCTGAAGAAGAAATTGCATAACTCCAAGCTTCATAATCTAAATTTTTTTGAAGTATGGGATAAGCCCGTGGTGTAGGAAACACCACAAAAAAAAACATAAATAACAAAACGTGCAAGATAGGAAGCAGGAGAAAGGTGAAAAAAAAAGAGGGCCACGCATGTTTCACCACCTTCTATTTCCACTGCTTAGTGGCTTGGGATGAGCCACATGTGAGTGTTGGGGGCCTATTGGTCTTGGGGAAAGCACGCAGGAAATAAGCGCAAATGAAGAAATGTGCAAGAATAAGTTTGCAGCGTAAGCACAAACAAGAAAATCTGCATGGACAAAGGAAACTACAGACTAGGAAAGTTGCTTAGAAGAAGGAATATGCGCAAAAGATGTCACCTACATAGAAAAGCGAACTGAGAGAAAGGAATATGCTGCAGGGTAAAATAGTAGCACAAGTGCAGAATAACGACTGAAAGTGACAGGGTGATCATGGTTGTTGAAGTCAGCGTAATTCGGTGGATGCCACACGAGTGAACGCACACTGTAAGTAAGTTCGTTAGTACCTCATGTCAAATCACGATCACCATATCTATAGCTTGAGGGGTGGATGATGGTGATAGTTAACATACTTCTTGTATGTAGTCGACCCTGCGTGGTCATGTAAAATAGTATAAATAGGAGGGATTCAATAGTTAGAGGGTTGGCTTGTTACTGTTGGGTTTTCCAGTAATCGTTGTCATTTCAATAGTTAGAGGGTTGGATTTTGTTGATGTTGTTCATTGGTTGTTGTTGTTTTACTCTTTAGTTGCTTAGGAGTGGGAAGATATTGGAGAGATAAGAGTGACGTTGTGAGATATAAGTGGTAGAGTAGTCAGAAGTCTGCAGGATGCAGTCGGAGTTAGTACAGTAGAAGAGAAGATCTACTAGAGAGGTGAAAATGTTAGAGAGGTCGATCTAGGCCATGTACGGATCATTAGAAGGTAGTAGTAGATTAGGAGAAATAAGACAGTGAGCATGAGAGCAAGAAAGAGTCTGAGCTGAAAGCTAGATCTAAGACAATATGTAGTCAAATGTAGGCTGAAGGCGCCATATATTTCTCATGCCATATGAAGAGCACCTTATGGTTTTTCCCAAATGGGTTTCCACGTGAACTCTCCTATGTGTTGATGATTGAATGTGTGTGGTTGTTTGTGTTTCTGTTTATGCTTATGCTTATGATGCAGGTCCTGTCATGGTTGAATGAATGTCGTACTGTCAATAGAATTCTAAATCCATGAATAGGTTATTATGCACTACTTTTGAGTATTAGTTTATGTTTATGGTGCAATCATTGTTGCACATCTGTATGTTGCGCTTTTCTATTAGCTGCTTTTATATTCTGTTATGTTTAAAGTACTAAGGCTGAATATGTGTCATGCCATTAGTAGTTAATAAAATATATGCATAATGTTTGCTACAGTTTTACGTAAATGACTCCATCATCACGACTTGGTCGAGCTCCTTAGTCACGCGCCAAGGGACTATAATCCCTCAACAAATCATGGAAACATGGTTTCAGAGGTTACCCATCGAAGAGATATCTCGGGTGAGATTGCACTTGCTTTGCGGGTGTTTTCGATGAGGCTTTCTCTGTCGAGCCAGTATCTTGGGTGTTTGTTGGGTTGACGTCCTGCGCAGAACCTGGGTCATGCGAGTTAGGAAAAGTGGCCAAAAACAGATCTATAGAAATAATGGTGGTGAAAATGATGGAATAGCAGAAGTTCGGCCTACTTAAGAGATCACGCTATCATGGCGAACCTTGAGACATGTGCCATTAATAGGCATATGCATTAATGAGTGAGTTTATAAGGTTTGTAATTAGTTCAACCATGTCCAAAGTAAAACTTTGGACATGTTGAATGTATGAAAAAAAAACATAAATTGCATTCTTGATTAACAAGAAGATCGGTCATTTGATAGTTTACATGTGTGATTATATAAGAGGATAGGGTTTCCAACAATGAAATTATGACTAAAAAGCTTTTAAGGTCAAAGCCTCCACATGGAGGTAAAAACTATTTGCCAAAAAACAAAATTTGGTTGACAAACTTTAATCATTAGTGCGTTAATATCATAATGTTCTATTCATATTGTCATTTGGACCATCATTTGACTCTTCGTACAGACCTCCATATAGTCCTTCATATTGATTTTTTATGTGAAAATATGCTTCATGCTATAACCGAGTTCCACTGCTTACATTATCTTGAAAACACTTATCATTTGTCAGAAATAAATAGATCTATCATAAATAATGAAAACATAGTCTAATATTTCCTAATCCTCCCCCAAACCAAAGATATGGCATGTCCTCAAGCCATACAAGAGAGAATAATTGATTGTTCCAGATAATTAAATAAAAAGTTCTATCATGCTGTTATTATTTTGTAAGAAAAAGGGAAACTAACTAGTAAATGGAAATGATTCAAATATGTATATTCATAAAAATATATATAACAGTGCTTAGAAAGGCCACTCAAATGATGATAATATGATCGAAATAAAACCATAGGAAAAACTAGACATCCATGCATCATTTTAAAGATATCTAGTCATTACAAAATATTTTGAGTTTACCCCAAAGTGGTTGAGATTTATAGCTATGGGTCCCATTTCTAGGATAATCATATCCTAGGTATTTGTTGAATTAGATGGATGGGCCCAAGCCCAAGTTACATCCATTCTCAAATGACATTATAAACAATTGGCCTTGACATGTTTATTCATAAATTCTGAAATTTTTTCTTTATATTATCATTATTCTATGAATCATGTGCATAGTGGTGTATTAACCAGATCTCTTTTACCCGATATTTCCTCGCTGCCAGCAGGCTTGTTCAGTACCTTGACAGGTTTACCTTGGTACCATGCAAGCATAATCCCACTGCCAACGAGCCTTTTGAGTACCCCAGTGGGTTTATTTGCATTTATCAAGCTTCCTTGTTTTAAGTTATTAATTAGCATTGACCCGCTGCCAACAGGCCTGTTTAGTACCCCAACGCGTTTTCCTTGTATAATGATATTAAGTATATGGAATCCGATTGGTACTAGAGCGTGTTAAGCCCTGCTAAACACATAATTCAATTTTGTAAAATAAACTTATAAGTAACTTTTCATAATGGCCTTAATCATAGATCGTGTCAAAAGAGAATAACTTAAAGATATTCTTTGACCTTACAATCCTTCTTCTTCGTAAGATATAAGTAATGTTCCCCATAGACAAAAATTTCACTTACTCTCAAGTTATCACAAAAATACTTGAGAGCCAAGTTTTGATAACAATATAGGATGAACTAGTAATCCATAGGTGTAAGATGAGATTGTGAAAAAAATATGATAACGAAATCAGGTTTGTCAAGTGACTGTTCAAAATAGCTAATAAGAAATATACATGTTTGAATCAAAATACCAAAAACCATAATGAATCATAGAAGAAATGGTTAAGAATGATATACAAAGAATTGTTTTTAACTGTCACTATAAGCTGCTAGTTTCAAAAGTACCCCAAGAAAGGTTAAGATACCTTATGAATGTTTAGCATACTTCCCTTTTCCAAATAATACTCCATGACCTACTTATAAAGATAAATTACTTGTAATCAAACTGCAAAACCACTTGTTAGATGGTTCAATTCATTCGTAAAAACATATATAAAAAAGGAAAAAGAGTCTCTTATAAGCAATTTGTCAGAAATGACTCTTATTTATTCAAAGAAACAAACACATATTTACATATATACAAGTGATGATAACCCAAAATAATTTTTTAAGGATCAGGAGCAGGAGGAATAACTTCCCTTTCAACCAATTCCGTTTCCTTTTGCTTCAAAACATTCTGTACGAAATCCTGTTTAGATGTCAGTTGGTGATAAAGTCTAATTCTGTGTCCATTTACTATAAAGAAAACTTGTGAACCATCAATTGTCTTAATTTCTACTGACCCATTGTCAAAATATTTAACTACTTCATATGGGTCCAACCAAAGGGTAGTTAAATTTCCTTTAAAATTTTTAAACCGTAATCGAATACTAGTGCCCAATCTCCAGTATTAAATTGATTTTTCTTAATAAACTTATCATGCCATTTATTCTATTGATTCTATATTAGCATGGTTATTTGGAGTGCATCTTGTCTAATCTCATATAACTCATTAATTTGTAATACTCGTTGTTTCTGTGCTTCCTCCAAATCCATGCCTAATTGCGCTTCCATACGAAAGGTCTTAACTTGAAATTCAATAGGTAAAAGGACTCGTTTTCCATACACTAACTCATAGGGGGTATGTCCGATAGTGTTTCTCCATGTTAGCCTATAGGCCCATAAAGCCTCCAGGAGTCTATCTTCCCAATCCTTATGATGTAAGTGAATGGTCTTGCTTAGAATGGCTTCTAATACTTTGTTAGTCGACTCTACCTAGCCATTAACCTAAGGGTGATAAGGTGAATATTTGCAATGTCGGATGCCATATTTCGTAGTGAGCTCTTTCATTAATTGGGAAGTGAATTGAGTACCTTGGTCTATGACAATTTCTCTAGGTACACCAAACCAAGTGAATATTTCTTCATATATGAATTCTACCACTGATTTCTTTGTAGCCCTAAACAAAGCTTTAGCTTCTACCCATTTAGTAACATAGTCCGTGCAAACCAGGATATACTTATTTTTAAGAGACATGGGAGAAATTGGTCCTACAAAATCAAGAGCCCATTTCTCAAAAGACTCAATCATGACCTGAGGTTGTAAGGGAATCTGATAAGATGAAGTAGGTCTACCCATTATTTGGCAACTATCACATCCTTTAACATACTTGGCAACATATTTGAAAATGCTTGGCCAGTAATAACCAGAGTGCAAGACTTTGTATGTTGTCCTCTTGTCAAAAAAATGTCCTCCACATGGTCCATCATGGCATGCATGGAAGATGTCTGTCATTTCATCCTCCCACACACATTGTTGAATAATAAGATCTAGATCGATGCAGAAGAAGTCATTATCAACCCAAGAATAATTAGAACTCTGAACTATAATACAACATTTCTCATGTGGGGACAAATGGTTTGGTAATTTCCCAGTTGCTAAATAATTGGTAATGTATGCAAACCAAGGGGTTTGAATAGACACAACAAACAAATGTTCATTGGGGAAAGCATCATCAACAGGTTTAGTAACATCATCATGTTGAATGCGAGAGAGGAAATCTGCTACTAGATTTTATTTACTAGGTCGGTCAATGACACTAATGTTAAACTCTTGTAATAGAAGAAGCCACCGGGTCACTCTTCCATTGGTAATTTTTTTATTCACTGAAAATCTAATGGCAAAGTGATCGATATGCACAAAAACTTCATAACCTATAATGTAATGGCGAAATTTATTAATAGAATAAACTACTGCCAAAAATTCTTTTTCAGTAACAGTTTAATTTAGTTCGGCGAGAGTCAAATTCTTGCTAATAAAATAAATGGAATAAGGTGCTTGGCCCTCTTTGTGGCCCAGGACTCCTCCTATGGCCGTCATATGCATCGGTGGATATATGAGAAGGAAGGGACCAATCGGGACCCCTGAGTATTGGTGCCACCAATAGTTTAGCTTTTAAAATGTCAAAAGCATTTTGACAATATTTTGTCCACTTGAATTCTACATCCTTTGTAAGCAATTTAAACATTGGTGCAATTATTTTAGTAAATTTTTCAATAAAGCGACATTAATAGCTTGCATGACCAAAAAATATTCTTACCTATTTTTGAGTTTTTGGAGAGGGAAGGAAAACGATTACTTCTATCTTAGCAGGATCTACCTTGATTCCTTGAAAGAAATATGGTGTCCAAAAACTATACCTTCTATCAGTAACATTTTACTTTTTTCATGACTAAGGGATAAACTCATTTCTTGACATTGGATTAGGACCTTTCCGAGGTTGTTAAGAGCCTCTTGAAAGGTATTACCATAAGCTGTAAAATCATCCATGTAGACCTCCACATAGTCATGTATAAGATGAGAAAAAATTCCTAAGACTGCTCGATGAAAAGTGCCAGGTGCATTAGATAGGACAAATGGAAAAACTCTATAAGCATATGTTCCCTAAGGACATGCAAAAGTGGTCTTATCCTGATCTTTAGGTGCTATTAGAATCCAATTGTATCCACTATATCTGTCAAGAAAGGAAACATATTGTTTACCTGATAGGGTATCTAACACTTGATCAATAAAATGTAAAGGAAAGTAGTCTTTAAAAGAGGCTTTGTTTAGATCTCTAAAATCAACACAAATGCACCATTTCCCCATGACTTTCTTTGGGACTACCACTAGAGGAGACACCGATTTACTATCAGAGATAGGATAGATGAAACCAATATTGAGGAGTTTTTGTAATTCTTCTTTTTCTATATCCTTTAGAGAAGGATTCATCCTCCTCTGAGGCTTCCTTACAGGTGAAATGTTTGGATCCATATAAATATGGTGAATACAAGTGTCAGGGTGCATACCCTTCATATTACTGTATTCACATGCAAATGATCCAGCTTATTTTTTAAGAACCTCAAGCAGTCACTGCTTGTTGGTTTTCACTTAACCTTGCGTTCATATGTAGAAACTTTTCAGGGCCAACTTCACAAGGTATGGTAAAAGGCCCGATATGGTCTTCAATTGTGAAGACACAAGGTGTTTCCACAAATTTTTACAGAGCCATATTCTCTTGGAACTTGTCTCCAAAAATCTAATCAAATTGAGCAAAATACTGAGGAAAATCTATACAAGTTGTTGAAGAAACAAACTAGTTTAATACATTCTCAGTGGTATGCTCCTAAAGTGCCCAGGAGAAATCACTAGGGAGGGAGAGGTATTCAAAGTCCTTGTCCTTGAAAGAACAATTTAACCATGATGAGTTTTCAGTTATTGGTTGTGCTCTGGGGTATAAAATAAGTCTCTGTGTAGACAACCCATTGGAAATAGTCATCTCTCCATCCCTACATCCTATAAAAGCATTTACAGTAGATAACCATGGTCTTCCTAATATAATAGGATGCCCTTTAGAAGGATACTTTGATTCTACAACCATAAAGTTGATAGGGTATTCCCATGAGGCTACTGATACAATAATGTCATCCAGGAATCCAACAGGTTTTACCGTAGTACGATCTGCTAATTGTAGGATGGAAGGGGTAGGTCGGAGAAATTATCTCAACTGTAAAACTTCTAAAACTGCGGTGGTCATCATGTTGATGGCAGATCCTAAATTGATTAATGTATTTTCTATGGCGGTATTGTTTACAACTACAGTCACTACATGGGCTCCTGGATTTGTATATTTTGCAATTCGGGACTGATTTGTCATACATTCAGACATCTCTCCTATAACATGAATTGTGAGAGGGTCCTTTTGCTTCTTCCCTGGGCGTTTAATGCATAGTTCCTTTATTACCTTGTTGTAGATTAGTATGTCCTTAATAGCTTGTAATAGAGGAATTTTGACACAGATATTCTTTAATTAATTCAAAATGTCATACTCGGGATGAACTACAGGTTTTTCTATTACTAGTCTTTCCAGAAATGGAGGAACTCTTTAGTCCTGAATGGATTCTTGCGGAGGATGGGTGTGTACTGGAATATTTGGAATGTTCACATCCTCCAAAATGGAATCATTCACAGGTTCATTTGAATCCTCTTCTTCTTCATTTTCCTCATGAATGATGACTGATGACTTGGGTTTGTCATTCACAACTCTTCCAGATCGTAATTGAATCTCATGTACAGTTTTAGTCGAAACAAGGTATGATGGAAGAGTTTGCAACTCAATGCTGTTAAGAGCTTGAGTTGGTTTATTATTTGGGTTAGGTATCGGTTGTGCATGTAATAATGTTGGTCAAGGAGGGTTTGTATTCTGGAAGTGATGAGGTTGTTGTGTGATTGTGATGAGAGGAACTCAAGGCACAAATCCAGAAGAAATTTGGTGGAAATTTGTTTGGTGCTGAGGATAAGGATGATTAGGTGCAGAGACAGGTTGTGACTGAGGGTATGGTTGTCCTCTCCACCCTTGTGACCAATATTTCTACTGGGGAAATTGAGGAGGAGGGTACTGAGGTGGATAATTTTGCCATCTTGAATTATTCCATTGTTGAGGTGGTTGACATGGAGGATAATAGAGTTGGGGTTGTGGTGGAAAACTCTGATATGTTGGTTGGTCTCTAGGTTTTCATGGAGGCCTCCTAGATGTTTCACCTACATCCCCACTCTTATAGATGGATTTCAATCCAGGAAAGGATGGGAAGTTATCTGTTGGATGCTCTTCTGTAGAGATGTGACATATATAGATTTTTTTTAATGGACATTCCCTTTGGGGATGTTTGGTCCTACATATTGGAAAAAAAATGCTCATTGCTTCTTGTTCTTCATCCTTCCTTTTCTTGGCTTGTAAATCATATAATTGAGAACCCATGGCTCTTAAGATATCAATTTTGAAATTCTCCAATAGGTTTCCTAACTCTATCCTTGTAACTCCACCTCAACTGGGAATGTATCCTCTTACATTTCTACTATAAGGCTCCCAAAAGTTTTTCCCAAATTTCCCCCTACTTTTATAATAATTTTTACACATCTCACCAATTTGTGCAAAGGTTTTATGAGAAATATCTCTAGCTTCCATGAGATTAAGACTTTCTATCAAGTCCTTAGAGATCCCTTTAAGGAAAAGTGTACATACTGCATCTTCTCATTGGTCACTATATTTTGATTTATGTAATGTATAAACAAAACTTTCAAGATAATCCTCTAGGATTTCTTCTTCAAGTTGTTGTATCTTGTTTATATCATGTCGAGAGTCCTTAGGTTTGCAATACTCTTGATATTTTCGCAAAAATGAGGCTTTCATATCATCCCAAGTCCTGATAGTGGATTCCCCTAATCCCATGAACCATCTAAAGGCATAATCTTTTAGTGTAGCAGGAAAGAGTTTTAGTTTGTGAGCATCTTGTAGATAATTATAGCTCCTACAAAGGATATTGTAATCGAGCAGAAATGTGTCCAGGTCCTCACTACGTTTTCCATAGAAAGTAGGTAAGGAAGAAGGTGGGATGTTTTTCGTATTTACATCCTATATAGTGTCTAAAATAGGAAACCCGAAGGTAGCCTTAGTTCGATTTTCCTCTTCTCCTTCATCATTTCTAACTTCATCATGATCTTTGTTCTCTCCCCGTCTCTCCATATAGGATGGGTTTTTAATGTAAATATACCTAGGAGGCTCCTTTAGAGGTGATAATGGGGTGTACCAATGTTATTTTTTGGGAGAGATATTCCTTTGATCAACCGTGTTTTTATTGAATCCTGGAGGGAAAGTAGGTTCTACTATGGATGTTCAATTTGTGAGAAAACTGTATCTACGAGGTTTCGTATCTCCTACTAGTGAAAAAGTTGTTTTATTTGGATTCAATACTAGTGGAGGATTAGAGGTTCATAGTGGCTAATCCTCTTGAACTTCCTCAGGAATTAGGTCCTTAGGACCTCTTTCCAAGGTTCCTTCTCCTTCTATGGCTTCCCCGGTAAGATCTCCTGAGAGAGTCTCATTATGTTTTTGGGTAGAACTACTTCCTACAAGTGTATTTTGATACCTTTCTACTGAGTTAGTGGTTGGGGTATTACGTCCCCTGTAAAAGCTAGTAGGAATTTCAATAAGTTTTCCCGTCTTAAAAAATCTACCCTGAGGATCTCTATGTTAAATTTGAGCATATAGATCTGTAGAAAAACACACAACTCACAAAGAAGATCTCACAATTTACTCAGCCATTGAAGAATGAAACAGTGCAAAAGGCTTGCAGCTGTGAATGCTTTCATTAATCAAAAAAGTAATCCAGATGATAATTACAATAATGTAAAATGGCTTTAATAGCCACAAGCAATTCGAATCCACATGAGGAAGTTCGAATTGATGACTCTACTTGACTGTAGGTAACCCAAGACTTGTCTAAATCACAATTGGAGTTCTAAAACAAAACCAACTGTTACAGTTAGTATTAAATAATGGTTAACTGACTGTGGTAGGTGAGAAAAGTGCCCCACATGTGTGCAATTAATTAAACCATTATTTAACTGAATGTAACTGACTCC
>LPNX010329132.1:61104-83251 GCA_001517045.1 Pseudotsuga menziesii
TGGAAAAACTATGGGCCCTGGTAACTAAGACCAAAGGTCACCCATTACATCAAGTAAAGTAAAGTAACTGCTCAAAAATAAGGTGCTTGGGGAAAAACCACATGGGAAAAAAACCCCCCCCTTCTAATTAAGCAAGTAGAATTAGGATCAATTTGGTTCTTCTATGCACAGGTATCCTGGGGCCTGGCATGTGAACCTCTCCATCATATGTCTGGAGGAATCTTCCTCTTTGGAAGAAGAGTGATATGCTCAACTAAACCAGAAATATAGACAGCTGCCGGATGAAGACTGGACCCATGTAGAGCAACTGAAGTCAACTGAAAAGTGAGGAAAGGTTCTTGAGAATTCAGAGAATGTGAAGAACACTCAAGAAACTAATATGTTGCAGCCATGAACAGAAAACCATGAGTGGTAAGAACAGCCCCAAGTGTTAGGAGCAGGTGTCCAGGCGGATGCATAAAATCTTCCTCTTTACTAGTTCTGTGAGAAGATGAGCATGTGATCAATGGTAGAGAAGCACTGGGACTATTGAGAGCGAATGCTAGAGATCCATAGTCTGATATATCTTTTGAAATATATAATGAATCACATAATAAAATATCAGCAACCTCATATGAGGAAACTAACACCAAATCCCCATCAGCAGTTTTGAAGAGAAAGTGCGGTACTTGATTTTTCACACCGGAATTGGTGAGAGCAGATACAAGCATGACTGAATGCTTTTGAATTTTAAAATATGAACCAAATAATATCAGATCAGAAAGTAAATCAGATCTAAACAGGTTCAAAACAGATCCAAAACTATGAAATGGAATCAAATCCCCAACAGTAGTTTTGTAGGAGACTTGCGGTACTTGTTTCTTCACACAGTTGATGAGAACAGCTACAAGCAGTACTGAAAGATTATGAATTTGATATATTAAACCAAGAAATATCAGATCATATCTAAATAAGATCATATCAGATCCAATAAGGTTAATATCAGATTCAAATAAATGGTTAACCGTGACGGTGGATGCACAAGTTTTTTCTTCTTCAAAATTCTGAATTTTGGTGCATGCAATCCTGCAGGAATTTGCTGGAAAAACTAGATCATGGGGAGTGAATGGATCACTCTGGTAATCTGATATTTCTTCCAAAATATCCAAGGTATCACATATTTTCACACCAGCAGCAACATTAGAGGAATAAAAAACAAATTTCTCTTCACTTTCGGAAGCAATTACTAGTAAATTTTGCACAGAATTTTAAGGAAAATCACCGGTGAATGTTTGCATGGAAGTGCAGAAGAATTTTTCTTCAATATCAGAGATTCGAATGTTTTCTTCTATTTCAGCAATATGAGAAGATGAGATATCAGAGATCTCATGAACTTCCGGAGCATCAGGAGAAGGAGTCACTGCATGGAGACTGTCTTCAAATCGAATTGACTGTGTAGAAGTTTCTGCTTCATCTTCATCTTGAAAAACTTCATCAGAGAGAGTAGAGGCCAATACTTTTGAATCAAGGATGTTTGTGGTGCTGGATGTGCTCCATGTGATTCCAAAGGTTCTGTCCAATCTTTGCCAGAGTTCCAGTGGATCTTTAATAGATCTACTGTGGTAGCGCATGCTAGGAGAAAGAGCCAGTTCCATTATTTCAAAATCTTTATCCTTTGCTTTTAGCCAGTCATTATCACTCTCAAAATTATGTCTACCAAGTCCAATAGACACCGAAAAGAGTTTTTGTCTTCTTAGACATATAATCATCTTCAACTTCCATTCAGAATAGTCCGAGGCATCTGAGGATCGGGTGAGAAGAGGAACTAATGAATTCATTTTGAAGTTGTACCTGCAAAAAAAAAATGATCCAGTAGGGGATCCGAGGAGGAGAAGTGCCTTGTCCATCGAGACTCTGATACCATGTTAAATTTGAGCATATAGATCTGTAGAAAAATACACAACTCACAAAGAAGATCTCACAATTTACTCAGCCATTGAAGAATGAAACAGTGCAAAAGGCTTGCAGCTGTGAATGCTTTCATTAATCAAAAAATTAATCCAGATGATAATTACAATAATGTAAAATTGATTTAATAGCCACAAGCAATTCGAATCCACATGAGGAAGTTCAAATTGATGACTCTACTTGACTGTAGGTAACCCAAGACTTGTCTAAATCACAATTGGAGTTCTAAAACACAACCAACTGTTACATTTAGTATTAAATAATGGTTAACTGACTGTGGTAGGTGAGAAAAGTGCCCCACATGTGTGCAATTAATTAAACCATTATTTAACTGAATGTAACTGACTCCTAACTTGGCTTGACTAGTCATCAACTGAAGTTAAGGACTCGGTAGTTAACTGTCCTTGTCTGAATCATAACCGGAGTTCTAAAACACAACCAACTATTACATTTAGTATTAAATAATGGTTAACTGACTGTGGTAGGTGAGAAAAACGCCCCACATGTGTGCAATTAATTAAACCATTATTTAACTGAATGTAGAGAGCTAGAACTGAATGTAACTCACTCCTAACTTGGCTTGACTAGTCATTAACTGAAGTGAACTGACCTTGGTTGGTTTCGGCACTCCCAGTTGCTTCCTAAATTGTAGGGATTGATCTAGGAGACTCCTAAACTTATGCAATCAAGTGCAATAAGTTGCAGTGAGAAAAGGTTAGTGTTCCCCACACTTTGGTAACTGAAACATGTGCCCCAATTAGGTCAAGTTTAACCAATGGTGCTAATTACTATAAATAGACTAGATGGACTCCCGATTTAGACATGACTCCCGATTTAGACATATGACCAAATTTGGACAAGGGAGGATTAATAATCCTAACACTCTAAGTTTGCTCATGAAAAACTTAAACTAAAGAAGAACCTATGCTACTACTATTGCTGGAGTTGGGGGCACCTGTTATAAGAGATGCAGAAGTTCTTACCTCGCGTCTTACCACTCCCCCGCCACTAGCCTATTACTAAACTTCATAAATAATTCTATCTATTCTACCTTACATAACAACTCCTCAGCAACGACGCCAAAAATTTGGGTGTTATATTGTCTTGATTAATTCACCTAATATTTAATTATCGACCCGGGTTGGTAGGCATAGAGTTGATACAAAATATATGCGAAGGTAGAGGGATTCCTATGGTGTTGTGGAAATATTTTAACAAACAAAAGATCAAAAGATCTTTCAAAATGAAAAATCGAGTCAAACTCCTAAGATTTCAACTATTTAAGTAATTGAACCGGAACAAAATACTAAATCAGAGTATAAAAAATAAACTACTCTACTCTATAAACAATTACTAAAGAATAAACGTATAGACAATACTATTCTATGACAGTAAACTAATATTTATAGTAAGATTTATTTGAATAATTTCAAGAACTAACTATGCAAATAAAGTTTATATTGGATACATAAGCACAACAACTAGATTGATAATTTATTTTATAAGAAAATAACTTCAAAATGAAAAAAAGGATACTATCAACAACTAAATTTTCAAGTGAAAGGCTAGGATGCAAGGAAGACCTTACTCATAAGTGAGTATAAAACTTAATAAAGAAGCAAGTATAAAACTTAATAAAAATAACTTTGAAAAGAAGAAAGTAGAAAAATTAATAAAAATAACTTTGAATTCTATTCTACAAGTCTCTTTCAGTAATCATACAGAGAAAAAGGAATAATTTCTATTGATATAGACAATCTACAAGGTACTAGTATACTTTCCTAAGGATAACACATTTAATCCTAAGCTTTACACACAAAAAGATAAATCAATACAAAGGAATGATTACAAAACAATACAACAATATTAATTAAAGGAATTAGAAACAAACTCAAGAAACAGAACATAAAATAACTCAAAACATACTCAAGGGAAAAAGAGGTAGGGATAAGGATAAAACTTTAATAAATAATCTAAAACAATATAAATTTAGCCTTAATGTTAAATAGAACTATCGTCTAACCATTATAATCAAATCATACTTTAAAAACTAAGGAAACATAACTTTAAATGGGTTTGAAACACATTAAAAACACTAAAAACTAAACGACGGACTGGATGACAGACTGAACTACAATTCTGAAAGCAGTATCTGAATGACATTTTAAATATGCTATCTGAATAATATTCTGCACAACTAAAATAACAGAAAATAGCCTAAATGATCTAATCTTCAGCTGAATTTGGGCACATGCAAATACAATGCATAGTCGCAGTAAATAAACCTACTTAATGATCAAATTTGACAACGAAATAATCTTAAACTAATTCATAAAAAGAAATCACTGTGTATTACACTAAGAAACAAACTGAAATTTAACTTGAATGAGCTTATAATCGAAAGGAAATGAACAAAATTGAATCTATTATAACTTGATAAAATCAATATATTCTATCTACTTATAAATAAAATTGAACAATAAAACTAGAAATGAAATGACTGAAAGCAAAATATGTGTGCAACTAGCTATTTAAATTTGGAAATAAAATGCATTACAAGAATCAATGTTTACAATTATTTAATGAAAACAAAATAGAAATCAAACTATAATAACTACAAAGGAAAGATAACAAAATTACACAAGAAAATAAACCTCTGGTTGATGAGGGGCCCTCTCATTAATTAGGGGTGATGCCTGGATAACGCTTAGAGGAAACAATGTTTACAATAATTTAATGAAAACAAACTAGAAATCAAACTATAATAACTACAAAGGAAATATAGAAAAATTACACAAGAAAATAAACCTCTAGTTGATGAGGGGCCTTCTCATCAATTAGGGGTGATGCCTAGATAACGCTTACACGAACGCAATCATGAACAACAGAACATGCAACTTCTATTAAAAATAAGGAACAGAGTTACAGAGTTCTTCTTTTAAAAAATGACTGTTTAACTAATGAATTGATCAACTCTCTATCTCTTCACATGGAGGCATTTATATACACAATGTTTACATAGGTGAGTAGGTTGACCCTTTAGTGGTCAACTGCTCTCTAAATTTAGTCAACCATTATGACGTCTAACAAACCAAACACCAACGCACAACGTTATCCTTCTCCTTTGCAAATCAGTTTTTCTCAGCACATGATGTGGCATACATGCTTTACTCTAGTGTGGTTGGTGTCATGGTGTCAAGCAGAGGCAACATGCTGGGGATCCTTCAAGAATGGGAGCCATTGCATCACCCAAATGCATGGAAAATAGGTAGTTTGAAAACTGTGATAACGTTTAAATTCCTAGAAACTTTCCAATGAATATTGTGTAGTCTGGTTAGTGAGCTAGACTGAACAATAAGATGGACAGAGAGCTAGATATGCTCTATGCATATCTAGAATGGATGTGTTGTCTGTTTGTTGGTGTGCTTAAATACTATGCTATACAATAGCAATCTCATTCATATATCAATCTATCAAACGCGCTCCAAATAATGCCAATTTTAACCTATAAAATCATGAAATGATAATAATAAATAGAGTTTACTTAAATCTTAAATTCATTCGTACCTGGGGCTGAATAGTGATATGCATGACAAAAAATATGCAAAAAGATGACAAAACATATGTTTAAACATGTAATTTAATTGCCAAAAATGATGACAAAACTAGGATAAACATAGTCAATAACTGATATTATTATGATTGTCCAACATGTAAATATGTCCTAATAAGGTTTATATTACATTAGGGAGAAATTGTTATCCTTTGGAGGCTTGTGGATGCATACATGTGTCAGGCTATGATTTGATCCTCAAACCTCGCTAGGAGGACCAATCAGCTCCCTAACCATCCCAAATGGTAACAAATGCTAGTGTGAACATGGTTGGAGCATGATGGATCATAAATGAAGGCAACATAGGAATGGGTGAGCAAATGGGTGAGTGGAAGTGGCTCTAGGTGGCAATAAATGCTCAAGGAAGGCCAACAACCACCACAAACATGCACTAGCGACTAAAGTCAAACATATTCCTTGAATATAGGGATGGGGGAGCACACCAAGACTCATATTTCATTAATGAGGGCACCTTTCAGTCTGAATGATCAAAATGGAGCACCTCAATTGTCAGAATGATCAAAGTAGAGTGCCCCAATTATCAATAAATGATCAACATAGCCTAAGTTTGGACCATATGACATAGCATAAAAGCTAACGGAATGTATCCTAGGTGTATTACCATGGTACTAAGGTGGATTATTGCTTTAAGACCCCCCCTTAAGCCTAACTTAGTACAACTTATACCAAAATATTATTGATGCCTTGGAAACTAACGCTCAAGTCACCTCATACAACATAACATTTTATTTGTCTATAGAAAACAAGGTAAGGAGGAAAACCACATGGGAACAAAACTTCCCCTAAAAAATGGACATGGAGAAAAATATGAAACTGAATATCAACCATCACCATGTGTCACCCACTCCAAGAAGGGATCTCAAATAGGTGAATGTCTTCTCTGTGAATCTCTTGGTGAATATATCAGCATTTTTCTTTGTAGATGGAAAATATTGCAAGGATATCAACTCCTCATGCACCAAGATATGGATGTAGTGCATGTGTATCTCAATGTGTTTGGTCCTCTATCTCTACATTGGATTAGTGGGAATATTTATTTCACTTTTATTGTCACACCAAATGACTGTGGGTGAATCAAATTCAAATTCAAGTTCCCAAAGAATACCTTACAACCACATAAATTGTCCATCTTGGCATACCAAGCCCTGGGGGCTTGCTTGAGGCTAGAGAGAGACTTATTTAACTTGCATACAAGTGAAGTATCATCAATTAAATCTTGAAATTTCTTCATATATACCTCCTCTTGAAGTTCACCATGAATAAATGCACTCTTCACATCCATGTGGTGAACCTCCCAACGCTTAGATGCAACAATGGATGTCCATCTTTGAAACTGGTGCAAATGTCTTTGTATAGTACACTCCTTGGACATGAGAGAAGCCTTTATAAACAAACCTAGCCTTATACTTGATCTCTGAACCATCATAAGCCACTTACATTGCACTAGTTTCCTTTTGGAGGGCAAGGGAACCAATTCCCAAGTCTCATTGTCTTGCAATGATTTGAACTCTTCTTGCATGGTTGTTTTCCATATTGGGTCAAGTGATGCTTCCTTATATGTTTTAGGATCATATACAACCATCATGAATCATCTATCAACAATATTCAATTCACAATTAAAATAGACATTGCAGAATTGAGATCTGGTCTTCCTATAATCTAGTGGATCACCAACTAGATCCCCACCTGCTTCAATGGTTTTCTCATCCAAATTGGGATTAATGGGTGAGTCATGATATGAATTCATTTCATCATAATCATAATCAATATAATAATCATAAAAATCAGAGAAGGACTCGTCACTTACATCATCATGGGGTGGAGGATGTGAGCATTCCCCATGATCTAGTTCAATCGCTTGCATGAGGTCTTCTTCGAACTGTACACTCATTTCAATGAATGTATTCTAGGATGAGGGATTAAAGAGCTTGTATCCTTTTTCATATTCAGCATATCCAACCATTATGGACTCCTTTATTTGATGTTGCAAGTAATTTCTCTTCTATGGAGGAATCCTAGTCCAAGCCTTTGATCCAAAGACCCTGAAATGAGAAACACTTGGCTTGTGACCACTCCAAGCCTCATATGGTGTTTTACTGTCCAAATATTTGTGAGGAGACCCAGTTTGGAAATATTCATCATAGTTAATGGATTCATCCCATATATTAGGATTTAAATCCTTTGCTTCCATCATACAGGTTGCCATCTTCTTGAGAGCCATGTTCTTGTGCTCTGCAACACCATTTTGTTGTGGTGTATATGGAACCAAATTATGCTGCATTTGGATGCCACATTCTTCACAAATATTCTGCACACTCTTGTTTGCATACTCCTTTCCATTTTCAGTCCTAAGGACCTTGATCTTGTTCCCACATGCATTCTCAACCAGGGATTTCCAAACTTTGAGAGTCTCAAAAAATTCAAATTTTAGTTTGAGAAAATATAGCCAGTAGTACCTTGAGAAATCATCTATGAAGGTGAATACATACCTTGAATTCCCATAAGAGGGTGTGGGAAGAGGCCCTATGAGGTCTAAATGGACCAAATCAAGCACTTAGACAACTCTCATTTCCTTTCATTTCTTGTAGTTGCACTCAACATGCTTTCCCACTACACATTCTTTGCATGTTCCATTTGAGAACTTGATAGAAGGAATCCCTTCCACCATGCCTCCTTAGATAAATGCCTGGAGGTACCTATAGTTGAGATGGCCATATCTCTCATGCCACAACTTTCTTATCTCATAGGCATGTGACATAAGCACTTTCCCTTGAAAGTAGGGGAGGAAGTGAGAGAATTTGTACATTCTTGAATCATGGTCAGAAAAAATCAATGCCACAACCTTTCCTGTAGATATATTTTCTATATCCACTGCATTTGGAGTAAATGTTACTCTCTTGGATTCACTAGTGTGTGTCATTTGATACACTAAGAGTATTTTTTCTGCTAGATCAGCTACAAACAATACATTGTTGAAGTACCCATCTTCAAGATCAATCCTTCCAATCCATTTGGCTTGGATCTCTGAATCATCATCCATTAGAATAGATGGTCCACTGTAAGGATACAGGGTCAAGAAAGAATCTTGCATGAAGGAAATGTGCTTAGAATCTCCTGAATCTATGATGAATGAAGAAGAGCTTGAATAACCAACAACCAAAGCATGGCACCTTCCTTTGTTGTTTGATCTTGCCAACACCATTTTTCTTCCTTGCGCCTTCTAACAGGGGGATGTTCTTCTTCTCAAGAATATACGCCATCATTTCTATGGTATTATTCATGCATGAAATCTCTATATTCCACCCCTTGTGACAATAAGTGCATTTGGTCTTTTCTTTCTTCTTTTGGTCCTTTTCCTTGCAAGGATTCGAACCCCGATCTAAATATTTGGGTTTCTCCTGATTCTTCTTCTCTTGCTACTTCAAATATATGGATTTCTTCTTGAATTTGGATGGATTCAAAAATCCTGCAACAAGGGATTAATCCTTACTGTATTTTATGGTGCCCATTTGTACCAGCTTGTCTTTCTCTTGTGTCAATGACTCAATGAAGTCTGCTAGTGATGGCATCCTCCAATTTTGAGCTGTGAGATTGCTAGACTGGAATGTTGAAATAAGAATAGAGTACTATGGCCCTAGATTCAAAATTATTGACAAGATAAGTTTCTACTCTTTCTTTTCTATGCCACACTATTTCAGCAGAAGTACCAACGATTTGAACTTCATGAATAAGTATTGGATTGTCTCATAGTGAGTTGGACTCAGTGAGATTAGATCATTTTCAAGCTGGAGACCTCTCATATCATCAATGTTCCCAAAGAATGCCTCAATATTGATCCATACTTCACTTGTATTTTTCAAAATGTCTACATGGAAGAGTAAGTCTCTCGAAATGCTGAGACAAAGCATTTCAAATGCTCTATCAAGTCTGTTGAAGTACTTCAGTTTCTCCACAGTAGAGTTGGGTTCGAATTCAGTTCCCATGGTGACTTTTAAAAATCCTTTCAACCTCAGCTGGATCACCATTTCAGAATTCTACTCAAAATATTTGAATGGGGTCAGCAATACATGATTCTTCTCCATTTCTGCTTGTGCACTGTGTGACAAAACTATTGATTGTACCTGCAATGCAAACACTCAAATTTCTCTGGAAAATTCCCTAAACAACAAATCAAACAATATGGATTTGATTTGAATATCAAAATAGCTATGATACTATGTTATAATTGATTCACATTATGATCTAGGAGCCAAAGGGATTCTCACAATTCAATATTACAGACAAATTATGCACAAAACAACAGAAAGAGTGAGATTATCATACACAAATGTAGTCAATAAATGATATTATTATGACTTTCCAACATGTAAATATGTATGGATTAGGTTTATATTAAATTAGGGAGAAATCATTAGCCTTTGGAGGCCATTTGGATGCATACATGTGTCAGGCTATGATTTGACCCTCAAACCCCCTAGGTGGAGCAAATAGCTCCCTAACCATACCAAATGGTCACAAATGCTAGTGTGAACATGGTTGGAGCATGTTGGATCATAAATGAAGATAGTCTAAGCGTGGGTGAGAACATGGGTAGTGGGAGTGTCTCTAAGAGGCAATAAATGCTCAAGGAAGGGAAAAAACCACCAAAAACATGCACTAGTGCCTAAGGTCAAACATATTCCCTGAATCTAGGGATGAGGGAGCACACCAAGACTGGTCTGTCATCAATTAGGGATCATGTTAGTGTGAATGATAAAAATGGAGGCCCTCAACTGTTAGAATGATCAAAGTAGAGTGCCTCAACTGTTAGTAAATGATTAACATAGCCCAAGTTTGGACCATAAAACATAACATCAAAGCTAATGAAATGTATCCTAGGTGTATCATCATGGTACTAAGGTGGATTAATTCTATGACATCTTATTCGCGGGTTTCGTATTCCTTTGCTTGTTTTTATCCCCTTTTATTTTGAGGAGTGTTACAGGTTCAACAAAAGAGATGTGGCAATGCCACGAATGGAACATTGTACATGTTGGTTTCCAATGGTCCAAAGGATAAAACACAATTAATGCATCGAACAAGGGTAGTGGATATACTTGGTCATCCTTATCCCTTTATAACAGTATTGATAAGATCAATGTTAGCAACTTGTTTTTCTATTAGAAATCATGAGGCTAAAGAAAATAATTACTCATGCTAGTATAGTGATGATTTTAATAGGCATGTCTAAATTCATCTCGTTGTTTATTCCTACATCTAATAGAAGCCGCGGGATGCCTATGACAAGAATTATGTATGCTAATGTAATGGAAGTGTCTATTGGCTATATTCGATAGGTTATGAATAAAAGATACATTATTGGATCTCCCTTTAAATTTGATGCATAATTTATCTTCTAGTTGAGTATTTCTCAGTGTCTCTATATTGATCTAGTTATGTTCTAGTTGAAATTATGTTCTACATCATTTGTATGTTGATTACTCTAGAATCATGATAATATTTAGTTCTAGAGATATTGGCATGACTTACAGTCTCATCCATCCCATTAGATTCTTCCCCCATCTTTTCATGGTCTTGGTTGTGCTTTGGGTGATACCTTCTTCCTTTAGGCCCATGATTGCAAATTATAGACTACAAAAAACCTTTGATGGGCCTTGAATGATAACCCCAGTCTCAACATGACACCAAAAAATTGATCCATTTCTAGGACCTTGCCTAAATGAGGAGTAGTAGTTGTATGTATAGAGAAATCTATAAGTATAGGATCCAATATTGGTGGGAGAAGAGGTTCAAGGATTCTATTTTACAAAAAGTAGAGTTGTGAGGATGGGACTCAGGTATGTGTAGAGAGTATTTTTTATATGATGGACCTTCCTTGGATCAATATGAGGGTTTTTGGTGTGAGTTCCCTTGAAATTTGTATAAATGGTTTAAAAGACTTGTGGAAACCATAGAATATTGAGATTGAAAAAGGAAAAGTGTTTAGTGAACGTCTTCTAATCTCAGAGAATTGCATTGGTTTGACCATCAGGTCATGTAGGTAGTAGAGTTTTAGGTGGGAATTTTTTTTTGTAATTTAGATTAATTATATGTATATTAAATATACATATAGAAAAACTCTCACCAACAGAGCGGGTTTGCCTAGATGGGAAATCGAACTCGTTCTCCACGAAAACCACAACATTCCCACCCATATAGGGAATCTGAGATATACAAAATACATATAAACTTGTATAAAAGTAATAAATTCAACAAACAACCTACTAATTCACATTAACCATGAAACCAGGTTGACATAAACTAGCCCGAGCCGAGTACTTACATAAAAACTCTTGATATCTTTCAGCCTCTTTGTAGGCCCAGAAATGGAATCAACTAAACTATCCCGACCTATACCAGACCCCATCAAAAAAATAAACTGATAGAAATAAATGGCCAAAGGCTCATTAAATCCACCTGAGGGAGTCAACACTCAGGCCTGCGTCAGAATTGCAGTTGTATCCCCCTATACCACCATGTGAGGAATGAGTTGACGTCTATTTTTTGATGCATGAGCTGTAAGTACAGATAGGTCTCTTTACACATATTGGTTGAATTCTCATCCCATCATTTTTTATACCCTTATATAGAAGAACTCATGCCAAAAATTATTCTATCATGTTCCCATTTTTTTCTATGGTCCAAGACATAATTTTAGCCTAAGTCTCCTAGGTTAAAATTATTAAATTGGTGGCTAAGGGTGGAAATTATTCTAAGTAATATTCCCAAGGGTGTAATTGAATATTAATTGGATTAATGTAGGCCACATGAAGATATAAAAATTTCATTAGTTATTTCACAGGTGATCAGGTTTTAACCAAATGAAACCCCGTGTGAAAAAACAAAAAATTCTCGACGTTTCAGGTTGGATAGTTCAACCCACCTTCAGGAGATACCATATAGTTTCCAAACTTAATATTTAAATTGGTTTCCATATTAATAATGTAACTTATCCTAATTTTTAAACTATGTTGGCCTTAAGAAACATTATTAAGATGTCGTTGTTTTATTTTTTATTTGGTTAATGATAGGGGCCCACATCCTGCTAAGCTTCCACCTGTCATCCTGATTGATATTGAGATGGTGTTTCATAATTTCAATCACTGCTCTTACTCGTCTTCTTGTGTAATGGTCAATGATAGCGATGACTTTGGCATCTTCCATGCGAAAATCAGATATTCTCTTGGCTCTAATAGTTAGAGTGTTAATGACACTCTCATCATCACCCGACACAAAAAATCAGCGTCATTAACACTCTGACTATTAGAGCCAAGAGAATATCAGATTTTCTCATGGAAGACGCCAAATTCATCTCCAGCATTGTCCATAACACAAGAATACAAGTAAGAGAAGCGATTTAAATTGAGAAACACCCTCTTAATATCAATCGAGATGATGGATGGAAGCTTAGCAGGACATGGGCCCCTATTATTAACAAAATAAAAAATAAAACAAGGACATCTTAATAATGTTTCTTAAGCCGACATAATTTAATAATTAGGCTAAGTTACATTATTAATATGGAAACCAATTGAAAGATTAAGTTGGGAAACTATATGGTATCTCTTGAAGATGGGCTAAACTACCTAGCCCAAAACATCGAGAAATTTTCATTTTTTCACACAGGGTTTCCTTTGGTTAACATATATATAAATTCCCAATTTGAGTTGATTAGGAGAATTATTAATAATTTGGGAATATTTGGCCAATAATATTTTTCACAAGTTCACATTATTAATATTGGACTAAAATATGAAAAAACAATATTTAGTTGTGATTAATTGGGTTCAAAAGGGAACATACAATGAGATAATGCATGTGGGTTGTCACCCCCTGGAAAAATCTAGAAGAAAAGTAGTGCAAAGCAAGTAAACCACTAGAAATATGGAAGGCACCATAAAAGAAAGTAAGTGGTAAAAAGCAGGAAAGAAAGGAGAAGTAGGAAAGTGGAAGAAAGAAAGAAATAAATGAAAATAATTAAAAGCAACATTTCTTAAACTAGGAAAAGAAAGAAAGCAAGGAAAATCCACACAAAGCTGAAAGTCTCCAATTCAATCAAGGAGGGCGCATTGGATGAGCTAAGAGGGCCCACAAGCAATGTAAATTGTCCAAGAATAAACATATATTATGAAATAAATATTGAGTGCACCATTCACATTTTTTTTGGTCATTTGTGTTATTGGTTTTGAGATATCTAAGCTTTCAAGAGACTTGGGAGATGTGCCCCTTGTCATTTCCCCTACCATGATACCATTTAGTTGAAGCTTCAACTATTCATGAGGATAATGGTATTAATTCTTTCTCATTGATTGTATTGCATGTTTTATCATCTATTTGTAGGTCCAACACATTTCAGTCAGTGTGCCCAAGTATAGTCAATTCTAGCTCTCATATCTCTTGCTTCTTATGATATTCTTCTTGTTAGAGGAAGAAGCTTGGGGAATTGTGACCTATGTGTTATGGTTTATAATACAATAAGCATATTATATGTAATATCTACCATTTTTATTGATAAATAATATTCCAATACATCCATTCTACAAAATTACATATTTTTCTTTCAAGTGTATTTGAATCTATGCTCTTTTCAATGCACAATTTGACTAATTTTTAGTATAATGATAATAACCTGATTTATATGCAACCAATTTTTGTTATGTCAGTTTTGATGGATTCTTGAGACAATTTCAAACCCATATGTAGCTCTATTTTTGAGTTTTGTAAGGTTTAAAGACTATTTGGGTTGACTTGAAAGTTAGCTAGTCAAGTTGTCCATTGTTGTGTATTTTATCCTAAATTTTCATAAGATCCAAATAATACTTATTTTGTTAGTTTGATTAGTCCAACTGGGTTGGGAGTTTTATTATAGTCAAATAGTTTGGATTGCACCAGAAGCAATGGAGAAACCATGTAATTCTTGGGGTCATTGCCTCAGAGTCTTTGGCTTTGCTAACAGGTCAACCTAGGTGTGATGTGCTCCTGGCTATGCATCTGTTGAGGTAGATTCTGAGTATAAAATTCATATCATTTAAATATATTTTATAATTCTACACTTTACCTATTTATTCAATTTAGGAAGTTTGGGAAGGTTCTGGAAGTGTTTGGGGTCAATAGGAAATTTCCTAGTTACAACTAGCTGAGTTTTATCCTTTGCTGCTAGTGTGCCAAAACCCCTATTTAGTACATTACGGTGGTGTCAGATCACTTTCCTATACTCTTCTATAAATTAATCTCTCAATTTATGAAGAGAATATTTATTCACTTGACACAATCAATACTACCAAAACACTTGGAATATTTGATAAGCCATTAATAGGACACATATATATTCATAATTGGACAGATAAGTGATAAGTTTTTTTTTTGTTGGCAAAGAGGTGGAACCCCCCTGACTAGCAGGGTTTCCATTAGCTAAGAAACCATGAAACAGAGGCATCTAAGCTGTCAAATCACCTGGGGATCGCACCTGGCCTGGACCGCACCAACCCTTAACATGGTTGGATTTTTTGGTATCTAACAGGATTAGAACCGGTGACCTTCTAGCTTAGGGGGTATCTTAACCATACCTCGCCACCAACTATTCTACATCTCACGGATGATAGATAAGTGATAAGTTACAATTGAGGATCCACTATTTATATTTTGGCAGAATACCCTTTTATTAAGAGTCATGTCTTTTCATAAAGACATTATTAATTATTAGTATTTATTATGTATATGTTGATGTTTATTATTATTATTATTATTTTATTATTGTTTGTTGTTATTATTTAAGTTTATTACATTACCTTCCCCTTAAGGGAAACTTTGTCCTCAAAGCTTCATTGACATCAATGTCTGATTTGCTTGAACTATCATATCTGGATCCTTTGCAACACTTGACGAGATAATACGATACAAGTTACGGATTCCCCAGGAGAATTGTCACATCATATCTGATGTAGTCCATCCCAGATCTATTTTGACTGGACCTCTTAGATTGTTTTGGGAAACAGGTTGTCTCAATTGTTTCTTAGTATGTCGAACTGTTTACTTGTCAACACAAATATTTTGTGAATGCTCATTTTGAACTTGTCGTTGGTCAAAATGACGATTATAATTTGGATGTCTATAAGGCGTATGTGTTGTTTGTTTTTCTTCCTTTTTAACTCCGGCGAGGACTTCCTTCACTTCCTCAACTTGACTTTGTTTTTCGGAGAGTATGGATGCTTCTCTCTGGATTTGTGCTATTTTGTGTTCCAGTAGATGTTTTTACTATGAATCTTCTTGAACCTTTCATCTTGTGACTTTTTGTCCTCTTTTAACTTCTTGATTTCTTTCTCTAATTCTTAATTAAAATTTAGAAGGCATTGATATTCTTCTTGTTTTTCTAGAACTTTTCCTTCAATGTCTTCATTCGAGTTGTCTTCCTTCTTAGTACTCTTTAAATTCTTGATCTTCGTAACTAATATTTTATTATGATTTCTTAATTGGTATATTTCTTTAGTATTACTTGTTAATGTGTTATAGACTTTTGTAATTTCCAACTTGTGCGCTTTTTTTGAGTCTTCCTCTTTTTGTTGGAGTTCCTCAATCTGTTGTTGAAAGCGACAGTTATCTGGTTCTTGGCATCTTACTTTTGTCTGAATTTGCATGATTTTTTCATCTTTGTCCTTGATGATTTTGTTTAATCGTTTTATTTCTTCGTTATTCTCGACTGCATCTTTCATGTTTTTTTGGTTTTGTAGATTTTGATTGGTATATTTTTTACTCATTAATTCCTTATAAATATCCAGCTTCGTCATGTCAAATACTTTGTAAATTGCTACTTGTAGTTGGGACTGCAAATCTAATTTAGAATTTGCCATAATTCTTGAATTCTGGTGTTCTTTGATGATAGTTGGTTTTCCTTTTGACTAACTTCTTGTCTTCTTCGATTTTTTCTTGTTTTTCGTTACTCTTGTAATTTAATAATTGTACTTAATACAATTATTAAGTAATAATAATAATAATAATAATAATAATAATAATAATATTTTTTTTTCTTTTTAAAGGTTGATAAATACTTCTTGTAGATTTGGTGGTTGGGAGGAATTATTGTTACATTCCCCACCTAAGTTCAAATCTCACTTGCTTCTTAGTAGCAATTATTATATACTTTTAGATTTTCTTTCCCTTAAGTTTTTGTAAAATTCTAGTAGATTGGGTGGTTGTGAGGAATGAGTGTTACCTTCTCCACCTAAGTTCAAATCTCACTTGCTTCTTAGTAGTTATTATTATGCACTTTTATATTCAAAACCAAACCCACTTTAAAAAACCACGTATGGTTTCACTTTTGTCCTTCCTTTTTTTTGCTTTTACTTTTAACTTTTTTTTTTCTTTCCCTTTTTTTTGCTTTTTTTTTGTTTTTCCTCCTTTTAGTTTTTACTTTTTTTCACTTTTTTATTAACCCTCTTTCCTTTTTGTTTTTTCTTTTTAATTTCTTTTCTCCTTTTACTTGGTAAAAGACCATAAATTTAGGGACCATAATCCTTACCTAGGATTATGATTAAAAATCACCATAATCCTTACCTAGGATTATGATTAAAAATCACGATATGGCCAAAGGCTTGGATCACAAACTAGCTCTGATACCAAATGAACCGAATATTTATTCACTTCACACAATCAATATTACCAGAACACCTAGAATATTTGATAAGCCATTAATAAGACAAATATATATTGATAATTGGATAGATAAGTGATAAGTTACAATTGAGGGTCCGCTATTTATATTTTGGCCCTTTTATTAAGAGTCATGTCTTTTTGTAAAGACATTATATATATATATGTTGATGTTTATTATTATTATTATTATTTTATTACTATTTATTGTTATTATTTAAGTTTGTTACATGTTAAGAGTTTGGTACCTTTTATAGTCAAAGAAGATGACTATGGGTTGTATGAAGAATAGTACAAGTCCATACATGAAGAACCAACATGCAACTCTTCCTATCACTTCATATACAGGGAGGATGATTACTCTTGTGACTAGATATATGATGAAGACATTATTCCTTTTCCATAAATGTATATATCAATTGATGATCAAGTAATTCCAAAGGAATTAATCTATTACTTCATACGGTATCAAGCATTAAAGGAAGAAATCATGGAAGTCATATATTTTTTATTTTACTTTAAAATGCAGGTCAGAAAGATATGCACAAATGAAATATTGGCAGCAGACATTGTTGAAAAAAAATGCAAAGAAGTGGAACATAAATTGCAAAAAAATGGAGCAAACAGGGGTTTAAAAGAAGATCCATTAAAATAATAAAATGGAAAAGCCTCAAGTTTCTTGAAGAAGGATATCTAGGAAGCTGAAGAACTTGAGCATAATCAAAGCACAAATAAGCTATTCCATGGGAATCAATACAAGAGTGAATCTATGCACATGGAAATTTTCCAACCACATGGAGAACATAGTCAACCACAAGTTTCAACTGTGAGTCTTCCTATGGAGGAGGGCTAGTCACTGTTAGGTGATTGCATGGTGGAAGAAAATTGTACCGAAGAAGAACTAGTGCCTTCCACCAATGATGAAGAAGAAAAATCCAGAGGTGAAATCATGAAAACAAATGACACTCTATACATGGATATGAAATCATCCACTAAATGGTGTGTAATTCTCTATGTTGGTGACATAAAGATAAATTTGGAGCAGCGTACTACAGGAAAGCATTCCCATGTGCAAGAAGATGAAGAACTTGCAGCAGTATAAGATGGACACGGATGAAAGTATCCATCACCACCTAAGATTCATCATGAATTTTATCTAAATAAGGAATAATATAATGTTTATCCTCAAGAGTCACACTTTCTTGCATGGCCTTTGAATATGAGAAAAGTAAAGATCCATTAGGCCTTGATAATTATGCATGACACTACTGTATTGGTGTCAAATTCTTGTTGGAGAGTTGTGTCAATGGAGGAGCCATCTTCCATTGAATACTTGGAGGCCATTCAAGAAGCAACGATAGACATCAAAGGTAAGTTTTTGCATTTTATTTATGATAGATATCATAAATTTGAGATTGTGTATATGTATTATAGTGCTTAATTGGAACATGAAGAGGAGATTAGAAAGATCACTCTTGATTTGGAGACCACCCATGATTCTTTGAAGAGTAATCCTAGTGAACTTCAATAATATAAGATCCAGACTGAGCAATTTCATGAGAATTTTTCAAGATCACATTCTCCCTCCTACATTTATGATAGTCATTCTTATATGGCTGATTGCATTCATGAACCAAAGGAGGAAACTCATGTGATGGTGTTACATGAGGTAAATTCTAACTTACATATGCTTAAGGAGGGTCAAGGATTTGAGTTTCCATTTGGAGAAAGTCACACCTTCATGGAGGAGGTATAGAATCACACCATTATCAAACCAAAAAATGGAGGAGGACATGAATTCACCAATTTTATGGATGCATCTCACATGGATATGAGATTGGTTCACTCTCCTTCATCCCACACACCTATGGTATCCATGCCACATGGAAATTAATATTGGGTGAAGGAATTCTTTCTATTGGTGCCACATGAGGAGCATGATGCTCTCAAATTCTCTATTGATGGTTGTAGGGTCATACCATGTGGTGTGACAAGCGCACCTATCTTGCTTCAGAAGGAAATTTAAGATTTCTTAGCTATGGGAAATATAGATAAGGACATTCCATTTGAATTAGAAATCAAATGTGATTATCTATTGATGGATTGGGTAGATAAATATATCACCGAAACAGAATATCAACAATGCACTAGACTTGCTTGCATCAGTAGAGGGTTGTTTGACATGCATATATTAAAGGAGAAACCTAATGAGATGCCTGTATGGGAGGTACTTTACTCTATAGGAGGTGTATGATCACATTCGATATGGATTGAAAAACAAAATTTCTTATTGATCGATTGATTCGGTGGATAGAGGCATCATTGAAATGAAGACTTTAGGTGGTAAAGGTTTCCCTTGTTTCTGCAATGAAATTTTTGTTATAAATGACATTTCCATAACATGTGAGCAACAATAAAGATATATACCTCTAGCACACAAGCACATGAGGATTGGGTGTGCAATTTCATGGAAATAGTTTTCAAAAGCATTTTAAGTCATGGGATTCCAACATGGTTATGGGATATTGACATCCTTTGAAATGCCAAGTTGTTCTAGAGGAACAAGATAACAAGTGGAATGCTACTTAAACCATGGGATCTTGGAATTCTAGGGAGTGACAAAGTATTCCTAATGGTATTTGATATTGGAAGAATGCAACATGTTTGGTGGGATCCAAGAGGGTGAGCTAGCCTTCATTTCCATAAGTCTATCCATGTGCAGTTGTGGTGTAGTTTCCTACATGGGAAGCCATATTGTGTATAGAGTTAAAGTGTTCCTGCTTGGTGATTGGGAGTCTTCATGAATCTCTTGGTGTATACACTAAGAAGTGTATAGGAGGAAGTAGGAGACACTTCCTCAATATGAGATTCATTTGGGACCCATGAATCATAAAATTGCAAAGGGTATAGATATATTTCATGAGGGAAAGGTTATGATAAGATTTGAGCAACAACAACATGGTGGACCCTATCGGAGTTTAGTTGGGGTATTTATAGATACAGTTACAAGAACATTCTAGTATGCAGTCATGAAATTTCATGTTTTGGGACTCTTAGTAGTCTTATGGATGGAGGATTGATGAGTATTTATCGTTTTCCTTTATGATGATTGATGGAGAGTGGAGTAGGGATTTCTCCCTTGCTACATGCAGGAACAGCTTCCTTCCGTCTATAGGACGGAAGGGTAGGGTTCTTGTGAGAATGCAAATAAAAATAGAAAGGAAATGAAATATAACATAAATAAAAAACCAAAACCCCTCCGCACACAAGGTTAGGGTTAAGCTCCAAGACCCTGCATACAACTCTGAGAAAACCAAAATACCTGAAAGCAATCAATGAAAACCTGCAAGAACATTTTAAATTAATAAAATTGCAAACAAATACTATTAGAAAAACTACAATCTACCAAAGCAAAGACATAAAACAAAACAAGTATACCTTTTGGTTGGAATGGGCCACCATGCCCTAGGTTGGGGAGAACCTCTGTTAGGAATGGGAGCTTTGGCTCAATGGAGGAATCAAGGAGAGGGAGGGTGAATGGCTTGAGAGGCAAATGGTCTCAAGGCACTCACACGAGCAGCATAACGTTAGGGAGAGAAGGATTTTTTTTGAGAGGGATCCCCACCCCTCTATTTATACTGTTTCTCAAGACTTTTAGGGTTTTAAGCCCCTAGTTTGGGCTTTAGCCCCTTTTTGGGATTTTAGCCCCTTTCGCTCAAATTTTTAGCTCTTTTGGGGGTTTTAAGCTCCTTTGAGGGATTTTAGCCCCTTTTTGGAGGCTTTAACCCCTATGAGAGCTATTTTGGCTCTTTTTAGGGGTTGTTAAGCCCTTTTTCATATTTTAAAGCCTTCTTAAGGGTGTGGGGGTCAAATGGGGTCAAATGAGGGTCGTGCATGGATGTCCTTGGGTGGTGTAAGTCATGTATAGCTTAGTGAGGTATTTTTTGGGTTAAAATATTGCCCCCTGATGTGTGAGGGCAGGAGCTCATCGTATGGTCGACGGACATCATAGGATTTTCTTGGGGAGAGGTGGTGCTTCCTGGGCTGGGGCATGGTGGCTTTTGGTTTTTGTATTAATATGGTTCACATCAATGGGCCAGATACAAATAATGTGTGACATGTATATGGATGAGGCGAGCATCCCCATGCTCGTAATGATGTCAAATGAACAATGTGATCTAAGCTCTATAATACAAGAGTTGATCATGTACAATTATTGTTATAATAATGGTTTCCTCAATGAGAGGCTGAATACAATACTAATTTGAAGGACTATTACATTGGACCCATGGAATTCTCATGGAATGTTATATCTTCATGACTGATGGCCTACTATATCTGGAATGGTGCATAGCTATAGGGACTCACTAAAGGAGAGTCAGAGTCTCTATGGTAGAAATATGCTGTATAAATCATAAATCTATATAGAAGCATTGTTGGGGCTTCTGAACATTGTCTCCAGCGCAACCCAAAAATCATAAGGGACATGAACCTGTTTAAGTCCCTTGAATAGACTCATCAATATGGTAGATCCAGGTGACATCCGGAGTCTTCGACCAAATAATGCATGGACCAATACCCTGTACGAATCTCAACGGTGCGATGATGTGGCTGGAGTTGAGCATGAGAGAAACAACCATCCTGAGAGGCACTAAGGAATCCTCTCAAGTGGTATAAGGAACTCATCAATGAGGTTAATGAAACCAGGATATAGGGACCTCTGGGTCTATCCTCTGGAATACATGTGTTGTCGTCGACAAAGGGAGACTTGCCCCTAGTAAAGGAAATGGTGTTTCCTTAACCAGAAGCGCGAGGGAGACAACTGAAATATGTGAGACAATCTGAGGACTAACCCACAGAATGGGGGGGGGGGGGGGGGGG
>LPNX010329132.1:83287-161776 GCA_001517045.1 Pseudotsuga menziesii
TGGGAATGTCACTGCAGAAAGGGATCATAGCTATAATACTGGGAATGTCACTGTAGATGGGAAATACTTGGGGGAGGTAGACACTTTTGATATTGATGGGATCTAAGGAAGACACATTGCAGAGTACTCTAAACAAAGGCGACCCAAAGTGGGAATGATGCCAAACTATTATCTGTGGGGTGGTGTCTAGAGACACCATTGTGGTATGATCTCATGGATTTTTGGTGAGCCCGAGAAAGTAAATGCTCGATGGTGCTTTGAATTTTAGAGAGTCTGAAAGAATGAAGAAGACTCCAGTGGGGGCTCTTTTTTGTTGGTAGTCTCTTGTGCCTGAAAAAGGATAAAAGTATACACAGGAGAGCTCACCGATCCTTTTATGGGATGGGAGACTTTTTTACCATTGGTAGTCCAGTCAAGCCGGAAAAGGTTAAACCTATATTGACTGGATGGTCATTCAAATACTTTTACAAGAATGAACAAGACCAAGTTTTTCTCGGTGATATTTTCTTGATGAGAAGGATGGAAAAGATCTTAATGAAAACCCATGGTGAGATTTTTCGTAAAGTTTGGCCCCTCTGCCCCAGAAAGTATAAAAGTATGCAAAGGGGAATGGTCTTGGCTTGAATGTGCCAAGGTGGTCCTTTTCATTTGATGGTATACATAGTCTGCAAAAGGAGATAAACAAGATGATTTAGACGCCCTTAGCTATGCTCGACCATCTTTTCATTATTTTAGGAGTCAGAAAAGAGCTTAAAAGAAACTCTAGTATGGTCAATCGATCGTGGTGGCATAGGTGGTGCTCCTATGTCAGGACATTGGATAGTTTTCCAAAGGTTGTCTGTGTAGTATGGATGGAACAGGTGGCTCTTAAACATACCAATACATGCATGAGATATATTGCGGTAGAGGCATGCGAGTCGGTGCAACAGAGGCATGCAAACTGAGGTGGCTCTCGAACAGAGGTCAGGAGAGTCATGTGTGAGTTGTGGTGGACAGACTTTACTACATGTGATGTGAGTGCAATTCCAGAGGCAGTTATATGCCAAATGCATGCAAAGGAAATGATCCGTCCTCCGGATGATGGTCCAGAGATCCGCATAAGGTGCGGTGGACAGGTTAGACAACTATAAGCTAAAAATCAAAATGATGTGCCTTATAGGTGGTGGCCCAAGAACCTGCATGAGTGGCTGAAGGCAAGTGTGATGCAAGTACAGGTCCAAAGACACTTGCATCACCATGATGTGGCTCGTAAATCAAGTTAACTTCTGAGAAGTGGTCCCAAAAATTAGTTATTAAACATGAGACGATGGTCTCATAAAAATATAAAGGGAAGAATTTGATCCCATAGGTGTGAGAGGTGTCTCGAACAACTTTTGGGTGACTTTGGATTAGCATCTAATGGTTCTACCCCTAACTTGTGGTAAAAAATGTTGAAAAACAAAAAAGGAAAATCAAGCGACTCATTGGTGATGTTAAGCATAAAACATATTGAGGTAGAGCTCGTTGCGGGGATTCTCCAAGAGTTGTCCATCAGAGTTAATAAGGGTGTATGCCCCTTTTCTGAGGCAATGGTGGATGACGTATGGACCATACCACATTGACTCAAAATTTCCTTTTCCTAACTTATCGTTGGGTTGGTCGTAGACTAGAACCATATCACCTTCGTTGAAGGTGCGAGGGTGGACATGGGAGTCATAGTGGACCTTTGACAGTGTTTTCACTGCTTAGATAGCTTGGAGGGAAGCTTGAAATTATTCTATGGTTTTCTCGAGTTGGAGGAGTCGTTCTTCTAAAGGCGAAGTATCGAGGATGAGTTCTACCGCAAGGTGGAGGGATGGGAAATGGCACTCTATAGGGAGTAGTGATTCAATGCCATGTACTAGGCGAAAAGGGGTGAAACCAGTTGCAGTTTTTGTGGATGTGTGATAAGCCCATAGGGTAGAGAACAACATGTGATGCCAGTTGGTTTTATGATTTCCTACCATCCTTTGGAGCATTGTTTTGATGTTTTTGTTGACTGCTTCAACTTGGCTGTTGCCCTAGGGGTAGTAGGAAGATGAGTACTGGTGTTCAAATTTGAACATGGTTGAAAGCTCAGTACAAACAAAGTCTTCAAAGTGTTTACCATGGTCTAAGACCAACTGTTTAGGAACACCAAATCATGAAATAACATGGTTGAAGAAGAAGCGTGCCGCCATTTCACTTTTGCAATAAAATGTGGGCACGGCCTCAGCCCACTTAGTGAAGTAATCGACTTCCATAATGATGTATTTATGACCATTTCCTGAGGTAGGGTTGATTGTCATGAAGTTAATTTCCCATTTGTATAAGGGACCGACTGTGACTATGGGGTGTAATGGTGCAGGGGGGGTTCTTGCCTTTGGGGCAAAGAGCTGACAACTACTGTTAACACCCTCTATGTTGTACAATTGAGGAAGGATATGATTAAGAAATGATAAAGGCATATATTAAAAATTGGTAAAAGGTTAGTGTTCATGAGTGCTTATCAAAATGCGCACTTTGATTAATTCACTGCACAATTGGAGGGTGTATATTTGTGATTGTACAGATCTACGGTTGCAAATTGATTCGTTGGGAAAGGTTGCACGAGAAATAGGTTTTGAAAAAGAGAGGAATGGATTAACAAGATAGCAATATCGATGGCCACGAAATAAAGAAAATTAAATCTACGGTCATAAGGTAATCCACGATGTGAATATGCAAGGTTGAACAAGGAAAAAGGTTGGAGGATTGCCTAGACTATATTTGATCCAACAGTTCAAATAGGAGATGAAATATTATCAATGGCTATAGTATACTCAAGAGCTAAAAATTGTGAGATAATTAAAATGGAGGAGCAGTAACAGAATTCAAACCGCTTTCCACATGGCAGTTTTTAGTGAGTTCCATTGAGGAAAGTGGTAAAGGAGAAACAACTTGTTAGAGGTCTCGAAATAATTATGTGTTGTATAAAAGGTGAGTTGACCGTAGGTAAAGTTGTTTTATTTGCACGCTACTGGTGAAAAGAAGAAGGGATAGTGCGCCATCTTTGTCTGAAAGTCAACTTTTACGTATCTAACAGTTACCAGGTAAGCCTCAAAACCCTGAGACTCTTGTTGAAGACTTATTGTCGTTGTTTTATTATGGAGAAGGAGCAGAGTTCAGGGATATTGTGCAGGGTTCTATATGAGAGAGAAGAAGTGGTTATTGATAGGGAGAAGAATCTGTTTGACCCTATTCTATTAGTATGCAGTGTATCAGTCTCAAAACAATGTTTATGGTAGTATAAGTCACAGGGAAATGATATCCTAAATGTCTGCAATTCCTTTCTATATTAATTTGCTGCCGAACAAACCCTACCTTTCCCTAAATTTGTTGAGTGGTGTGCAAAACTTTATTCATCTTCTGAAAGAGTTATTAGGAGTCATACAACTTAAAAAATCCTCTGTAGAATTGACGCGAAATCTGTTTGTGGGATATTAAGTTTTCCTGATAGTTTTCCTATAAACCCTGAATCCTTCAATGAGCAAGTCCTGATTGAATTGTATAAAAATTGCAAAAATGAGGTCAAATGTCAGTTCTTATCCAGTATTTTAAAAGTTGGTTAGTCGTTAGAGGGTTTATTTCTGCCATACAATGTCAGTATTTTCAAAGATGAAGTCCAATTGGTCATGTCAATTGTTAGTTAGGTTATGGGTCTGGATGATGATACGCATGTCAACAAAGTCATTTTGTTTTTTTTGTTAAGTATAGGTTCGAATGACCATGAATCTAATTCAGTCCGTTGTTTCAATCTTTATGAGTATCTAGCTGAAGTAATCCATACCCAATTGGTTGAATTTCCTAAATTCAAGTTCTTTAGGTACCAATCATATTTGTTGAACATGTTATTATGTTCTAATGTGTCAGAGTTGCAGTTCTTATCTACCATGTTCTCTCCAAGCCTTCCAAAACAGATCAACATGTTCAAGTTCATGAATATGATTATGGATGAAATGTACAAAATGCTTTTCGATGATGTCTTACCTAGGGTGTTGGAAGACATGATAATTATGTTACAATCTTCTTCAGAAGACAAAATAGGAGATTGGTTTTTGCATAAAGAATTTACTGTTCTTAGAGTGTATGGGTTCACTGGAGAACCATATAGGTTACCTTCTCTCTTGATGCCAAAATATTTGCATTAGAGTTCATGAGACAAAGGTTGTATGTAGAAGAGGAACATTTTAGAGCGTTTAAAAAATCTTCTGATGTTAAATTCCCTCTCAAAGTCGGTCCTTTCATTTTTAAGAATAAAAGCGCTCTGTTAGTGATTGAGAAATTATTAGAAGTTATGGATTTTNTTCTTAGAGGAAGCAATTGAACAATAACAAGCCATTTGATCATCAAATTGTTGAAGGATTAGACAAAATGTCAAATCTGTCTAATTTTGAAGAAAATATAGAAGCTAATGAAGATAAGAGGGATAGATTGGTTGTATCAGTTCAAACGTCTATTAATTCTAGTGTTATGAATAAAAGGACTCTTTCTGAAGTAGATGGCATGGATGTAGAAGAATATATTTCTAATAAAAAGATCAAAACGCATCCTCAGGATGAGTTAACTATTTCAAATGAAATATTTTCAGAAGATTTAAAGAAGATGGTCCTGTTTCAGAAAAAGTTTGTGCAAATGCATCAATATTCTTTTGGAGATGAAAGTAATACATAGTCCAGTTCTCATTACAAAGCTAGGACAAAGTTGATTTCGAGTTATGCTGATAAAGAAATGTAGTCATTAGAGGAAACTAAGAATATGATTCCTTGAGTTAGGAAATTAATCAATAAAAAAACTTCATTGATTTCTACTCGAGATGCAGAGAGAAATACCCTAAAATTTGTTGTGGTAAGTGATAAGAAGGTATCTGAGATGGAAGTGAAGTTGGATAAAATCAGTGTTCCTGATAAAATACAGCTCCACAAACAAACCAAAGATGTTATTTATTCTGATTTGTTACATGCAATTGTGAAAATTACTAAATTACAATCTCTTGTAGATAAAATGGAAATTCAATTGAAACACGAGAAAGTTGAAAATAAGGCCAATTTGATCCAAATAAAAATGATACAGGGAGATATCATAAGCTTAGGGATTGAACCAAATAATATGCAAGTGACGAAGAAACTTCTGGAAGAGAAAGATAATACCATTCAAGTGTTGAAAAAGAAGCTCAAGGTCCCTAACACTGAACATGTTCAATCTTCAGAATTGTTTGCATTATAGGAAGAAAAAGAGAAAGTATACCAGGAAATGATGGATTATAAAGGAAAACTATTGAAGATGTGGGAGGAGAAAGACAAGTGGGAAACAGAAAAGGCTGAGTTTATAGCTCAAATTGCAAAGTTGAAAAAAGATCAAAAGGATGAGAAATATGTTATGGAGGAACTGAAGAATCAACCTTTCATTGATACTGATTTACCCCTTGTTAATATTGAAAAACCATTAAATGAAATTTTTGTAGATGCTTTACTAGTTCCCATGTCTCAGGTGAGCTTGAAAGAAGTGGAAATTAAAGAACTGAAAGATGAGAATGAAAAGATCAAGCCAGAATTGGCTAAAAGCATTGAAGAGAAGAATAAAGCGTGGAATGATAAGAGCCAATTACAGAAAAATTCAATGAATTAAAAGAGAGAAATATAGGAAAAGCTCCTTTACATGGAGCTAAACATTTGATTTAGGATACTTTGTCTGTGGAGATCACTACATTCATGTATTATTTAAATTTTATTGATGATGAAAGTGCACTGGTAAATTTGGCTACTCAAAGATTGAAATTGGAAAATGAAACTATGGAAAAGAAACCTCTGAATACTGCTCATAATGCTATGAATTTCTTCAATTCTCTGACATACCAAAATTTGCAGGACATTGGGATCAAAGACAGGGTAGCAATTGTGTTATGGGTGAAGAAGTTTATGAATAAACATCAACTTATGAAAGTTGTGCAAGATAAAGAAAATCAAATGTCTTATCAAATCAAGGATTTTAAGACGAATTTTAAAGATTTATTTGATGATGGTATCCCTTATTTTTGGGATGACGAAGGACGACTATTTCTCAGGAACAATATCATAGATTATTGGTACAAAATCGCATGGATCATTCTAAATTTGAAGATTTAGTCAAAGGATTAACGGGAAAGGTTATTGTGGAAAAGTTGACAGAAGACTTTGAAATATTGGATAGGTTTTTAATTATTAAAAAAGGATTACCGGCCATGTCTTATGAATCTTATGTGGATTTGGAGGTGTCAATAAGAGAAATGACAAACTACGACACTCCAAATGTGGAACAGTGGAAAATCATGGAGAAATTTGGGAAAACCAAATACATACTACATTCATGAAGACAGGTGTTGCAGTTTCGGGAATCTGTTTGTTCGTGATGCCTTGCAGTTATGGAGTTTGATATAATCAAGAAATATGCTATTTCAAACAAAGCATGTAATTATTATCCCTATTTATTAGGGAAATGGTTACAAGATCTTATGATTAACAGATTAGTTGGTTGGTGACGTTCTTGAAAGAAACTATTTTGTATATATTTGAATTTTATTAATGTATCGGGGGTTGGAACCCATAAGATTGGACTGATGTTTTTGTGAGAGACTTTTTGAATAAAATTAGAGAGTCGAATGCGAGTTGATCTTCAAATATTCATGTGTTGTTTGTGTTATAGTCTGTGCTCTCTTTCCTTGTGAATGTTTTCTAAGTGTTTACCTTCCATTCTGTTTTCTTTCATGTCTGAACACAGTGTTTAATAGTTTTAGAATTCACACATGTATTCTATGGCTATTGTTTTAGATATTCATAAACATTTCTTCTAAATTTGATATGGAATTCATCTTGTGACGCTCTATATTTATGGACTGTTCATGTTTCTTTCTTATCGCCTGAAATTCAATGAATGACTATAGCTGAATAATTATCTTTCCTTTGTTGAGATTCTGTGTAGGCAGCTTTGTATAATCTTTATCTGTTTTGACTCCATAGCCCAATGGTTATACATTTTGTTTCAACCATCTGCATAACTTAAAATTGTTCACTCCAATATCTGGCCTGGTTAAATTTATATCTCAGAGATCCCTCTCTGGAAACAAAAGCCAGTTTCTTTCTAAAAGTGGTTTTTGTTGTTACCTTGAGATTGCCTTTCACAACCTTAGGTATATTTTGAGTGATAACAATTGCGATAATGCTTGAATGTCTCTACGCAATCAGCAAAGATGGAAGGCCAGAAGTAGCCAGCACATAAGATCTTCTAGGTGGTTGCCAGACCTGAAAGATAGCCACCATAATCTCCACTATGACAGTCGTTGAGGATGGTCTCAGCCTCATCACGGGTGATGCATTGATGTAGGATGGTATCAATGCCTCAACGATATAGAACATCTCCAATCAATAGGTGGCGAATGGCTTGATGTCGAATGCGTTGCCTGTCCTCATGGTTTAAGTGTGCTGCGAACTTCTGTGTTTGTAAGTATAGAAGGATGTCCCCATACCATGGGTCTTCTGTGGATATGATGAATAGGAAATCATCAGGGAGGTCATCCTTTGGAGGTGATGATGTGGTTAATGGGGGCAGATCGGTCGTGAGTGCAGCCAGTGAAGTGCCTTTGTGCTTTTTGGGGAAACAAATTCTAAGTCAAATTCTTGGAGGATGACTACCCACTTAGCCGTGCGACCTTGTAGAAGGCGACATATTAAGAGGTACTGCATTGGGTTTGAATCATCCACTACACGTGTATGGTTTGTAATGATGTGGTGGTGCAACTTCTAAGCCAAGAAGATGACGATGAGGACCAATTTATCCTCGGGTGAATATCGTAGTGGGGGACTTGTCAGCTTCTAACTGATGTAATAAATCACGTGCTCATGGTGGGCATCATCTTCTTGGACCAAGACTCCAACAATGGTGTTGTTTGAGGCCGACACATAGAGAATGAAGTATTGGGTGAAGTCTGGTGCTAAGAGTAATGGTGCAGAAGCCAAGGCTTGCTTGAGTGCATCAAACGATTCTTTTGCTTGTTGATCCCAAACAAAGGGGAATTTTGTGGTGCATTTTTGCAGAGCAGGCGAATGAATCTATGGGATTTTGTTGCATACTCTGGTACAAATTGGAAAAGGAAGTTGGCCTTACCTTGGAGGCTCTGTAGTTGGTGCCGAGTTTTTGGTGAAGGAAGATCAAGGATAGCCTGAACTTTGAGGTGGTCTACCATTATCCCTTTGTGGGATACGATGAACTTGAGTAGACGGCCTGCTAGGACACAAAAAATGCACTTTAGGGTATTCAGATGAATTTTGTACTTGCGGCAATGTAAAAATACTTTTTGCAAGTCGTCCATATGTTGCGCTTGTTTTGGTGATCAAGCGGTAAGATCGTCTAGGTAGACCAATATGATATGGATTAGATCATGGAAAGAATATGTCATGGCGCACTGGAAGGTGGCTCCAACATTCTTTAGGCCAGAGGGCATGACTCGATATGTGGATGTGCCCCATGGGGTTGTGAATGTAGTCTTGTAATGATCTTGTTTCTAGATCTGAATTTGGTTATATCCGAAAAAGACGTCCATGAAGGAAAAGACGTCATGTCCAGTGCAGGCATCGATAATTTGATTGATGAAGGGTGTTGGGAAGTTGTCTTTGGGGCATGCCCCATTTATATCACGTAATTTTGTGCAAACACAGATGGTACCCTAGTTTTTATTCAAGATAATAGGATTAGAAACCCAAGTGGTGTACGCAAGGGGGTAAATGAAGCCGGCTGTGTTTAGCTTCTCAATTTTGGCTTTGACTGCGGCAGCTTTGGAAGGATGGATGGGCCGTTGCTTTTGGCATACAGGGGCCACATCGGGCCATGTTTCGATGTGGTGTTCCATAATGGATGGATCCAACACAGGCATTTTCATGTAAGACTAGGCAAATATTTCATGGAATTCTTGTAAGAGAGCTTTGTAGGCAACGACTTCTTTCGAGGAGCAAGATGCCCCCAGCATGATTTCTTCAACAACATTAGGATTGGTTGAGATGTTGATTTTGATGGTTGGTGAGATATTGGCCATGTTCCCTTATTTAAAGGTGTCTAGTGCCGAAATGATATTTTTGAACTAGTCGTCTTTCCCATGAATGAAATCTTTGGTTTCCATGGAAAACTGGTCAGATTGCGACACAAGTTCTTCGGGGAGGAAGAACGAGCGATGGTGCATGTCATCCCAAGGGTATTCCAGGGTGGTTAAGTATCTTGTAATCATTGTGGAAGAAATAAAGATACAGGTATGATGGACTGTCATTAATGGTGGAGACAAGAGGGTCAGTAGAACTGGACATCATGTAAACGGACATGGTGTCCGAAGAAGGAGGTGGGGGGTGAACTTCTTCGATCAGAGTGATCTCATATTCAAGGGAATGTTGTTGAAGGTTTTCTAGAGCCATTCAAAACTTGGAAAAGTATTGGCAGTGGTGAGAATAGTGTCCATACAAACCGCAGAGGGTGCAAGCATGGTTTGTTCTCAATGACTTGTTTCTCACTATTGGCCCTCTTGGAAGTTCAACCACGGGGAGGTTTTTTGTTGTATCCATGAAATCCAAATGTGCATGGATTATGGGAATCTCAGAGAAATTTTGAGTTGGATGGCCCTGTTCTTCGTAGATGGTGCAAGGCAAGATCTATCAAGGTTCAGCGGTAGCTTTCGCACTTTTTCCCTTGGCCCTTTTTGGGTGGGGCGATGCAGGTGTGGTGGCTGGTTTTTGCGGGCTGGGTGGAGGATGAGATTCAATTGCAATGGGTTGCATGGGGGTTAAGACTAAGTGGGGCATTGGTGGTTTAGCCGGTGGATCCAGGTACCACACGGGAATTCTCGATGTAAAACTAGGTAATTTTAAAGTAGCCAATATTGGCTTGCTCATGACACCAGGCAAGGGAAAGAGGAATGGAATTGTGTGGACTAGGGAGGATCCCATATAATTCCCTGATAGTTGTATGTGGGGATGAGGTTGTGGTTGCGGCTGCGTATAATGCTGTGGCTGTGGATGATGTTGTGGCTGCTGTTGATATTACGGCTGCTGATGGTGTTGCAGTTGTGGTTGTTGTTTGGGTGTAGCAGTGCTGGATGAGAGCATGCACAAATCTGCAATCTCATTTGGTGTCAGTGGTGGTGATGGTGTCGATTTTCCTCTCAATTTCTGCATCTGAACCGTGTCTGGATTGAATGATTCAGTTGAATCAATAGGAGTGTAGTTGGGAAACTAAGATTACTTATTTTTTCTATTTCTCATAGCATATGTATTTGAAGATCTATATTATACATGTTTAATAAGCTTATTTGCATGTAATTCTTGTCTCTTTTTTCATATATATATATATATATATATATATCCATATCTCATAAGGTTTTGTGCAAGTTTGTGTGTTCAGCTTTCAGGTGGAAAGGATTGGATGAGCTGTGGATCTAGTTTGACTCCACTGTACATCTGGCTTTTTTGTGAAGGCATTGCCTCTCTCCATTCCACTAACAAGTTTCCCTCGTATATCTATCCAGCAATAGGCCTTCCCCTTCTCTTCCTCTATTTTATTAAAATCAATCTTCCAGTTACTTGTTCGTCCTCTTATGATCAGATCTACTTCTAAAAATTGGTTATACATTGTTAGATCTATTTCCTAATATTCTTGTTGCTTAGATCTGAAATTTCATAAAGAATATAATATTTTAAAGATAGATCTAGGTGAAGAAATTCATTTTTGCAAGTAGCTAAATCATAGATCTAAAGCTTGCTCATAAGGTAGTTTTTTTTTTGCGTTCTTTAAAGATTTAAATTTTGCAATAAAGTGTACATCATATTGGCTTCCCAAAAGTCAATCCAATATCCCAAGGAAATCTTGTTTTCCTTGGTTCCTTTTTGCAAAACTAAATTGTTCCTTTTTAACAATTTTTAACTTAGTTTTTTTTCGGTAATTAGTGTGGTGACCCAAAATACTTTTAAAGTGTTTTTGGTCACATTTGATTTTAATAGATTGTTTTTTTTTAGCATATTTAACAAAAAAATAAGGAAACTTTGCCAGTTTTCCGACTCTTGGGCGAACCGGAGCTTCCTAGAGGCTTCCCCCACTGCTGTGCTTCCTTATTAGACTTGTTGTAAGCTTGTTGTAAGCCTTTGCATCCCAGATAATAAGGGCCAAAGTTAAATTAGTTTGCTGATATTGTAACCTTTAATAATAAATAATCACTTTGAGTAGGCTCTTTCTAGCCCACTCCCCATCCCCCCTGGGGGGATCCGCGTCCGTTTCACTTTTTTGCACTTTTTCCTGTTTTTTGCTCTATCTTAGTCTTGTCATGCAAGATTGTATAATTTGATCATATTTGTCATTATTCCATATTTTGAAATCAAATTAATACTAATACTTACCTCATGAATCCCCGATTGAACTGAAAGGTGAAAGAGGATCATGGTAGGATTAATTAGAGAACATGAGGTGTGTGTTTTTTCTTCTATTTTCATTGTTAATTTTCACAAGAAAATAGTAAAATTAACCCCTCCTTGATTTCCTAATTGAGGTCCACTTGGACTGAAATAGATTCCTGGAGGGTGCTTTTTTTAACAAGAACACAGTCTTAAAATTTACTAAAATTTACAAGACTTTGATGTGTATGCTCTGCAGTTGGCTACGGTTCATTTGATTAGTCAAGCTGCATCAAAAGAAACATGAGTGACTAGAATAATTAGGATTCACTTTCCCAATTAACCACCGTAGGAGAAAATCCAACGCCTCGATTAAACCGTAAACTGTGGCAAAATACCCAAAGGAAGTGGGAACTACTGGACAGTGACCTCGAGGCACCGATCTCTGTTACATCCTAGTGGGTATATTATGAACATAGTCTCAGAGACTCCATCCAGCCCACATAATCCTTGCAGGTAGCCTTAGTGGTTGTTACTTTTGGACATACTCCAAGTACCCCTCAGGTATATCTGGAGTCCCCCCTGCCTAATTTAATTCACTCATTTTTTCACATTAATTTAAAACGCACCAAGATACAATTGCACAACATTCACTCCAGCACTTGCAAGCACTCTTAATTATTTTCGGCTCCATTTAAGGCACTGGTCAACTGTTTATTTCTTTCAATCTATATGTGATTGGGTGTCGTATCGTGATTATTTGTGATTGTCTCATCATGTTATCTGTTGTTTACAATTCTTAAATAAAAAATCCTAAAAAACTTACTCATTTAATACCATCATCATCTAAGTAACCAACCTTAGTAACTTGTAGGGTCTACCCCCCTTGGATTCATTAGGAGTTTTCCTAAACGGAGGAGTAAAGAACAAGGTGACAGCCTTGACTCGAGACTTTCCCCCAAGGACACACTGAGTGGCTTGAATATTTCTGCCATGTTCCCCCCCTAGGTGTGTGAAAGGTAGCAACACTTCCCAGGCATGATCTTCAATCTCGTCCCTGACAACGATGCCAATTTGTTAGCACTGGAAATTAACCAAAGGTTGTGAAGGTTCGTTCCCAGGTAACAACAGAACCAATTTTGAAGAGAGAACTAGCCTTCTACTCTTCCAAGAGGGATCTCTCACCAAATATTAACAATGCCAGATATGTACAAGTGAAAATATAAATTGTTTGTAAGATTGGTTGAAACAGAACATAGGACCATTGGGAAATGGATTCAAGATGTACAATGGAGATAACAAAACTTATGCAAATGATTGTAACACAGAGGAAAGATATCTATTCGGTCACAGTCAAATTATAATTGTCTGGTGGAAAAAGAAGAACAACAAAAAACCCTTAAAACAAAGCATTAAAGAATGAATTCTGTATTAAATTTATAAGAAAGCTTTAGTGGATATCTAAAACAACAGACGGAGCATAGTATGTATGAATTCCAAACTATTATACACTTATTTCAGACATGAAAGAAAACATAATGGGGGAGATAAACTAGAAAATGTTCACATGGGAAAGAAATTAACAGACTGTAATACGAAACAACACATGAATCCCTATGAAAACACCAACTTTGGCTCTGCAACTTTATTAGAAAGCTCTTGAAAACATACAACGCAAAAATCACATTGGTTCCAACCCTTTCTCCTTCTTCCGGAGGTAAATTTATAATGTCTTGGACCTCCTAGACCGACATTAGGATCAAAATTAGTTACAAAATGAAGCACACACTTCTAACAAACTCATACGTGGCCTACACACCACGATTCACATAAGACAAAAATAAACTGCGGACTACTGGAAAAATAGGCTTAAAATCCCATCCTACATATATCTAATGGTGATAGTTGTACAAAAACTGAAAAATATTTTTCTAATTAGACATGTTCCCAACAAAACACATGTTTTTCTTTCCTTTGATTTAGCTCCAGCTCCTCAGGATCTGATTTTGAAACTGATGACTCAGACAGTAAACCTATAAATTTCTGGAAAAATACCCTGTGAAGATATTTTAAATGCTCCCAACCTATGATGCTTGTGTAGAAATTGAAGGAGGTTTTCGAACATAGGCCTATGATGAATAAAAAACTCTCTCCATTTCTTGAAATTCAATTCCATTCCGCTGAAAAAATTATTTGAAGCTTGGGACTAAAATAGTCTTTTGAAAACCTGGAAAATTGGCCTTTAAAACTCGGTTTGTTTCTCCTAACCCATAGGACTTGTGTAAAAATAGTGTTCGGATACACAGGGTACTCCCACAAGACCGAACACCTTCAGTAACCACTTCACACAAATAGATCACATATCAACACACTGATGTTTGTCATGTGGTTAAAACCCTCGAGAGGGAAATAGTCCATGGCCCCAACCAAATAGCTACTTTGAGTAATTTATTATGCAAAAGAAAGAAAGTTACATGAGCTTCTCATAATCGATCAACTAGCCAAGGACCCTCTATGCTCTTTAAATAGAGATCATAGACCAATCGGGTGTTAAGCCACGGATCAATGGTAGGTATGATCTAAGAGAAGTTAAATTGTCATATCACTCTATGTCTAGAACGTATCGTGACCGTCGGATTAGAATATTTACAAATGCATACTAATGCATACTAAAGAAACACACTTTTACGTAATGGATATATTACACAAGTTGATCTTAGCTAACTCCTAAGTGTCTAAATATCCTAACATCCCCCCTTAAGAACAACTTGGGATAGGATTGAAGGATTTACAAAAGTGACACTATTAAGAGAAGGAGGGAGGCATTAGAGCTTATCCTCCCTTAAGGACACATTCCTGAACTCCTAACATAGATCGAAGTTTGGAAAACTTTGCTTCTATAAGAGACTTGGTGAAGATGTCTACAACTTGATCATCTGTAGGGCAATAGAGAACTTCAATAACACTATCATGAACAAGATTTCTAATGAAGTGCATGTGTAGCTCAATGTGTTTGATGCGCTGATGTAGAACTGGATATTTGGCAAGCTTGATGGCACTTTGATTGTCGCACCGAAGTGGAGTAGGCTGCTGCTGCTTGAATCCAAACTCTGAAAGGATTTGTCGAAGCCATACAGCTTCTTGACTGGCATTAACTACTGCTCGATATTATGCTTCTGTTGAAGAAAGAGCAAGAGCTTGTTGTTTCTTACAAGCCCAAGTGACAGGTCCAAATCCTAGACTGAAAACATAACCTGTAGTATACTTTCAATCATCAGGATCATTGGCCCAATCTGAATTAGTGAAACCAACCAACAAAGGTTTCCCCCCTGTACTGTAATGAATCCCAAACTGAATTGTACCTCGAATATATCAAAGTATCCTTTTTTTTGTTTTCTAGTGACTTTCATTAGGAGTTTTCATATAATGGGAAACACGACCAACGACAAAGGAAAGATCAGGATGGGAATGAGTCAAGTATAAAAGACTACCAACAAGCTGACGATACAAGGTGGCATCTACTTCAGGGGAAGTACAAGTGGCAGAAAGTTTGACTCCAGACTAGAAGGGAGAAGGGGTCGGTTTACAATATTCCATGTGGAAGCGATGAAGAAGGTCACAAGCATACTTAGACTAAAAAATAAAGATTCCTTCTTTGGTTTGCAAGACTTGGATACCAAGAAAATAATGCAAATTTCCTAAGTCTATCATTTCAGAATTTTGCTTAAGACTGGATTTCACATGGGTTATAAGTTTAGGGTCACTACCAGTAAGGATAAGATCATCAACATAAAGAACACGTATGATGAGATGGTTTTCTACTTTCTTGGTATAGACATTGGGGTTAGAATGGCATCTAGAAAAACCAGTGCCAAGGAGAAAGCTATCCATTTTGGCATACCAAGCTCTAGGAGATTTTTTAAGGCCATATAAGGATTTCTTAAGGAGACAAACAAGGCTAGAGTTATTTTGAACATATCCAGGAGGTTGTTCCATGTAGATTTCCTCATGTAAATCACCATGTAAGAAGGAAGACTTGACATCCATTTGATGCACTTCCTAGTTATGTAAGGCTACAAGGAAAAGAACAAGGCAGATGGAGTTCATTTTTGCTATAGGGGCACAGGTTTCATTGTAGTCAATCCCTTCAACTTGGGAAAAACCTTTGGAAACTAACCTTGCCTTAAGTCTTTCAACACTTCCATCTGATGCATACTTATTTCTGTAGACCCATTTACATCTGAAAAGTTTTCTTCCTTTTGGAAGAGGAACAAGATCCCAAGTATCATTTGCCATTAAGAAACGATATTCTTCATCCATAGCTGCATCCCAATCTGGATTTCCTGAAGCTTCTGCAAAATTTTCTGGATCATGATTCTTGGAAACTTGAGCCAAAAGAGAAGAGGCTCACTGAAACTGAGAACATGTTCGACGTTGATATCTAGGATCATCGGTAAGATCAACAGCTGCTTCACATGTTGAACGGACCCATCGAGAAAGTATTGGTGCTGGTGAAATTGAAGGAACATGAGCAGGTAGAGGTGGATTTTCATCCTCACTATCATCATCAGAAACTAGAGTTGGAAACTTGTCAAGGAATTTGGAAGAAGAAGAAGAAGAAGAAGAAGAAGGAACAATCGCTGAATCAGGCTCGCAGGCCAAAGATGGCACACCCGCCAAGTTAGGCTCGTAGGCCAAGAGATTTTCATCAAATTTAACATCTCTTCTAATGATTATATCATGTGAATGGGGCTGAAGAATTCTATAACCTTTTACATCTTCAAAATATCCAACAAATATGCGCTTTTCACTTTTAGGCTGTAATGCTTTCTGTTTTTCATTCGGAATGTGAGCCCATGCTTCACAACCAAACACACGAAAGTGACTTACATCTGGTTTAATTTTACTCCATGCTTCTTCCAGTGTTATACCTTGTAATACTTTAGTGGGTGTGTGATTAACTATGTAATTTGCACAATTTATGGCCTCATCCCAATATTGAAGACTTAGTCCCTTAGATTAGATCATACAATTAGCCATTTATTTTAAAGTGCGGTTCTTCTGTTGAGATAAACCATTTTGTTGAGGTGTATATGGAACAGTGTGCTATTGTTGGATTCCTTGCTCAGTGCATAAAGTAGTGAACTTGTTGTTAACATATTGTCCTCCATTGTCAAATATTAACTTAATAACGTGATGACCAGATTGTTTTTCAACAAGGGCCTTATAGGCCAAGAACATGTTAAATACTTCGCTCTTAAGTTTTAGGAAGTAAACCCAAGTGCATCTGGAGTAGTCATCAATGAAAGTTAAGAAATATTTGAAACCAGAAAAGGAAGCAGATGGAAGAGGACCACACAATTCACTATGCACAAGCTCCAAAGGAACTGAGGCATGCCAAGAGGCACGTTTGTCAAAATTGTCCTGATGATGTTTTGCAAGTACACAACCAGAACAAACACCATCCTTGTAATATACCATTGGAATACTAGTCATCATATTGTCTTTACATAGTTGTTGTAATGAGCGATAATTTAAGTGACCAAATCGCTCATGCCAAAGTTTGCTCAAGTTATCACTATGAGCAACAAAAACTGAAGGAAAAGGTGATGACCCAAAGTTGTTAAATTTGTACAACCTGGTAATATCATCAACAGTTCCAGTAGTAAGGACATTTTCAGGATTTTTAAAATCATTGATTACAACTTGGTGAGGTGTAAAAGTTGCAGTTTTACCTTCGCCTGAATGAGTAATTTGATAGACTGATAACAAATTGCAGGAAATTTTTGGAACACATAGTACATCACTGAAATGACCATTTTCTATTGGAACTGTTTCAGATCCTACAACACTTAGAGATCTATCATCACCAACAAATATTTGTTTGGTGTTACATTCATGCATAGTAGAAAATATGGCTTTATCCTTATCCATATGATAACATGCTCCATAATCAATAAGCCATTCGTTTGAAGTAGAAGAAGAAGATGCAATATAAGAGTAACCAGAAGCACAAAGTGCATGTCCATGAGAGTTAGATTCTAAAGATGAATCTAGGCTGATGTGGTGCTTCTTCATTGCTGCTTCCAAGGATGCCATCTTCTTAAAACATTTAGATTCATCATGATTATCTTTCCCACAAAAATTGCAATGACGCTCAGTCTTCTTTCCTTTTTGCTTGGATCCTTTGTCATTTTTTAAAGGAGCTGACTGAGAGGGTTTGGGACCCTTTTTGTTTGGCTTATTATTGTGAAAATTATGTTTCTTGGGAGGCTTGGACTTTTCTTTCGGTCGGGACAATAAGGATTTCCCAGATGTATCTGCATTGTTAATTATTCCAAGATGAATGAGCTTATCTTGCTCTTTAATTAAGGAATCACAAAATGATTCAAGGCTAGGCTCTTGATAGCTAGCTGTGGTCAAGGATTCTTTCATGGAGTAGAATGTAGATACAAAAACAGAATATGTAGGTCCAAGTTTGGAAAGAATATGATAAATACATTGTTTGTCTTCTTTCTTAATCTTGCTATCTGAAAATAAGAGTCTAAGAGTTTTATAGTTAGATAAAGAGTCTTGAATACATGAAAAATCATTTGAATTCAAGGAAAGCAACTCATTCTCAATTTGATGACCCTGAATTTCATTGTGTTTACCAAACACAGATTCCAACTTTTTCCAAGCTTTATTAGGTTCATCAATTCCAGATATGTGGAATCGCAAATCAATAGAGATTGACATCATAATCAATCCATGAGATTCATCACATCTATTTGCCCATTTAATTTTCTTATCATCATCAGTGGGTTCTATTTCTTTCCCTGAGGTTATCCTGAAAAGTCCTCTACTTCGTAGAACATCCTCCATACGAGATTTCCATGAGAAATAGTTAGAACTTGTAAGTATAATATCACAAGGGGCGTCCATGCTATAAACTAATAGCTGAAAAATAGAAACTAACTATCTGGTTTCAAAGAGCTCGAAAAAATATGCGGTTTAAGAAAAATGGCACTGAAAACTGATTCTGGATGATGAAGTTATGCTTGATCGAAGAAAATGTTGAAGATGTCCCCAATAGTGACGTGGCAAATATTAACTTGACCAACTAAAAAAAAAAAAAAACCCTCTTCCCACGATCAACCTTTAACAATCACTTTACAATAAAGTTTCTTTGAAGTGAATAACTTTTGTAGAATAAGTGAGGTTCAATTTTACAATAATGTTACTTTTAAATAGTGCGGCAATAAATTAAAAGACTTAAGTGACTTGATTTTTATTTTATTTTATTTATGTGAGATGCACTTTTACAATAAAGTAACTTGAAAATAGAAATTGCATGCACTAAAAAGTAGCTTAATAAGACTTGAACTCAAGACCTATTAAGGAATAAAGCAACTTTGGACCACGTGAGCTAAGTTTAAAAGGTATGTAAAAGAATGGAAAGAGGAAGGGTTTTTTTTTTACTCTTCTTTCTCATTCTCCGTGCTTGCCTTTTTTTTTGCAAATCACAAAAAAAATGAAAAACAAAAACAATTTTTTTTTTCCACACAATGGGGTTAGATCTTGGTTAGCTTACCCGGAAAGTCTACGTTTTCAAGTTTTCTCACTGTTTTTTATTTGCCGTGATCGCACAAGGTGCACGGCAAAGAGCATACGTAGTCGAGAAGACAAGAAAAAAAAGACTTTCCCTTACTATTTCTAATTCGCCATGATCGCACAAGGTGCATGGCAAATAGCATACGCAGTCAGGGAAGGAAACAATCCGAGACTAAAACAAAAAAGATTTAATAATAAAAATGATAAGATATGATATATTTAAAAAAAAAAACAAATCCTTCACTGTAACATTATACCTTTAGATTTGCCGAAATGGGTGTTTCTGGAATAAATGAAAACTATTTCCCAATGGAAACGACGCTCCTGACGCAATGGAACAACTCCCATAGGAAAAAAATGCACAGAAAATTCAGAACCAGAAACCCTTTCAAAGTTTCGGCAACACCGGTTTGAGATCTTGATCAAAACCCAAAGCGGCTCTTCATAAAAGCTCTAATACCATGTTCGGGTACATAGGGTACTCCCACAAGACCAAACACCTTCAACAACTGCTTCACACAAATAGATCACAGATCAACACACCAATGTTTTTCATGTGGTTAAAACTCTCGAGAGGGAAACAATCCATGGCCCCAGCCAAATAGCTACTTGGAGCAGTTTATTATGCAACAGAAAGAAAGTTACATGAGCTTCTCATAATCAATCAACTAGCCAAGGACCCTCTATGCTCTTTAAATAGATATCATAGAACAATAGGGTGCTAAGCCACGGATCAATGGTAGGTATGATCTAAGAGAAGTTGAACCGTCAGATCACTCTATGTCTAGAACATATCGTGACCGTCGGATTAGAATATTTACAAATGCATACTAAATAAACACACTTTTACCTAAAGGATATATTACACAAGTTGATCTTAACTAACTCCTAAGTGTCTAAATATCCTAACAAACAGAAGGAGGTTATTGAATATAATCATGTGCTTAATAGAAAACTCATTCATTTTTGAAAAAATATTTCTAGTTTGCCAAAAACAATTGATTCAAATAACTGACTAAAATAGTCATTTAAAAATATGGAAATTTTCTCTCTGAAGATGACTTTGATTATACCAATCCTTAGCACCTGTGTGAAAATGAGAGAGGTTATTGTAGATAGTTATGTTATGAATAAAATAATCTCTCAATTTCTGGAAAATCGTCTCTGTTTGGAGGAAACGATTGCTTGAAATTAATGACTCAAACAATCATTTTTAGGGAAAAAACTCGCCTGGTTGCTTCAACAAATGCATGCTGATGCTCTTTATGATAAATATGCTATCTCTAGTGATACAGGGGCCTATGAGAATGCATAAAATGATCTGTTTTAACTTTTCCACTATATAAAATTCCATTGATTTTTAAAAACTTAGACAACCAACACTTTCACCAAGCGGAATATTTCACAACCGTCTATTTGATTTTCCAATTCAACATGTGTCCTAAGTTGCCCACCATTTAAAATTCCACTGATTGAAAAATTGACTTACCTCATGCAAGTTCACAACACAAAATTTTCCTCCTCCGTGGATTTGATTAGCTGGGTGATGGATGTTGGACATGTGTTTTCAATTTGACCATGAGCAGGTTTATTTCATGAATTTGAAAATGTAGTTTCTCCGTGCAGGTTGATATCAAAAAATTTGCTTTGGCCATTGGATGAAAGTAATTATCATCTGCGCCGTTCATTTTCCATTTAATTTGCTGGAAAATGTGGGACGCTTGAAATGAGCCTGTGTTTAAATGTGATATGAATATCATAACAGGTGATTCTTTTCTCTATACGTGGTTTTAACAATGCTTATTATTTGTTGGTGCTTGGTCCACTAATTCAGATATTGAAGCACTGATAAAATGAGGAGAAACTCGACCAAAAATGCTTGAAGGTCTGTTTTGTAACCATAGTAAGCCTAATAATATCGAGCAGTGTGATAAAAGAACTCTTCTAGATGGGAAATAACATAATTGTATTGCTTCCTAGTGGCATCATCCTTCAAAATCTCATAAGAATTTGTTATTTTCACAAAAGACAGCCCTTTAAAACATTCTCAAATGCTTCTCCTGAAACCATTCTTCAAAAGGAAGATACTCAAATCTTAAAAATTGTAAAAATGAGTAGTTGATTGTGACAGTAGAAAATCCCGCAGTAAAGAAACTATGACAAATCACATCTAAAAATATTACTAATCTCCTCTTCATATTCCCTTCTTATACTCAATAGCTTTCCTCGTTATCTTCTTATTCATTTTCTTTCTCATGCGTGAAAAAGCACGGACCGGAAAGAATAACATATCATTTTTTATAAATTCTGCAAAGGAAATTTATCCCACATGCAATGGAAGGTTTTCCAATTCATTGTTTATATACCCCCATATATTCATTATATCATAAGGAACAAATGATGTAATATTTCTGGTGTGCTTGGCGCTTGGACTTTAGTGGATGACTTTGGCTGGTAATGGGTTGATGTGGTGGTGTATGGCCCACACCATTTTGGTGCTTGAATTTTGGTTGTCTTGTCAATGTGGTGAGTGCATACTTTGGTATGGCATGAAAACCTTTCCATAAAAATACCCAAATCCATATTTGCCTTTGGGTTTATAAAAATAAACTTCATTTATTTTTATAGTAAAAATAAACTTCATTTAATTTTATAAAATCTAAATTTGACCCACTTTCATAAAATGTCATTTATAAACTTTTTGCAAAATCTATTTATCCATAAAGAAATTTTTTTTCTTTATGGAATATTTCATTTTTTAACCAAAGACCTTTAACTCTTTTCTTCAAAACACCTTTAGGACCTTCTCTTCTTGCAGACCTAGGAAATTTTTATAAATTTCTTAGCAAGAAGAATTTGAAAACCACTTGATCACTAATATATCTTAAAATCAATTTAATGATAGCACTAACTTTCAGCAAAAATAAATAGTGCTAACATATTGCTTGATGGCGAAGCCTGGTATTTATACGTGCCTCTACGTCCTTCAGTTGTCATGCAGTTAGTGGTTGATGTCTAATTGATCACATGGGCTTCTCGGCTGACACATTCTTGTATTAACTCTACTTACTTGAGCGTCAGGCTATACATGTCAGCATAGTTATGGAAATTATGCCAAGGATGGCTGATGGGACCAAAAAGAACACTGTCATTCTCCTCATATCGCGTCGAATTTATGGCTCTTAGCTTTCGCATCCGCCCCAATATTTACTGGATATTCTTTTTTAAATACTTGATTGTGGAAAACCTGTCATTCTCATCTTTCCATACGCCTTTCACCTTTTCTTGCGCGTTCTGATTTTTCTTGCACTTTTGCATGCGTATGTTGTCGACGTGCGACATAGCAGTTTCCTCTTTTTTTTATATCCGCACAATGCGCACCTATCTAGGCATGTCGTAACCATTGTAGTATGGTTTTAGGCATCTGCCATTCACCATTCCTACGATGTATGTTCCATCGAGCTTCTATAACTTTATTGCACCCGCATCAGTGATGTGTGCAATCACATATGACCCAAGCCAATGTGTCTTTAGTTTACTCGGGTGTTTGAAAAACTTGTTTTCATACAACAATACAAGTCCTCTGACTTTAAATGGCTTAATAGATATGGTGATCATGCCATGCTTTCTGTCTTCACTTCTCCATAGTCTGATGATATCCTGCGATGAAGCGTTCCTCTTCCATATGAACGAGTTGCAACAACCTTCGCTCGACGATATCTTTGTCAGTCATCTCTGTCAGTGCAACAATCCATAGGATTGGCACAATGTACTCCATTGGTACAATAATTTCTTGTCCATATAGCAACCTAAATGGGGTGTGACCTGTCACTCACTTGTAAGTTGTGCGATATGCCCATAGCATAGCTGAAACTTTCTGATCCCAATCATCTCGACGGACGTTGCATACCTTGGTCAATGCATTCTCCAAAATATTGTTGAAAGCTTCAACCGTTCCATTTTCTTGAGGATGATAGGGTGTTGTCTTCTTATGCTAGATCTAGAATTCTGCAGTAAGCTTAGCAATCACTTTGTTAACAAAATGCATACCTTAATCACTTCGGAGAATCTTTGGACAACCAAATCTAGTCACTATGTTTTCAAACAAAAACTTTTTCGCAGTCGCAATGGTGCAATATTTAACAGGCATGGCTTCATCCCATCTAGTTAAATAGTCTTTCACGATGATCATATAGCACATTCCAGTCTTCTTCCCTAGTGCGCTAATAGGTCCAATGAAATCAATAGCCCATTTATCAAATTCCTGGAGGGATATCTAGGGCACCAGTAGCATTTCGTCATGATGCGACAGTTTTCCTGTTCTCTGGCAGATATCGCAACGCCAACATAAAATTTTAGTATCCATGTGTATGGTTGTGTTGTTCAGGAATAAACACCCTTATAACCGAGGGTCTAGGGTTACCAAATTACTCTTAAAACTTGCAGACAATCAACTTTAAAGTACAAAAAGGAAATAGGAAGATATGATGAACTCACTCGATTAACGACAGTTGATCCAAGATTTGTCTTCTCTCGCTTTGCTACTTTCCAAAGCTTTCAAGGATGCACCTCCTTCACCTGCAAAGAGAAAATCCTCCAAGTACAATCTTATACATGTATATATGACAAGTTATATAAACAATATATAGAGTGCTTAATCATAAATATTCATCAAACCATGATACATGAAAGAGACTCAACACAAAGTTGGAAGAAATATTCTCTTTATTAACAATATTGAATGAGATAAGTGTACAACCCAACACCTGAAACAAGGACTCCTCTGCAACCAAATGATTCTGAGTTATGCTGCTCCAAAGAATTCTGAAGATATACCACCAGCATAACATTTCTCTCCAAATATGATTGATTAATGCCCTCCCCAAGGCCTCTATTTATACTTAGGGAAATAGAGCAGTTTTGAAGGTTGAGGAGGTTGAGACAGTTAAGATAGTTAATGATTAAGGCTTAAAAAATCTCTATTAATCGTGTTATATTATTTTTAATGTTGAATGGAGTCATACGTGAGTATTGATACTGAAAACCCACGTATGACACGTGAATTTCTATAAGGGAGACCCACATACAGATCTATACGCGGGTTGCATTGACAATACTCATGTACGGTACGCGATATGCTATGGAGATAGTCGCGTACATACATGAGTTGTTGTGGAAAGAGTCGCGTACAACAATCAACATATAAAAAGGTAAAATGGTATGATGGGTGGATAGTGAATGCATCTCATTTCATGCCCATCTATAGTGTTTAGGAAACCTTCAATCCATAAGTGTCCTTTTGTGTGCCAACATATGAAGTGTCAGCACTTGGATGGAGAAGTGCCATTTGGGTTGATAACAGATGCCCCCTAATGTGTGAGGTCAGAGGGAAGCAATGGACAAAATACCTTATAATCGCTATCTTTGGAGAACTTAGAAATCCAATGGAGTAGAGGTAGTACATGAAACAAATACATAATAATGTCATATACAAAATCATATCTGAGGATGCTATGTTCAATATACTGGAACACTAGCTCCTTTACAATGTTTGAGTACATCATATAGTATGGGTACAAGACCACGTATATTACAAAGGTGGATCTAAGCCACAATATACAATAATGATGAGTATTCAAAGATCTGAAAGCTGTGTAGATAGGTGGAACATAATCTTGCGCAACTTAGTCCATAAATAGGGAACTAAGGTCTTCATAAAAAATCCCAAAGAACCAGTACAACCCAAGCCATGTGAATAGATGTAGGTTGAAGTTGAACATGGAGCGGATTCAACAGGTTGTCAATCAATAGGTGATAATCAACAACTAAAGCAAATGAATTCACCAATGATCAAAGTGAATCCTGAGGTACGATCGTCAAAACTCTAGGTCTTCATCGTTAGAAAGTATTGATGTGGAACCATATTGTGATAAGGACGTCAATAGATCCTCCAACGAATCACAAGAGTGACTGGGAATTGGGTAAAGGAAGGGAGACACAAGTGATAACAGATACAACAATGATGAATCAGGATATAGATCATACATTGAGTTAAGTCCTTGAATAGTGAACATGACACAAAGATGACCCAAGGTAGCTTTTGACTTTATAGATAGAACAACTAGAATTATCTGTCATGTAGGAGACATGATCAGATTCCCCAAGGTAGAACTGACAAGAGGAGGAGTAATAAACTTGAAGTAATAGCTAAACTTAAAGTGAACACTGAGACATGGGTATCAAAAAAGACAGAGAGTGCTATGTTCAAAGATGGCATGCTGCCACTAACTGAAAACCAAGAGAAAACTTCTTCCTTACCTTTAAATTTTAACGAGTCTAGGAAAGTCAACTCGGATCTCTCTTCATTTTTTTAACAAGATTGAAGAGAAGAGGAAATAATGCTTGATAGTGTCACTGATTCATGGATTTAATGAGCCTGAACTAGTACATGCTCAGTTGGTGTTTTCACATTTAGAGAGTCTGAAAACTCCAAAGAAAACTTCAGGGGGGTCCTTTTTCGTCCAATTTAGTTTCCTGAGGCTGAAAAAGTATAAAACATACCATAGAAGAACTCTCTTAACTTTCGTGGAAGAAAAGGTGAACCTTTTTCGTACTTAGTGAGGGAGGTCCAAAAAAGGTTAAATTACCACCTACCCAACACTCCTTCGAGAGCAGCATATAGCGTGAGTTTTACGAGTGTGAAGAAAAGCAAGATCACTCAGAAAGATCCATTTGAGTATGAGGAATGGGGCTTAAAACAATAAACTCGATGCTTTCTTCTTTAGTGTTTAACAAGCATGACAAAAACATAAAGTACACTTGGAATCTCTTTCATGTTTAGGTCCAGAGCACGAAAAAAAGAAAACTAAGCTCATACCGGGAATTCATTTTCCGTAAATTTAGTCCCTCAGGTCCGGAAAAGTGATAAACCTATGCCTGAGAATACTCTTCTCAATTCTGTAGAAAAGAGAGTGATCCTTTCTCGTGTTATTCCACATGGTTCAAGAAAGAGATAACCTACCACCAATGCAGATTCCCATTCACATATGCTTAATGAGCTTGAACGGACAAGTTAACTTGGCAATCAAGTCTGTTTTAAGGAGTCAGACCTGGGCCTAAAGAAACTCTATAAGGGTGGGGAGTCCTATAAAGGGATAGCTTGTAAAAAGAGACCAAAATGAGGCTCCATTTGGTGTGAAAATTAGCTAAAAGGATTCCTCTATATCTAAGACAGCTACAGCATGAGTATCAAAAGACAACATAGGTTCTAAATGAGGATAGTCATGAGAAGAAGTCCCTATCCACGGAAGAACAATGGTAAAGACAAGGATCTAATGGTTTAAAATACCATAGTCTGTGGTTAAAATGTTGATTGCTAAGTTTAAGATGGATTAAATATAGATGAAAAATGCATATGAAATGACAAAAAATCACCCTATATGAGCAAAAAACACTTTAGAACGATGAAAAACCTGTTACAAGGCAAAAAGGGATGGTATTAGTTTGATAAAATGTGAACTATAGGAAAAAACCCATATAAGAAATATAATTTCTATAAATAGTTCAAAAACTTAAATAAAACTCACCATTTTGAATTTTAGCCATAAAAAAGCAAGTTTTCACCTCTACCTTCATTCGATCGGTGTGGACAATCCAGTGGACAAAATGCAATTCTACAAGTGTCAGGTAAGGCTACACCCCAAGCTCTTCAATTTGATCCTAGCAAATTTTGAATTTAAGCCCCAATTTTATATTTTTGAGCACCTTTAAGCAAGGCATGCAGTGTACACGGGTTCACTATATTGAAACTCGCGTACAAGCGTTTTGTATGCGGGTTGACCTAAAGGATAGTTGTGTACAATACGTGACATGTCTAACTAGACAGTCACGTATGCTGCGTGAAGGATAAAAGAAGTATTTTGGGTCAAATTTTTGAATTTTTACATGAAACTAAAGGTTCACAATGGTTGTTTTTCTAGGTTTGAAGATGGTGCTTGAGTGGAGGGAGCGTGGGCATGAAGATATGGATCAAGAAGCACTCCAGGATGCCCCCGTAGTGAATGTTTTATGTTCAAGTGGGTTGTTGAAGTTCTTTTACACATCACCTATGCAGGCCAATGTCCGCCTGTTAGAGTTCATGATAAACTACTAGGACCATGATTTAGGCATGTTTGACCTTCAAGGTGAATCCTTGGAGATTACGTTAGAGGATATTTACTTCATCTCCGGTCTATCATGATGGGGAGCTCCAGTCAACTTGGAGGGCACCGACAGACGTGGTGATCCTCTAAGTGTCCAAAACTACATTGATATATATTGCACACCAGGTACCCAAAGGAGAGGGAGTTGCATCCTTATTGCACATATACGTGATCTTCCTTTACAGGTACTAACCAATACCATAGTGAGGGTTGCGGGATCATATTCTCTTCATATCACTACACAAAACCAAATGAAGTTGGCAGTGGATTGCATGCAGGGATCTTTATATGACTGGTGTTCAGGAGTTGTCTCGATTTTGAGAAAGAAGCTCTCTGACTACAAGAGAGAAAGGAGGAAGAAATTTGGGTATTCTAGCATACTAGTTGCCTTCTTCGAGAGAGAGTGCCGAGATTGAGCCTTGTAATACCCCTACCAGTTCGATTTCCTCGTTAGCCTAGGCTGAGCAGGTGGGGAGATATCTTCCTCCACCAGGGACGAGGTGGCTCAGTGTAGAGTGTATACAATGATGACTTCTACTTTTAGTGGGAGTGGCAGTTACCAGCACTGGAGTAGTTTCCATATGCTGGGATGGATTTCTGTGGTGACCTAGACCTTGTCCTCCCTCCAGGAGGAGCATGGGGAGAGTTAGGTAATTTTTAATTTTCAAGTTTTTAAAATTTTTATGAATTTTAAAATATAGTGATATATACATATGTATAAGAGTTCTAATCCTATAAACATGTCAAAATGTAGATATTGGACCGGTCCACCCTGAAGGGAATCCACGCATGTATGTGCTTATTAGGGTTCTAGAGGGGAAGCTGGCTAGGCTTACCCAGAGAGTACCGACCTTGCAGATAGAGCACATCCCAGCCTTCATGCAGGAGTTTGTGTTTGGAGTTCCACCTGTCTGGGTACGCCTTTTGAGGTGGGTAGCCAGAACAATTTTAGTATACATAGATGCTGTTGAGGCTGCCGAAGCTGAGGAGGCTAAAGAAGCCAGAGTACAGGGAGATCGGAGGGACCAGGGTGGTCCAACTTAGATATAGGGAATTTGATGGACTGTGATCCATATTTTGTATATTATATAGTTATGACTAGATCTGAGGATCAAAAACTCGACCTATCTATAGACAGATATTCACATATATATATTGTGTCGGTTTATTTACAAATGTTTTTTATGTGTATACTGTATATTTTTATGAAATATGTGTTAGATGCCAATCCAAAATGTAATTATCATATGCATCAGTTAGTGAATTCTGATTTCTTGGAATGTGATTGAATGTAATGAACTCAAAATTTCTTTCCAATAACCTAACTTGCATGAACTGACGCAATAGAATAGGGTTCCGCACCTGATAAGCTCGATTGAGCTGGAAAACCACCAGTTGAGAGTCCAATCAAACTTCCAGCTGGGTGATACCACGTGACAAAGCATCCCATAGAAGCTCAATTACAATCATATACTTAGTAACATTATTAGAAGCACGACCTAAGAAAGCGCCTCCTAAGGCAACTAACTGTCCTTAGGGAGAATAAATGACCCATGCCGCTGAAGCAAGATTACAAGTGTGGCGACTGGCGCCATTAGCAAAACCTATGTACCTCTCAGAAGACATCTGAAACAACCAATAGATGGTATAAAAAACATAAACTGACAAACTAGTGTACATAAAAATACATACAATAAAATACAAGAAAAAGCGCTAAGCCTAAGCATAGTACTTCTTTAGGTAGATCCCTTTTCGAGGCTCAGGCAGCTTATTCCCATCAAAATCAATTAACTCATATGCGCCCTTATTTAAGGCTTTAAACATGAAATAAGGTCCTAACCACATGGCCTTGAACTTTCCTGCCCCCAGGGGTTCTTTGTCTTGGTCCCAAAGCAAAAAAAGTTCCCCCTCAGAGAAAATCCAAGGTTTAACTGACTTATCATATTGGATTTTGACCCTATTATTGTGATATTGATTAGCTGTCAATGCATCTCTATGCTGTTCATCAAGGTGTTCTAAGTGTACTAGACATTCTTCAAGCTCTGTTGTATCGGGTAACACATGAATAGATATTTTCAAAGATGGTATTTCACATTCAACCGGGTAACGACTTCCACTCCATGAATGAGTTGGAAGGGGGAGAAACTCGTAGCAGTTTTTACATTAGTTCAGTATGCCCAAAGAGCAGGGTATAGCATGATATGCTAGTTAGAACGGGCTGCATCAATTGTACACTTGAGGATAGTCTTTAAAGTCTTGTTAACAGTCTCAACCTAACCATTTTCTTGAGGATAGTACGAAGATGAATGTTCTTGTCTGAATCCAAGCATAGTGGTCATTTCATTCATCATGCTATTTTGAAAATGATTTCCATGGTCAGTGAAAATCACCTTGGGTATACCAAACCATGCTATAATCTGATTGAACATAAAGAAATCTGTTGTTTCCCCATCGACTTTAAATGTGGGCATTGCCTCTGCATGTTTCGTAAAAGATTCCATAGCAACAATGATATATTTGTGCCCCCCAGCCAAGGTTGGGTTGCGCGTCACGTAATCAATCCCCCATTTCATAAAGGGGCCCACCGAGACAACAGGAAATAACGGAGTGGGATGTGACCGCATTTTTCTGGTGTAAAGCTGACAAGGATGACAGCGCTTCACCACTTCCACACAATCTTTAAGGATTGTGGGACAAAAATAACCAGCACGTAGTATCTTCTGGGTCGTTGCTAACCCATATAAATGACCCCCACACGCTCCACTATGGGAATCATTCAGGATAATCTCCACTTCCTCATGGGCAAGACATCGACACAAAATGGAATCTACCCCTCTTCGATATAAAGTATCTTCTATGATGAGGTATTTCTTAGCATGAAGGTGTAATTTATGTCCTTCCTCCCATGAGAAAGCCACAGGATACTTCAAATTCTGGTGATATATAAGTATTCATTTGTACCAGGGATCAGAGGTGGATATCAAGAAGATATGCTTATCTAGAAATGAGTCTTCTTCAGTGACTACATCTTCTTTCGTTGGAAATTATTCTATAAGCTCAACAAAAACTAAGGACTTTTTAGACTTAGTGGAATGGAAATGCAAGTCAAACTCTTGGAGAATGACTATCCATTTGTTGAATTTTCCCCCAACAATCCGTCAGGAAAAAACATACTGAAAGGGATTCACATCTGCCACTACTATTGTAGTCCTCAGTAAAATGTAGTGACATAACCTCTGGATAGCATAGACAGTTGCTAAGGCCAATTTCTCGACGTGGGAGTACCTGAGTTCAGGTTTGACTAAAGCATGGCTAAGATAGTAAATGACATGCTCCTGGATCTTATCTTCTTCCTGGACCAGGACTACCCCAATGGTCGACTCGGATGCTGCTAGATACAATATAAAATCCCTAGAGTAATCTGGTGGACGCAGTAAAGGTGCCGACAACAAAGTGTTTTTCAATGCCTCGAAAGCGATTTGTGCAGTTTCATCCCATACAAATGGGGTGTCCTATTTTAACAAGCGCATGAAACCCTTGGTAATCTTGGCATAGTTAACATCGAAACGTCGAAGAAAATTAGACTTTCCCTACAGGCTTTGAAGTTGCCTAATAGAACGAGGAGGAGGTAGATTTACAACGGCCTCTACTTTTAATGGATCCACCTGGATGCCTCTATTAGAGACAATGAATCCGAGCAGTCTCCCTGACTCAACATAGAACACACACTTGTGGGGATTCAAGCGGATCTTATAGTATCTGCATTGCTCAAATATTAACCGTAAGTGATATGGATGGTCAATCCTCTTACGAGAATGTGCAGGAACATCATCAAGGTAAGGTTTGAAAATGAATTTGATATCATGGAAGGCAAAGTTCATTGCCAGTTGAAAGATTTCCCCAGCAATTTTCAATCCGAAGGGAATTTTTTTGTACGCAAAGGTACCCCAAGGGCAAATGCAAGCAGTTTTATGTTGGTCTTCTGGTTTTATTTGAATTTGATTGTATCTAGAGAAACCATTCATAAACAAGAACACTTCACTTCCTACACAAGCATCTATAATATGGTCTATAAATGGCATGGGATAGTTGTCCTTAGGACAAGATTTATTCAAATATTTGAAGTCAGTACAGACGCGTATGGTTCCTTGCTTCCTATCAATAGGACCAGGGTTGGATACCCATTTTTTCAGAGCTATGGGATAAATAAAACCAGCATTCAATAGTTTTTCAACTTCAGCCTTCACAGCCGCCGCTTTACACGGGTTAACAGGTCTTAAATTTTACCGAACAGGTTTAGCGTTAGGGTATGTTCAGATCTCATGTTCAAATATCGATGGATCAATTCCTGGCATCTCCTCATATGACCAGGCAAAGACGTCGTAGAATTCCTTGAACAAGGCCATATAGATTGCAATCTCCTCAGGAGAGCAGTTTGCACCTATATGTATATTTTCCATGACATATGGATTCACAGAGATGTTGATAGGGATGGTAGCGGAAACATTTGTCATATTCCCCTCAGCAAACATTCCTTTCATGGGTAAGGGATTGATGGGTGTATCAACATCATTTGATAGTCTCATATGAAACTCTTGATTTTCTATCCTACTTAGCTCTACAAGAAAATAGGATCGATGGTGAAGATATTCAAAGATCTTACCAGGTCCACACATGGCTTCCAGAATGGCTTCATTAGAAGGTAAAACAATATCTAAACAGTCCATAGAGTGCAAAGAGTTTTTTTCCCAAGAGGGAAAATAGACTTCTTCCAAGTCCTTTGAGATTGTGAGAGGGTCTAGATTGGGATCAACAGTGGTTTGAGTGATAGCTTGGTAAGCCACTTCCACTGCCAATAAGGGCACTTTCGATTCATGGAGAGAAGGGAGAACCTAAGGATCAGTCCTATCAACAACCATGGCTATGGAGTTCCCCACACTAGTAGAACCAATATAGTTAATCGGGGTTGGAAGATCAAATGTGCCCATCAGTGATGCGTACATTCTAGCCCCCAAGCTCTATGCAGTAGGTTTGACCTGATCAACCAATGGCACAGTAGACTCATTAGAATCCATGCAGCCTTTTCGAGTAAAATCGAGTTGGTCAACAGTAACCAACTTTCCTTCATGTGGAAAAACTACCACCCGAAAGATGGTCGACGCAATAGTGGACATGGCATAAGTCCAGCTTCTTCCCAAAAGCAAATTATAGTCCAAAGGTGCATCAATCACTTCCACCTCAATAGACACTACTTTCCCTACTAGCTTAATTTCAAAAGCTAGTAGGATACCATGCGGATGGAATGACCTTCCATCGAAAGTAGTAAGCAGAGTGTTTGACGGTACCGGCTCTAAGGATCCGAGAGATTTCCAACATGATAAGGACATAACGCATGTAGAAGCACCCTCATCAACAACTTCCCTTCCAATGGTATTTCCACCATGGATGACATCTATTGATTAGGATACATGGTAAGATAGGAGAATTTTAACATCAGACAAGTGAAATTTCACCATGAGACTCGACGAGTCCATGCTACCTAAGGATGCTAAGAGGGAATCTCGCTCGGTGGGACAGCTCTGTAACACCTCTAAAGCTAACATTGCACAAGGGGTTTGGGCTAAGTCTTCAACCACGAATTAGTTTGAAGCAGTCCCAGCATTAGGGTTATGCAAGGTCTTCTTAAAGACACCTTTCGGTATCTTAGGCATAGTTTCATCAGGCTTCTCGATTGTGAGAGGGTTAGAAGTTTCACCTATAGACTTACATTTCGCAGAAGTCTCTTTTTCATAGTTTTTATTCCTAGTCTGTAGCAAATTCGAAGATCGAACCATGTTGATATAGTTGGGGTCAGGGGCACCTGGAGTGCCCCCTGATACATTAGAAGCTGAAGCAGAGTTCTACCCTTGGGGAAAAGGATCCTTCAAGACAATCGGTTGTTGAGCTTTTAGCAGCTTCTAGGCTTGTTCCATAAGGGGACAAAGGTGAGTGAGGTGATCCTTGTGGCACAACTTACACTAGAAATTCACCTTTTTCCTTTCTTTCTTTCCCCCATCATCATTGTTTGTGGGTTTCTACTTTTTTTTATTTCCCTCCCCTTTCTTTCCTCTCTTCTTCTTCCCACCGGGCTGCTGATTTCCCTTCTGAGAGGTTTGTGCAAAAACATTTGCACTTTGGGGGGAGGTGGCAGCCTTTGATTCCTCCACCATATAATGCTTGATGGACAGCTGATGAAGTTGTTTGGCCAAAGACTCTACAGTGGGAGAGTTTACGGACCCAACCACACCATCGGCATGGGGTCTAGTCTTAGGTTTCTCTGCATTGTGGGTAGGCCTCGGTGCCTCAGGGATAATCTCATATAAGATCCCAAATTGTGAATAAATCAAATCCAATTACTGGGCCCTGAGAATGGCTTCTTCTTCATTCGTCACTCCTGAAGTGGATACATCCTTAGATATGTAAGGTAACAGGGATTTAAGGAAGCACTCTAGTAAGAAATTAGGAGGAATAGTGGCTTTTATAAGGCTCTTTTGCCTCCTCCACTCTTGGATATGATTCGAGATGTGGGTAGCCTTGTTCTGCCTAAAGGTAGATAAAAAGTCTGTTATGAAATCGCATCGGTCCGGAAGCTGAAAGTGGCTAAGGAATGCACTAGCCAAGTCCCAAAAACTACTGAACGTAGTAGAAGGAAACTCAATGTACTATTTGTTGCAGTATTCGTTAAGGTTCTTTGGAACATCCTCAACCTAACTAAATCTTCATTCAACGAATTAGAAGAACACCATAAATGAAAAGTGGTGGCATGAGCCCCAGGATCTTCACCAACTTTTCCCTCAAATTTAGGGATGTTTGATGGAAATTTAGTGGCGATAGGTGGCCACGAGGGGTCATGCCCCACTGGTTCGTTCATCAATTTTGACAATTCTGGCAAGTTTAATGTTGCCAGGAAAGGAATATTGGGTCGCACCTGAGCACTAAAAGTTCTAGTCTGGGGAATAGAGGGACTTTCCCCCGAATGCCCATATGTAAAGGTGGGGTTTCCCCCTGCTACTAGTTGCGAAGTGGATATATTACTTTGAAATGGTGTTGGGGCGCGTACCCTAAGGATTACTAGTTTTGGTAACTTCGTGGCTGTCGGTAAGCGGAGTTATGGGTCAAGATAGTCTTAGGGGTGTCAGGGTAAGTCAAAACCCCTTTTTGTAATAAACCCGTGGTTTAAATCCAGGATTTAGGGTTTCTCTTGGGTGCCCATGGTTTAAGAACATGGTTTTGTAAAAATGCGCAGTATAAATAAGCGCTTGTGTAAAGAAGATAGGTTAGGATTTTTGATGTAAAGAAAGATTAAGGCGAAGTTAAGGTTTGGTTTTGTAAGGAAAGGTCAAGTCCCAGCTGTGTGCGTGGACGACCTCTGCAGCTGTGTGCGCAGAGGGTTTTTGTAAGAAGAGAAAGAAAGACCTGCAGCTGTGTGTGCAGGGGCCTGCTGCTGTGTGCGCGGATTTTAAGGATTGAAGGGATATGCAGCTGAGGGCGCAGATCAAACTGTGATTTTGTAGCAAGTTGAATAGAACACAGTTTGTGGATGTAGCCCCTACACTGGGGGTGAACCACGTTACATCCGGTGTTGTGGTTTCTCGTGTTGTTTCTGTTTCTATTGTATTTTATGCATTAATAATTGTATACATCTGATTAGTTAGATCGCTGCTAATATTTACTTCGCTGTGAATTCCCCGTAGTGGGTTAAGCAAGTCACGACTGTTTATTTATCTGTGAAGTTACATGTGAATGAATGGTAAAACATTATAAATATTGACCAATAAGGTTATTAAAGGCTAAGGTACAGTAATACCTCTCTCTGCTTGCAGAAACCTGATTCTGCGGCTCCCCATTGCTGTTTCGGGTGAGACTGCAACCTGCGCGCAGGTTGTTGCCGAAAGGGCCAACACGGTGGGTATTTTGTTGGTGCGACATATAAGGATTAAACCCGGGTCTGCCCTATTTCCCAACAAATTGGTTCCGTTGCCGGTTGAACTCAGTACCTGCTCAAGAGGGGTTTACATTGTACCTCAGGGGCTGTGTTCTGGAGGCCCTCTGTGAAGGAAATCGGTGATTGGTTTGCTGAGACTTGTCTAAAATTCGCATAGCAAGAGAATATGAATCCGTGTCGAAGCGCAAGTGACTTTTTACAAAGGTATGTTTTTTGTGATACTTATGAAATTTTCTTTGGTAGTTTCCACATAGAGTTGCACCAGTGGCTGTCTAGGTTAACAGAGAGGACGAAGAACTTTCAAGCTCGATGAATTCCTGTGTGGACCCCCTCAAGGGTCAATCTTGTGCACCACGTGAACAACAAGGTATCCCGCGCTGTCGATTTCTGGATGACGCAAACATTGGAAGCCATCGTGACAGAGTTTGCCATTGATACAAGCACTTCTTTCAGTGAAGCTGAACAACAGTTTTTCAAAGGGCCCCGTGGTAAGTTTTTAAATTCCTTAAGCTTGAAGATTAAAATACTATTGGTTGAAAAGGGTATATTATTTTTTGAATCAGACTGTTAGTTTAGTAGTACTAACATATGTTTGCAAGTGAGAATATTCTCGATGCACAAAGTGGGTTGCCGTGAAGTGAGCACAGGTACAAAAGAGATTTTGAGTCCTACTCCTTAGGACAGACCACCGCATCTCCCCCTATAAACCCTCCACAGCCAGACCTTGAAGAAAACCCTTCGGTAGGAAACCCTCCTGTTACCCCCCAGCGTCGCTTTGTTACCCCCAAAGTTCGGTCGCAGTGTGACAGGAAACCAAGTCCAAGTATTTCGGCCACAGGTCAATCTGTCCCCGTAAATCCCCCTCCATCAACGTCCTGTCCCCGTCCCAAACCTCCCAGAACCACCATGGCCCACCTAGCTGATGACATTAAGCTACCCATCTTCAAAGGAACGGGATCAGAAGATCCAGAACAGTTCTGGTTTTTATGTGAGGCCATCTGGAATGCGAAGAGTATTACTGACCTGGATGTGCGAACCGCGCAGCTCATTACTTCCTTTCGCGACCGGGCTTTGACCTGGTTCATGAAATTCTCCAGTAATCAGCACCCCACTTTGGATGAAATAAAGGCTGCCATCATTAAGGAATTTAAGAAACCAAAATTGGAATCGCAGAGCATCACTGAACTCAAAGAGATTCAACAGCGGTGCGGCGAATCCGTGCGGGACTTTGACCAGAGATTCAAAGTTCTATTAGACCAAGTGAGCTTCACCATTAGTCCTGCATAGCACAAGGAATGGTTTATCGCAGCGTTATTGCCGCATATCAGAACTCCACTCATGCAATAGAATGTTGCTGACCAGCAAGAGGCTCTGGAAATCGCAATGAAGCTAGAGACCACTCCCGTCGGAGACGATTCTGGTCTTGCTCAAATCCAAGCGCAGCTGGCAGCGATGGCCCTGGAGCTTCGTGACATGAAGAAAGATAAAACCAGTCGAGAGGAGGTCTGGTGTACGCAATGTCGGTCTGAGGGTCACGATAGGGATTAGTGCCCCGTGGTCAGAACATATCTAAATATGGGCACGCCCAACCAATTCAATGCCGGTGTTCTATATTGTGAGATTTTCCGAACCTCTGGCCAGCATCGCCCTGAGCACTGCCATCTTCTTCAGTGATATGTTCAAGTTCCCAAAAACCCCTACTGCCAGTTCTATAAGTCCGTAGGGCATAATGAAGAAGAGTGTCGTAGCTATGACCTTATGCGAGAGCCCACCTCTGATGCCTACCGAGTCCACAATGAAGTTTCGAATAATGATGGCTATGGTTATCGTGGCGGCGCCTCCGGAAGAGGTGCTTTTGGCGGTCATGGCCGTGGTGGAATGACCGGAAGAGGTAGAGGCCAGGTTTTGTGTTACAATTGTAACCAAGCTGGTCACTTAGCTCGCGACTGTCGGAACCCCACTACGACCTGTCGGTATTGCCGCGCAATGGACCACGTGATTGAACAGTGCCCCCAGCTCCTCGCAAAGATGCAAGAAAACAAACGTGGCCCTACTCCAACTATTCAGTTGATTTTCGTGGAGCAAAGACCTGTCCCAGCCCTCAATGTGGTCACCCGGAGTGGAGCTACGACGCATACTCAAGACTCACCAAAGCAACTTGCCGCGGTGTGCGTAAAAAAGGCCTCCAAGAAAGTCCCAGCCCTTGACCTTGCGAAGGACCAAGTCCCAGTCTAGGAGGCCCTGTGCGATAGTGTTGACCCTAGCGCTGTAGAAGTACCTGCACGATAACCTCAGCAGGCGTCGCAGCCACAGGAGGCCTCGGCAGATAAAGTAAGTACACTATCCTCTTTCTTGTAGAGCTGTATGAAACTCTTGCGGAATCAGAACGCTCTAAAAGAGCTGCAAAAATTTCTTGCTGTCACAGACCCTCAGAGAGGAATTGATCAGGAGAAAACTGTTAGTCATGTCCGAAGAACGGGAAGGGAAATGAGATTGAACGTTCAGATAGGAGAATATGATATGACTGATGTCATTTTGGACCTTGGATCAGACGTTAATGTCCTACCCAAGCAGACCTGGGGACAAATGGGAAATCCTTCCCTGGTTTGGTCACCTATACAACTACGACTAGCTAACCAACAAAGGATTGTACCGCTAGGGAGACTTCTTAGTGTTCCAATCGACATCGATGGGGTCAGTACTCTAGCAGATTTTGAAGTTATTGAGATCATTGATGACAGCAACCCTTACCCAGCCCTATTGGGAATTGAGTGGGCCATGGCCAATGCTGCAATCATCAACCTTAAAAGGAGACAGATGATCTTCGAAGGAAATGGCCTGCACGTTATTATACCCCTCGATCCATCCCAAGGAGAAAGATATACAGAACCACTCAGAGATGAAGGGGAGCAGGATACTCTAGACCACATCTACAACATCACAGCCAAGAATGCAGATTATGTCGAGCCTAATGATGATGGTGTAATGGATTGGCAATGTGATAGTTCCTGCATGTCTGATTTAGACGATGGTCTGGAGAATTGGCAGAATCGACTGTATGAGCTACATGGCCATAGATGCACGCAGATCACTCAGTCTCTTCGATGCCTTAGTGCACAGCCTAGAGAATTGCCTGCACATGTTGGGATGACAAACCCTGGAGAATTTATTGCACCTATGTCAGAACGAGTACCTCAGTCACAAAACACCCAGAGTCTGGAAATAGCATTAGAAGCTACAGCAGCATGGGGGACCCATCATACAAAGTCTCACCCCAGTCGGGGAACCTGCCAGAAATTCCTGCGCCCCAGATTCATAAGGCAAGCGCAAGAAGTGCGAAGTAAGTTCAAGGCGGGGAATAGCCTTCAGGCACATTTGAGGCAGAAATATACAGCAATGGAAAACACACCTCGTAAGGAGTGGATGCATAAGTTCATACATATCTTGGACCCTATAGCGAAAAATGGGCATATGAAGGTTGAGCTCCGCCACGGTACTGTAAGTGGGGATGATCTTGTGGATCGCTTTTTGATCACATTTTCCATTAATAAAAGTGGTCTTGTTTTAGATATAGCTTTCCGATCAAACTACGACAAGGAAAATGTTGATCATCCAGGAATTGGATACCAAATAAAGGGGCAGAGCCAAGACGCTAGTGCCTCAAATCTAATAGTCCTGTCGCAGATACTACTCGGTTGGGTCGAAGGGCACTATTGGGCTGAGGTTGCTTATTGCCCCGAGGCTTCAACCATGATTCTGCCGCGGCCCAAAAATGTAGTGAGGCTCAAAATCCGACCGTTGGGAGGCAGCCAATTTGGCGGCGGTGGGATTTTAATTGCTTTAAATGACTGTACTAAGACCAGTACCGACAATCGCGCTCCACATGGACAAGATTTTCGTCAGATTTGGTGCCTTCAATGCACTGTCATGCCCGATTTGATTGATGGCATGTATAAGAAGACGCCTAAGTTAGGGAAAATTGCATCCTGCATTTCTTCAAGATTTCTGAGCGAACCCATGACCACCGAACGTGAGATTGACGCTTTGGTTAGAGAATTCGAGCAAGAGGGTATGATCACCTGCTCTAATCGGTCGCCTGCCCTAGCTCAATGTGAATACACTCCCCTAGCACCACCACGGCCGATGCAGACACGGTTTTCCAAGAAAAAGTCTAGAACTGAAGTTCGCACCAAGCACAACCAAGATCGGCAGCGGCAAACAGGGCAAACACCACCAGCTACTCCTATGGAGCCCTCTGGCTCCGCACAGGCCCCAGCCGGGGGAAGGGAGAATATTCCACCACCACGGCCACCATATCTACCACCTGTTCGCCCAGGAACCGCATTGCCCCGTCGCACAAAGAAATTTACATTAGCCACACCCTCACTGCCACTAGGAGTACAGTTGATCGGAAGTATGACAGGGAAGATTGATCGGCTTAAGTACAGCGATCACGACACCAATGACCATGGCAAGTTCCCACAGTTTGAACCAGCAGAATACTTGCACCGCGTCAAGTACCTAGATCATAGGGTCACACTACTGGAAGTGCAAACATGGGCTGCGGGCCTCGACAAAGATGGCCTACTCAAGATACTTAACATTCCCCATTTTGGATGCGGCATACATGTGACTGTAGTGGCCAAGCGGTTACTAGCCCTGGTGCATGACAGCTATTTATGGATAGGGGACCAGCAAATTCCTATTGACGCCGCCCTCATCCATAGGATCACAGGTTTACCTATGGCAGGACCTGATCCGGGAACCGAATTTCCGTCCAAACATGACGATACAAAGCTCGCGCAAACCATGAAGGAGCGGTTTGGCCTGACAAAAGGGAAACGGGGGTATCACACTTTCGCGATTCGAGAGCAGCCCATTCGATTTGCAGCTGAACTCTTAGCCTGCAAATTCATACGGAAATGCAGGCCAACTGAAGTACCTGCCCCGGTTATCTGGATTGCTATGAACTGCGCTGAGGGGTATACTTATAATTGGGCCGGATATCTTGCGAAGGAGTTTCTGGAGGATGCCCGCGATGCGCAAGAAAAATGTAGACCTTTTCATTATTCTTGGCTTATAATCCTTATTGCATTAGTTGGGTGGAAAGAACCCACTGAAGCCCAGTTTGTAGAAATAAACCCCGGCACACCAGGGGCAGCGAGGTATGCCTCCCTATGGATATCCTCAGATAAGGAAGCCCAGCAGATGACGAACACTGTGTTCATCTTCTATGCTATGAGTATTCACTATGAGATTGTGTGAACACCTCGACTTACCAACGAAGTGTTCTCTCAATACAAGGGCGTCGCGCACTTTAGTGCCGATATGCATCATGTTTTCATTCAAGCTCATGCAGATCCTCAACGGCAATGCTTCAAATTACCATATGTAGTCACCGAACCAGAGATCAGGCGGATATTTCAGCAATGGCCGGCCGAATGGCTGAAAGATTTAGGGAAAAAACCCTCTATTCCAGTTCCCCCAGCTACCAATATTGGCGCAGGTACTAGTCAGGCGCAGCAGCAAAGCCCATTGGAATATAGCGAAGACCTAAGTGATTCGCAGATGAATGATGACGGCCAGGGTGGAGACGGCGGACAAGATGAACAGGATGAAAAGGATGAGGAGTCGGTCAAGACCATATCAGATCCTAACCCACCAACGAAGCGCAAGTCACCATAAGTAGCCGAGGTAACCAAGCCGCAGTCCCGCAAAAAGGCAAAAGCATCAAAGGACAAAGATATCGAGGAAGAAGCCACTGTCACACTGGATGTGCTCGAGCAAGCTCTAGAACAGTCTATGACAACGCTTACTAAGAAATGGTCAGAGTTTGCGGAACTGCATCTTGCCGGCCTCTCAGGTATTGCAAACAGGGTATCGGAGTTAAAAGAGCTAGCAGCAAAATCAGCGCACAGTACTGCGACAAGTAGCACTATGGGACCCACGCAGCAGGATATTAGGAAATGGCCACCTTGAGATCACCAAGGACATGTATCAAGCGCAACTCTGATACAGCCTGACACAGATTCCCGACCCCAGACGAATACAAAGATGTCTATGTCAGAGTTGCACCTCTGTTAGCTCGCGATTACAAAGGAGATCCACGCCCAAACCCAAGTGTCACAAATCCAATTGGAAGACACCATCAAACAAAACAAAACCTTTGCAGCATGCCTAGAAGAGATCGCACAACAGAAGAAAGAGGCTGAACAGACAACAACTACGCTGATGCGAGCATTGGACGAGGCATGTCGGAGTCTTTCTGACTTCGACATACAGGGAGCAGAGGAACCAGAGTAGAGAATCGCCAAGCTGAGAGACTATGCCCAGCATTCCCACAGCGAGGTTGAAAGGATGAAGATAGAACACCAGCACCATATTACAGAACTTCAACTGCGAATTCCCCCTGAGACTCCACCAGAGGTCCGAGAACAGCGCCAGCAGGACATCAAGGCTTCAGCAGCAAAAATATCAGATAATGTGGCCAGCGTCGCAAAACTAATGGAAGACAGCATAGAAGCATGGGAAAACCTACATGACCATCCAGATGTAGGGAAAATTCAGGAAACCATCAAGTTGCGCCAGGATGAATTAGATGCAGTCAGAATAGAAATCAAAACGCTGCCACCTATGCAGAAGATGGCTAAAGTGAAGCGCAGCAAGGAACTTCAGCAGGAAATCGAGTCCTGCAGGATGAAGGTAACGCTGATGGAAAATGCGTTACAGCCCCTGGTTGATGAAGCATTAGAATTGAGCAATACTACGAAAAGCCAGCTCAAACTTTTGAAGACCTATGACACTTTTGCGCAGGAAAAGGCTGACACAGACTCCTCTTCAGTATTACAGGAATTGGTGGAAAAGGAGAAAGCCGCTGATGATATACTGCATAATCTCACCAGTCGCTTCCAGAACCTCGCGCAGAAGATTATCCCACCAGAGTCCTCGCAGAGTGTCCCGGGACGGGCCACTAGTGAGTCTTAGGGGCCTGTTGGGGTGCGTACCCTAAGGATTACTAGTTTTGGTAACTTCATGGCTATTGGTAAGCGGAGTTATGGGTCAAGATAGTCTTAGGGGTGTCAGGGTAAGTCAAAACCCCTTTTTGTAATAAACCCGTGGTTTAAATCCAGGGTTTAGGGTTTCTCTTGGGTGCCCATGGTTTAAGAACATGGTTTTGTAAAAATGCGCAGTATAAATAAGCGCTTGTGTAAAGAAGATAGGTTAGGCTTTTTGATGTAAAGAAAGATTAAGGTGAAGTTAAGGTTTGGTTTTGTAAGGAAAGGTCAAGTCCCAGCTGTGTGCGTGGACGACCTTTGCAGCTGTGTGTGCAGAGGGTTTTTGTAAGAAGAGAAAGAAAGACCTGCAGCTGTGTGTGCAGGGGCCTGCTGCTGTGTGCGCAGCTTTTAAGGATTGAAGGGATCTACAGCTGAGGGCGCAGATCAAACTGTGATTTTGTAGCAAGTTGAATAGAACACAGTTTGTGGATGTAGCCCCTACACTGGGGGTGAACCACGTTACATCCGGTGTTGTGGTTTCTCGTGCTGTTTCTGTTTCTATTGTCTTTTATGCATTTATAATTGTATACATCTAATTAGTTAGATCGCTGCTAATATTTACTTCGCTGTGAATTCCCCGTAGTGGGTTAAGCAAGTCACGACTGTTTATTTATATGCGAAGTTACATGTGAATGAATGGCAAAACATTATAAATATTGACCAATAAGGTTATTAAAGGCTAAGGTACAGTAATACCCCTCTCTGCTTGTAGAAACCTGATTCTGCGGCTCCCCATTGCTGTTACGGGTGAGACAGCAACCTGCGCGCAGGTTGTTGCCGAAAGGGCCAACACGGTGGGTATTTTGTTGGTGCGACATATAAGGATTAAACCCGGGTCTGCCCTATTTCCCAACAAATGGATTCCATCCATAAGCCACAGCATTGTGGGTAGGAGGTGTAGTATATGAGGTTTGATCCATCCCATTCAAAACTGGGGTTTGAAAAAAGGGAGCAGGTATCCCTTCGCTGAACAACAAAAAGGGAGAGCTCGTGAATGGGGCTGAGACTGGAGTTTGGAAGCCTTTTCCATAAGAGGTAGTGTTTCCAAACTGTACTCCTACATAAGAAGGTGATGGGCCTATGTATGGAGTGGACTGGGGGATATGCCCCCCATTCCAAGGAAATCCTTGGACAAAAGCCGAGGATCCTATCGGATCGCTCTGGGCAGTGTGTGCAAAGGAGGAAGGAACAGTAGGTATACTGGGGATCCCAGTAACCATGTCACCAGAAGCACCTGCTAGGCTTGTGGGAACCAGCAGTTGGACCACCTGGCTCACTAGAGTCAATGGCATAGTAGGTATGCTAGATCTAGGGGCACTTACCGGGGGAGGTAGTACCCCTTCAGATGGAAAGGATGAGGTGAAAGCAAATGAACTTTCTCCCATAGTAGACATTATCCTGCCCACAGGGACACCTAAAATAGGTGAATCAAAAGGCCTAACATGGACGATCACATGATCGTTTAATTCAGTCAAGGGTGTATTAAAATTCCTTGCAAACTCATCAGCCTACAAGTCTTCTATCTCAACTATATTAAAATCAAAATGGTTAGCTCTAAGTGCTGGTTCACCTGGAACTTCACTTACTCCTACTGGTTCAAATGAAATGTCTGTGTCCAATGTCCGCCTTTGAGGTGGAGGTGGAGGTTCCAATGTGATGAGAGGAGGAAGTTTTTGCAACCTTTGTGACCTTCTAATAGGTTGGTTCTCCATGATTGTAAATTTGACAATTCAAACCCTAAGGTCGACTAAACATAGACAAACCACAGAGAAATCACTACGAAAATTCCTAAAGTCTCAACAGTCAGCAAGGGTACAAGATATGCTTTCCCGAAGAAAGCTGAAAAATAGTTACTTGGCATCCTTGAAGAGGTTCTTAGGCACAAGCAGAGGAATCACCCACCTCCCTCCTACACTTTCAATAAGGGTTACCTTCCAAGCCCATCCAAGGTGAACCAGAAATAGCCTTCCGGTTTACCTAGGTATGAACCCTAGATGTCAAGAGACTAAAGGCTACCTTAAATATACCAATAGTTTGGGGGGACAGTCGAAAGCCTGACTCTTACGCATGGGTAGGGTAGCTGAGCCTGAAACTCTATCTAGGACAGAATCCTCAGATGCGTAAAAGTCCTGATTTATGTTTCGACGAGGAATTGGAGGGTTATCTCCTCAGTCCAATGCCTCCATGCGGCCTTGTGCTTGACTCCTATTTGAGAGGAGCTTCCCAGAAACTATCGATAAAGATAAGGATTTACCTATCGAATGGTCCACTATGTTTGAATTTTAAAAACTTATGGGAATTTTACACTTTCTATCCCACAAGTCTAGCCTAAGCTAGTAGGTGAATGGCCCTAAAAAATAAAAAGTTACTAATAAATTTTAATTATTGCATTCATTTTAAGGGATAATTCTTACTCAGAAGGAAGTGGAGTGAAGGACTATGATGTTTTTTGACTCAATAATAAATATAAAAGCTAAGGTGTATGTTTTCAAAGAAAATTATCACTACTAAAACAAACTTCTTTTTTCTTTTTGTAAATATAAATTGATGAAAAAACAATGATAAAGAGAATGCTAAGACTATATTTTTGTAGTTTTTTGAGATTATATTTTTTAAAAATGAAAGCAAAACTACTCTATGCAAAATCAAATGCAAAATCTTTTAAGATGTTTTCTTTTCACTTTTTTAAAATGCTCAAAGAATACTATGCACCTAAATGCACAAAAAACTTGAGTGTGCTTGAATTAAACAAACTGTATAAAGTAAGCAAAGTGAAGTAAATATATTAAAAAGACCAAGAATCAACCACCTAAGGAAGACTGGGAACACTAGCTTGGGTGGATACAATGAAAGGAAATCACTGAAAACACATAAAGGCAAGTGGAACACCAATCACTATCTGAAAATAGACTGGGATAAACGACGTCTGGAACCCTGATCACTGATTTAGACAACCAACAATTAAACCTATAACCCAAACAGGAAAATCCACTTCAAGTTACAAACAGAAAGACAATCCAAACAAAATAACTCAAGGGCTTTACAAGAAAGCACAAGGTGTGGCCAACAAGGTCATCAAACTCATAACAAAGTGCTTATAAGGAATACCAACCAACAAATATAGCTTATAGAGGGACAGGGACAAGCAAACCCTAACCCAAAAATTCCAATGCTAAGGCTTGTACGTGACTGTGTATAAGGGAAACCCATGTACTATATGCAACTGTCCTAGAGAGAAACCCATGTATGCAGGCCTCTGTACGCGACTGTATGCAAGAGCAACCCGCGTACAGGTACAAAATTTTCTAATAAAAAGAAATTTTTTCAAGGTCTTCAAACACTATCCTAATCATGAACCAAGAAAGGATACCACACACAGACTCAAGGCAAAGACTGGGTAATGGTAAATAGAAATAACCCACAACAGTATAGGCTCCCTAGTGGAGTCACCAGTTCTATTGTTCAGGAATAAACACCCTTATAACCGAGGGTCCGGGGTTACCAACTTACTCTTAAAACTTGCAGACAATCAGCTTTAAAGTACAAAAAGGAAATAGGAAGATATGATGAACTCACCCGATTAATGACGGTTGATCCAAGCTTTGTCTTCTCCCACTCTACTACTTTCCAAAGCTTTCAGGGATGCACCTCCTTCACGTGCAAAGAGAAAATCCTCCAAGAAAAATATTATACATGTATATATGACAAGCTAGATAAACAATATATAGAGTGCTTAATCATAAATATTCATCAAACCATGATACATGAAAGAGACTCAACACAAAGTTGGAAGAAGGATTCTCTTTATTAACAATAGTGAATGAGATAAGTGTACAACCCAATGCCTAAAACAAGGACTCCTCTGCAACCAAAGGATTCTAAGTTCTACTGCTCCAAAGAATTCTGAATATATACCACCAGCATAACTTTGCTCTCCAAGTATGATTGTTTAATGCCCTCCCCAAGGCCTCTATTTATACTTTTGGAAATAGAGCAGTTTTGAAGGTTGAGGAGGTTGAGATGGTTAATATAGTTAATGATTAGGGCTTAGCAAATCTCCATTAATCATGTTATATTATTTTTAATGTTGAATGGAGGTGTACGCGAGTATTGATGCTGACAGCCCGTGTATGACACGCGAGTTGCTATAAGGGAAACCTGTGTACAGATCTGTACGCAGGTTGCAATGACAATACTCACGTATAGTACGTGATATGCTGTGGAGATAGTCGCATACGTACGCGAGTTGCTATGGAAAGAGTCACGTACAACAATCAACATATAAAAATGTGAAATGGAAAGCTGGGTGGATAGTGAATGCATCTCATGTCATTCCCATCTATAGTGTTTAGGTAACCTTCAATCCATAAGTGTCCTTTTGTGTGCCAACATATGAAGTGTCAGCACTCAGACGGAGAAGTACCATTTGGGTTGATAACAGGTTGGACACCATAATCTTGCTTGTAGGATTTTGTGCACAGTTTCTTTTCCCATGTAGTGTCCTCTTGCAACACCAGCATGTGCTTTGCTCATAACCCAAGATAGTTCATGTTCAAATACACAGTGGTGTAGTATTTCATCTGTACCCAGCTTATAGAGGTTTTCAACAATCAATGTGAAGTCAGCAGCTTTGAAGACCAACTGTTTCTTTTGGTTAGTGGAGGATCCCGGAGGTGCATAGCCTATACTCAAGAAGTGTATGATAGCATTCAACTTTGGATCCTAGTTGTCCATCATGGTAACTGCAAAAAGTTTCACATCGGGCAAGTTATGTTTGAGGCTTGTTGGTTCTTCACCACTCTCTATCCTTGATAGGTGGTCTGGTCAAACATTCAATCGACCAGGTTTAATAATGACCTCAAAATCGAAATCTTGAAATAGGAGAAGCCATCTATAGATCTCTCCCCCCAACACTGTCTTGTTGACTAGGAATTTCATCGCTGAATGATCGATGTACATATGAAAATGACCACCAAACAAATAGTGTCAGAATTTCTGAAGCGCATAGACCATAACAAGGCCTTCTCTTTCTGTCGTCGTTTAGTTCTTTTTTGTTGTTGGCATTTTCCTTCTTGCAAAATCAATAGGGTTTTCAAGTGCACCCTCTCCTGGTTGTGTCAGGACTATTCCAAGCACGAGAGATGATGCATCGACATGCACATGTAACTCCTTTTTCCATTCTAGGAATACAAGTATTGGCACAGTGGCCATTGTAGTCTTCAATTTATCCAAGATTTCTTAGCACTCAATTGTCCATTGGAACTTTGCATCTTTCTTCAACAGTTTCTCCATAGGTGCAGTGATCGCTGCATATCCTCTGATGAAATTTCGATAGTATCCTATATGTCCTAGCACAAATCTGAGTCGCGTGATTAATGTAGGTGGTGGTAGGTAGAGAATAATCACATTTTTTGCTAGGTTGACTAAAATCCTGTCGTGACATATGATGTGACCCAATAGTATACTAAATGGTGCACATAAAATAAATTACTTAGAATTAAGAACAATATTATACTGGCAATAATGGCCCAACATCATGCGTAGACTCTCAATATGGTCTCTTACTAGACCAAACACAGTCCAATCATCAAAGTAGACTTTAAGAAATTTATGCATAAAATATTTAAAAGTAGAAACTACTATTCTAGAAAAAAATAGTAGGTGCATTCTTGAGTCCGAAGGGAATTATGTATACTGATAGCATCCCCATTCTGTGACGAAGGTCATTTTGTGGCGATCCTCCTGCACGATTCTAACTTGATGATAGCTAGAGAAGCCATCAGTGAATGGATACATCTCTTGTCTGCCTACATTTTCAAGTACTTCATCTATGAATGGTGTTGGGAATGGGTCATACAAGCATGTGTCGTTCAACTTCCTTAAGTCGAAACAGATCCTAACTTCACCTATTTTATTTTTATCTTGGATCACTATAGGGATGATCCACTCTGATTCCTCAATAGGTTCAATGATTCCTACGTCAAGCATGCGAACCAATTTTGTCTTTACCTTTTCCTTATATCCGGGGTTCATTCTGTATGGTCGCTGTCTACTGGGCTTAGCATCTAGGTGCATGGGTATTTTCATCTTCCCTAAATCTCCTACTATTCCCTTCACCTATGAAAAATTGGTATGGAACAGATACTGATATTCTTACAGCAAGTCTGTGATCTTTGTGATAGTCTCTTCATCCCAATAATCTCCTATATTGGCGAACTTCAGGTTCTCTGGTGACCCAATGTTTACTTTCTTGATTTTCAACAGTTTTAGGAACTGGTCACTGGAAATATCACTTCCCTCCACTGCACATGTACCCTCTGACTCCAGTATGTTTATGTTGGTCGGGTCATTGTCTAGATCTCCATTTAGGTTGTAACAGGCCATACACTACTAGATGGTCACATTGCTCTGGTGGGAATTTGCCTCCTTGACAGGGACTTGAGCAAATATTTGGACTTTGAGTATTTGAAGTACATCATCAACTGTAGGTTTCTCATCAGTAAAATCAAATGTGTACACAAACTATTTGGCTATCTCTTCCTAGTGTTGAGTACCTTGTCATAACTCCATAGACACATACCATGTTCTAGGTGTCATTTCCAATGTGTGAATGAAATTATGGACCCATTCTTGTCGCAGGTATACTGCAAATATAGTGTGACACAGATTTATGTGCTTTGTAGGGATCGAAAATCCTATGTACCTATGACTTATAGTGAAAAGTTTTTCACCAAACTAGACTTCCATCACCTTCTGCATTGCGACCATTTTATTATGAACTACTTGTGTGTACCCCACCATCTGGCAAGTGTAGCCTTGGTACATGATCCAACATAGACAAGCCTTGTGATTCTATGATGAGACCTTCGAACACAGTGAGGAATGCCGCAATGTTAGGTAATCCATCATAGGTGGGTAGCTCTCTGTCCTCATTTTCCACCCGTTGCACAGACCTGGTAATACTCATGCATCTCCTCATAGAGACCTCATGTAACCAATTTTTCCAATTCTCTAAGGCTTCCCCTGAGTCATATGTGCAGGAACTAGCACTCTTCCAGCTCAGGTTCCCATCTGCAGTTGGATTGATGTAATCTTTTGGCATGGCAGTGACATTGTATATATAGTCAAGATAGTCACCCTGTCTATCATTATAGACATGATCAACATATCTTTGTCCTTCAATGGATCATTGGGAGACACTACCCTCATTTCATTATCCTGGAATGAGAGTATCTTTTTCTTGAAGTTGGTGATGGTCTGATTGTCTATGTCCCAATCTATGCCCAATAGCATGGGATATGGATTTGTGTCATCAACAATGTTAATGATTTCAAAGTTTGTAAATGTGCGCAACCCTTCTATGTCAATAGGGACTTGACTCAGTCTACCAATTGGGAGTACCTTCGCCTGATTGGCAAGTCGCAACTTGATAGGAGACCAGTCCAAGCGCAAATTCCCCATACTTTCCCAATTTTGTTGTGTCAATATTTTGACATTAGACCCTAGGTATAAAATGATATAGTCCATGTCATAATATCCTATATGCACAGTCATTCTTAACTCATGACTAGTTTTGAATTTCTTTTCAACCTGACTAACTCTCTTTCCAGGTTGTGTTTCTACTGGTGTCTCTTCTATTAGTTCTTGTAGTTCTTCGATAACATCTCTATCTTGAATTAGCGTTAAGAAACTTGACAAAAAGGACTTGAGCTTACTAACCTTTTGTGGGACCTTCTTCTAGAATATGTGCTGGAATCATTTAGGCATGTCCTTGACTTCTTCTGAAGTCGACGGCTCCTATGGATCCACAAACTCTAGTCACATGTCCATGAATACTTGCTTCTATTTTTGGATGTCGAACAACACCTTCTTCTGCATCATAGGTCGTACCTATGGATGAAGTTGTTCTTGTGGGGTTTCCAGATCAGCTCTGGTCACAGCACCTCCACGTGTTACAAATGCAACGCTCAGCTCTCTAGGTTCAACAACAATCATTTGGACATTTAAGTTAGCATTTGGAGTTGGATTTGGATTCTTCATAGGAGTAGGACCTGTCCTAGCCTACCACTTTGCAATCAACTACGGGCATTTCTCCACATTATGGTCCTATGCCTTGCAATATGAGCATGTCTTTGCAGGCTCCAAGCAATCTCTCTGATGAGACATAATTCATGAAGGTCGGACATTTATCCTTAGTGTGTCCATCCTTTCTGCATTTTGTGCATGATAAGTCTTCATGGGATTTCTTACCCTTCTTGATTTCCTGAAGTTGTATGGTTATATTAGCCAAATGAAACTGAATCTATACCATTCCTACGAAACCATCACCTATTGGCGAGGCTTCTAGCTTCATTGCTAATTCTAGTGCTTTCGTCTACAACTCAATATTTTGTTTCATCAATGGCCCTCGGATGTGTGGTAATAGTACAACAATAAAACACTCCTTATGCTGAACATCCGACATTTGGAAACTTACTTTGGCCATCAAAGTTTTAAATCATTGGTCAAAGTCCCATACTATCTCTGCTAGTGCTTGCTTTATCTCCTTGATCTTAGTGATGCACTGCGACTCATATTTAGGTTTTCAAAACTCAGAGATCATTGCAGCGCATATCTCCTTAAGGGCCTTTTGTGGTGCTCCTAACAGTACTATATATTACTTCACAAACCAATCTAGTGCATTACCCCTTAGAGTCATGATCATCTGTGCTTTCTTTAGGTCTGCATTCTGAACTAAGAGAACCATCCAAAAAACTTCACATATGAACCAATGCTGCTCTGGATCCTCTGCAAAATTAACATTGAATGTGGGTAACCAAATATCTGCACCATCCATTGAGTTGGTGTCGAGGTTATCCAATTAAGGATTCAATGAGGGTGTTTCCTCTTAAGCGATAGTCACAGTACTAGCACTATCAGTATTAATAACTTTCTCAGGAGATGAGGCTTTAAACCTTACCTTGGGTGATGCTCCTGGTATGATGTAGTTATGTCCTAACCTTGGTCTCTCATCAGACTCTTTGGAGTCTTTCACTCCTTCTGATATTGGGCTATAGCACTCCTCTTCATCGTAAGATCCTTAGTATACTTGCGACTGAAGTTCGTATTTGCTTTCCTCGAAAAAACTAGGAGTTTTTAGACCTTCCTCTGTCATTCTCCTCTTTCTAGATCTGAATCTCCTTCCACTCTGTAGGAATCTAGTCTCTAGTTCAGGATTTTTACTTCCTGGAAACATCTCAACTCACCATTTCCCATTTTCTTGACAGGTCATCTATGACATAGCCTTCGTCTGTAGTACGCGACTCAACTACTCAACTGCGGGATACCCTTCTCATAAATGAGCATCTTGATCCATGTACCGATAGATAACAAATATGTTCTTCGAGGTCCTTGGAAAAAAATTCTTTTAGCCTCACTATATGAGGTTATAGCCTCTACTATGAACTCAGTAATATATCCTTGTAAAATACTATCAACCTAAAAAACAAAAGTTCTAGAGATGGTGTTACTTACACTGGTTATCTCTTGCACCAACTGATCATTCCACTTAATTGTTTGTCTTCTCTGGAAATTTGTTTGCTTTATTACCAATCTTGAAAACCATTCATACACCACAATAGGGAAATCTACAAATAATATCCTATGGATATCAGAATATATGTATCGATCTACCCAGTTCTCTGTGTTCAACTGAGATCTTACGCTCTCTTATTCTGTGAATGCCAGCATCTTGGACTCTAGCCAGTCCTCTATCTCTCTCTTTGTTGGATGCAACAACATGTCCCTCGACTCAAATGGTTAACAGTTCTAGAAACATAACCATTTGTTGGCCTCTTTTCTCTTCTTGTCTAGACCCATGGTTCAACAACAACATAATACCAACAAGACACCAAAAGACATCGGCCCAACAGAGCAAGCTCTATCGGCAAATCCCACGAAGTAGGTGCAGTCTCACCCAAGATATATTTATCAGTAACTTCCAGAACCATGTTTCCACAGTTGGAGAGGGATTCTAGTCTCTTGGCATGTGGCCAAGGCACTTGACAAAGGCGATTTGATGGAGTATGCTACTGCACGATGAAAGCACATCGATAAGTTGCAACTTGCGTGTGACATGAATTTACCATCTTGAATCTACAACCTATGCAATAGTGTGACACATCTAATTCCTTGTACTCAACAGACATCGTGCGACTCATGCTTTAACTCAACAACTAAATCATAAAGCCATACATAACATTCCAACAATGCTTTGATCCTTCATGCATCCACTGATTTTTCCTACTACGATATTCATTCAACAATAACTGTAATAATTCATAGTAAACAAATGTTCACATCAATGATCATCATTAAACACATTCATCCACATAAAACAGTAAATAATGTGGAAACCCATCTGGGAAAAACCACCAAGGTGCTCTTCATCTGGCATGAGAGTGGTTTATAGCACCTTGCATCCTACAATATGCAGACTGTTCTTAGATCTGTCTATTTGACTCAATCTTCTTGCTCTCATTCTCTCTGGTTTATTCTCTATCTACTCCTACTGATCCAGACACAACCTAGATCGACTCTTCTATTCTACTAGCGGTCTGTGTACACAGTTGTAGTATTCACAACTCAACAGCCTTCTCCTTCTACTAGACTCTCCTCTAAGTCTTCTCCTCTAACTCTTTCTCTGAATCTAACTAAGAACTGTATAACTTCTGAACAACAGACAATGAATGAATGAATGACTCGAGCCAACCCTTATATAGGTTGGGTTCCTCCTATATATAATATTTACAATACCACGTAGGGTCGACTGAGTACAACTCAATTATTATAGACTTAACAACCCAAAATATCTCTGGTACATCAATTCTGGCTCATACCTAGCCACAAATCCCTACAAGACATTAACCATGACCTTAAATAGCCACAAAAATGTCTTTCAGCTCATCTGTACCAGTCATCAATAGCCACAAAAATTTCCTTCCTCCTCCTACTGGCTCGTCCTTCTGCAGTCTTCCTTCACTTCTGTCTTCCAACCTTAACTTTTCTACCTTCCTCTTCCACTGACTTGGATATGTCTCCCTCATTGTATCATCATCATCACAGCTTTCCTTCCTCCTCTTTCTTCATCGCATGCATGCTTTTATATTATATGTGTTGATTTCTTCTTAGCATGCTTTTCTCCTGTCACACGAACACTTTTCATCCTTTTGCTTATGCATTCGCTTCTTCCTTTTGTACTTTTTATATCCCAATAGCTGCAAAAATGTCTTTCAGTCTATCTGCATAGGTCCTGACTAGCTGAAAAAGTTCGTCCTTTAGTCTTCCTTCGGTTCAACTCCTATGGTCTTCTGACCTGCTACTTCCTATCCTTTACTCTTCTATCTACCACACTTCCACCAAATTTGGGTGCACATTCCTCGTCGCATATTTATTTGCTCTATGATTTCTTTCCATCCTTTTGATTTTATCCCATTGCGTGCCCACTTTTCCTCTTGTGCTTGCACTTCAGGTTCTTCCTTTAGCTCTATCCTGGCCCAACTGGGCCCTAACACTCACATGTGGCTCGTGCAGAGCCACTAAGAAAAATGCAAATCTTTGGAAATTTTTTAAGTGTCTGGCACATGTTGTGCCCTAGGACCAACCTTGTCCTGAAATTATTTCAAATTTTTTTGCACTCAGGAAACCTCATCTCAGACCTCTTCAACTTGCTTCTCTAGTTTCTCCACACGGTCAGAACTGATATGTTTCGATGATCTTTCTTCCAATGACTGAGTTATCCGCTGGAGCTTTTATTGTACATGTTGAATGACCTCTGTAAATATTTCTGCTTCCAACTAGTAAGCTGCAACTTCGTCGTTTCTTTTCTACTCTTGGTCGTGGAGATTTTTTACTTTCCTTCTACAACTGCTTCAGGTTGACGACCTTTGCAACCTTCTCCTTTATCGACAACTTCTTCATATCTGTCTTAACTGAACTTATTTTTAAATCATTTTTCCATGCATATTCCTTGATCTTCTCCATGGCCTCATCATCTAGAAGTCATTCCCATGTCGCATAGATGGCTTCAACTTCCTCAGTGCAGAGTTTTTCTCCTTGCCTTATTCTCTCGACAACCTCAGGTGCTATTTTCCTTCGCTCTTCAAGTACCTTAAGAGGTGTGCTTGGTACTTCCTGCAATTTCAGCTCTTCGACCTATTTTCTTAGGTTTGTAGCAATCCTGGACATGCGTGCTACCTTTGCGGTTGTATCTGCATCTTCTTGGCCTTCTTCCAGAGGGAACTTTGTGATTGTGTCTTTGATGGATTTAGCTAGTGCAAGCCTAGTTTTTTCTCATGCTTCTATCTCTTACTCTCTCTCATGAATAAGGGCTTTGTGACCCTTTGCCTTTCTTTTCTTATTGGTTTCATGATACATAAGAGCTTTCTCCCGGATCCGTATTTCAGTCGCAGCCACATGCTGAACAACATATAATTCAGCCAACGTTAGTTTGGATAAATCCATAGATAGTGTCCCTAATTCATGGACAACATGATTAAACTCGGGTGTCCCTGTCTCCATTTCTTGGGCTTGAACGTCTATATTTACTGGTGGCAATAGGAGTGTTGTTACCAGTGCATCATTTGGATCCACGCCGTAAGTCTTAGCCTCAACTGCACTTTTGAATTCTTTGATAACCTTAGTCAGGTTATTTATATGGTCCGCTAGTTTTTCATTTAGTTGCAGTTGATTTTTACTTATGCCTTTCAATATGGACTATGCAACCTCTTCGATTGCATCGAAAAATAGGATTATGACCACCTTGACTAATCTAACTGTGTTAGCCAATATGTCTGCTTTTCGCTTCTTATGATGCAGTTGAGACTATTCCTTCTCCTGCATTTCTTCCTGGGCCTTCTTTTCAGTCTGCATATCCTCATCAGTAGGTGTGTCTTCTGAGTTCTCATGATCAGAGCTGTGATCACTGTCATCATCATCTGAACTCAACGACTGGTTATCTTTCCCATTTCCCCCATCATTTCCTTGTCCATCATATTGGCCATTCTTGTTGGGTGTTTATATCGACTAGATTAATTCACCTAATATTTAATTATCAACTGGGCTTGGTAAGCTTAGAGTTGATACAAAATATATGCAAAGGTAAAAAGGATCCTAGGGTGTTGTGGAGATATTTTAATAAACAAAAGATCAAAAGATCAAAAACCGGGTCAAACTCCTAAAATTATCTAAATAATTGGACTCAACTGGAATATCAAATTCTAAACATCTACTGAAAAGAAAGACATAAACAATAATACTTATAACTTCAAACAAAACTATTGACAAAACTAGAAACTAAATATCAAATATTGACAAGACAAAACTAGAAACTATATAAAAAATGCATAAAAACAGTAAAAACAAAACCAAGGGTTAAATGACTGACTGAACATTAGGTCTGTAAAGGGTGACTGAATAGCAGACTATACAGACACTCCAAATGGCGGTCTGTATAGTAAAAATGGTAAAAAATAACCTAAATGAACTAATTCTTCAACTGAAGTTATGGATTTCTAAACCTAATACATAGAATTAATAAACAAACCTATTTAAGCAACAAATTAACTTCAAACTAATGCTTAAACAAAAATAAAACATTGCATTGTAAACTAATTAATAAACTAGAAATTACCTTAAACAAATTCATGACAGAAAAATAAACAAACAAAACTGAATTTAAATGAAAGCAAACTATTGTATATAAATAAATTAATGACATGAAACAAATAAACAAGACTACATTGAAATAAAAACAAACTATTCTACTTAAACCAATTGATAACTAACCAAAACTAAATCCAAATGGAAATAAACTATTCTACTTGTCTGAAACTAAAAACTGGAAACAATACTGGAATGAAATGATTAACTAAAAACAACTAACTAAGAACACAAGACTTAAAGCAAATTACTGAAGCTAAAACTATGTGCGCATATACTTATTTAGTTACTGAAATAAAACTAAACTAATGTAATACAGGAAATAAAATACTTGATTAACTACTGAAAGAAAACTAAGTTAATACAATATAGGAAATAAAATAGCATCTAATGAAAACAAACTGAAAATTAAACTAGATTAACTAAAATGGAAAAGAAATAACTAAATTAAAACTAAGCTAATGAACCTCTGGTTGATGAGGGGCCCTGTCAACAATCAGGGGTGAAGTGTGCTAACTCCTACTCAGACGCAACCTTTAGCAGTAATGCATACAACTCTTTATTCAGATTCAAAAATAGAATTACAGTGCTTATAAAAACTATGACTAACTCTGGCTCTGACTAACTAACTTTCTCTTCATTCAGAGACTAATATATATAGTTTTACATAAGAGATGAGCAAGTCGACCCTAAAGGTCGACTGCTCTCTAATTTTAGGCAATCTTTAAAGCACATCATTGATTTGCAACCAATGCATGGTATGGCTCTTCATTCAGCATGATTGTGGTGAGTCTACTCCTTCTTTTGTGTGGACATGCTTCTATAGCGTGCTTGATGTGGCGTGATATTCTTCCTTGACGTGGAGGATGGATTGGTGTCGAGCGTGGGTTTGTACACAATAGCAAGTTCTGGAATGTAGGCCATTCTATCCCTTCAATGCACAGGCCTATGGTAGTTGAGTATTAAATCAGAGGAAACCATGAGTTAACAACAAATGTCCATTCCTTTGAACGCGTGGCTAACGAGCAGCTAGGTGGCGATCCTTCTAGAGGATGAGTTAAATGCATCGGTCCAGTGCAGAGATAGTTGGCATGATGGCGAGCTAAGGATATTTACAAACAGTTTCATGTTTAAATGCTCAGAACCAACTATGGACAACGCACAGGCTGATGAGCGAGCTGAAAAACGAGCTAAACGAAACACTGAACTATAATCTAGATGTATAGTGTGTCTATCTAGGGCACACATGGAAAATGATTAGTGAATCTCGTGTGGCAGCTGGATGGCAAGCTAAATGCCAAGCTATATCGTGAGGTGGATGTATGGTGTGAAAGGAAGGCTGAATACATTTTATTATTAATTTTCCCAAACAAACTATAAAATCTGCAAACAAATATACATATCAGATAATACATTTAAAAATGCTTTAAATAACATAGTTTTGAGTTAATAAAATCATAAAAATGATATTAATAACCAAAGTGGAAATAATATCAAATTTGTTCTTACCTTGTGTCGAAATAATGATCTGTATGACATAAAACATACTAAAGGGAATAAAATATGTGTTTAAATATGTTATTTAATTGCCAAAAATGATTACAAAATGAGGCTCAACATTCCCCCAAACTAGAGAAATGCCAGGTCCCACTGAGAAAAAAGAAAAATGATTAAGGAAGAAGGCAAAGTTGCGCTAGTAACTACCTTCTACTTGGTGAATGAAAGAAATAATTTAAACGTTAATCTTATTAAAGGAATATTTATTTTATGTCAAAATAGAAAAAAATGATGATGGGATAGTAGAAGATTTATATTTCTTAGGAGACCATACTATTATAGCAGAATTCAAGATATGTATCTTTTAACAAGCATATGCATTTGATGAATAAATTTATAAAGTTTATAACAAGTTCAACCATGTCCAAAGTAAAACTTTGGATAGCTTTAAAATATACCGCAAATGCATAAATGACATTTCAAGAAAAATAGATTTTATGTGTATTTAGATAAAAAGTTGCTAATAGTAAAATGATAACAAAACAAATTTTAAGATCAAAGCAGCCATATAGAAATAAAACTATATTCAAGAACAAAAATTTGGTTGACACATTTTAATCATCCATGCTATAATACCACAATATCTCATTCAGACCATTATCTAAATCATTAGTAAGATCCTTCGTAAAGTCTTCCATCAAATTTCTTCATATTTTTCTGTAAAAACATGCTTCATGTTATAATCTGAAAACACTTTAACATTTGTGATAGATAAGCAAGTTTGTCATAAAAAGATAAAAGCAAACAAATATTTTGTTCTGAATCTTCCTAATCCTCCACCAAACCAAGGATATGGCATGTCCTCATGCAAAGGAGAAGAAGAGTTTATTTTGGATAAAGAGAAGTGCAAGTATGCTGTCATTGTTTTATAAAGAAAAAAAATTAACTAGTAAAGAAAAGTGATTCAAATATGTATATTTATGAAAAATAATAGTGTAGAGAAAGACCATAGAAAGAGATAATAATATAATCGAAACAATGCCATAGGAAAAGCTATGCATCTATGCATCATTATAAAGATATCTTGTCATCATCAAATACTCTAAGTTTACCTCGGAGTGTGTGAGAGATGTAACTATGGGTCCCATTTCTAAGATAATAACATCCTAGGTATTAATTGAATTAAATGGCTAGGTCCAAGCCCAACTTACAACGATTCTCAAGTGACAGTAAAGAGAATGGGCCTTAAAATTTTATTTATAATAATTTTTCAAAAATTTCTTGTATATCATCATTATTTTACGAATCATGTGCACAATAGTGCATTAACTAGACCTCTTTACCCGGTATTTCCCCATTTATAGCAGGCCTGTTGAGTACCCTGGCGGGTTTATCTTGGTACCATGCAAGTATAGTCTCGTTTCCAGCAAGCTTGTTCAGTACCCCGATGGGTTAAATTGCATTTATTGAGCTTCCTGTTTTTAAATTTTTACTTAGCATTGACCCACTGCCAGCGATCTTGTTCAGTACCCCGATGGGTTTACTTGCATATAATGACATTAAATATAAGGAAGCTGATTGGTAATAGAGCATGCTAAGCCCTGCTAAAACACATAACTCAATTTTATAGAAATAAACTTACGAATAGCTTTTCATACTATCCTTAATCATAAATCATGTCAAAAGAGAATAACTTAAATCTATTCTTTTAACCTTAGAATCCATCCTTTTTCAGAAGAGATAAGTAACGTTCCCCACAGGTAAAAATTCCACCTACTCTCAAGTTATCACAAAGATATATTTGAGAGACAAGTTTTGATAACAAGTACAGGATGGACTAGTAATCCATAGGCACAGGATGAATGATAATGAAAATAGGTCTTATCAAGCATTTTTCGAAATAACAAATTAGAAGTATACATGTCTAAATCAAAATACCAGAAACTATCTGAATCATAAAAGGAGTGGTTAAAATGATATGCAAGTAGTTATCTTTTAATTTTCACTACAAACTACAAATTAAGAAAAGTTAAGATACCTTATGAGTGTAATTACCTTTTACATATAATACTTCATGAGTTTCTTATAGAGATAAAGTATCCATGATCAAACTGCAAAACCACTTGTTAGATGATTCAATTTATTCACAAAAACATATAAAGCAAAAGAGTCGTATGTAATCTATTTTGTCAGAAATGATTCTCATTTATTCATATAAGAAAAAATATATCTACATATATACAAGTGATGATAACCCAAAATAATTTCATGGATTAGGAGGAGGAGGAATAACTTCCTCTTCAATCAATTCCATTTCTCTTTGCTGTAAAACATTTTGTATGAAATCCTGTCTAGATGTTGGTTGATGATAAAGCCTAAGTCTATGTCCATTCACTATAAAGGTAACTTTTGAGCCATCAATTGGTTTATTTTTTGATCCATTGTCAAAAGTTGTAACTACCTCATAAGGGCCCAACCAATGGGTAGTTAATTTTCCTTTAAAGTTTTTAAACCATGAATCGAATAGTAATGCCCAATCTCTAGTATTAAATTGCTTTTTCTTGATAAATTTATCATGCCACTGCTTCTGCTGACTCTGTATTAGCATGGTTCTTTGGACTGCATCCTGTCTAATTTCATCTAATTCATTAATCTATAGGATTCATTGTTTCTGCGCTTCATCCAAATCCATACCTAACTGTGCTGCCATATGAAAGGTTTTAACTTGAAATTCAATAGGTAAAAGGACTTGTTTTCCATATACCAACTCATAGAGGGTATGTCCGGTAGTATTTCTCCATGTTATTCTATATTCCCATAAAGCCTTGGGAAGTCTATCCACCCAATCCTTATGATGTAAGTGAATGGTCTTGGTTAAAATATCTTCTAATACTTTATTGGTCGATTCTAACTGGTAATTAGCTTGAGGATGGTAAGGTGAGGACTTACAATGCTAGATACCATACTTCGTAGTGAGCTCTTGCATTAATTTGGAAGTGAATTGGGTACCTTGGTATGTGACAATTTCTCTGGGTACACCAAACCGAGTAAATATTTATTCATATATGAATTCTACTATAGATTTCTTTGTATCCCTAAATAAAGCTTTAGCTTCTACCCATTTGGTAACATAAGCTGTACAAACCAAGATATATTTACTTTTACGAGACATGGGAGAGATTGGTCCTACAAAATCAAGAGCCCATTTTTTGAAAGGCTCAATCATTACCTGTGGCTATAAAGGCATTTGGTTTGATGTTGTGGGTCTACCCATTCTTCTACAACTATCACATCCTTTGACATACTTGGTAGCATCTTTAAAAATGCTTGGCCAGTAATAACCAGAGTGTAGTACTTTGTATACTGTCTGTTTATCCGAAAAGTGGCCTCCACATGGTCCATCATGGCATGCTCAGAGGATGTCTGTCATTTAATCCTCTCGCACACATCTTCTAATTATAATATCTGGGCCAGTGTGAAAGAGGTCATTATCAACCCAGGAATAGTTAGAGCTTTGTACTATTATGCGGCGTTTCTCGTATGCATCCAAATGGTGTGGTACTTTTCCAGTTGCTAGATAGTTTGCAATATTAGCAAACCAAAGGGTTTGAATAGACACAGTGAATATATGCTCATCAGGAAAAGTATCATCAATAGGTTTAGTATCACTATCACGTTATACGAGAAAGAAAATCTGCTACTAAGTTTTCTTTACCAGGTCGATCAATGACAGTAATATTAAATTATTGCAATAGGAGAAGCGACCAAGTAACTCTACCATTGGTGATAGATTTATTCATTAAGATTCTAATGGCAGAGTGATCGGTGTGCACAAAAACTTCGTACCCTGTAATATAATGGCAAAATTTATTAATAGCATAAACTACTGCAAAAAAATCTTTTTCAGTAACGGTATAGTTTAGTTCGGCAGGAGAAATATTTTCGCTAATAAAATAGATGGCATAAGGTGATTGTCCTTCTTTTTGGCCTAGGACTCTTCCTATGTCCGTATCTGAAGCATCAGTAGATATATGAAAGGGAAGGGTCCAGTCAGGTCCCTAAGTATTGTTGCTATTTATAGTTTAGCTTTTAAAATCTCAAAAGCATTTTGACAAGATTCTATCCATTGGAACTCTACATATTTTATGAGAAATTTAAACATAGGTGCAACTATCTTTGTAAATTTTTCAATAAACCGATGATAATAGACTACATGAACCAAAAATATTCTAACCTCCTTCTGGGTTTTTGGAGAGGGAAGTCCAACTATTACTTCGATCTTGGCAGGGTCTACCTTAATTCCTTGAGAAGAGATATGGTGTCCTAGAACTATACCTTCTATTAGTAACATTTTACACTTTTCATGACTAAGAGCTAAGTTTGTCTCTTGACATCGGATCAAAACTTTCTCAAGGTTTTCAAGAGCTTCTTGAAAAGTATTACCATAGGCTTTGAAATCATCCATCTATACCTCAACACAATCATGTATAAGATCATAAAAGATGCCTAAGACTGCTCGTTGAAAAGTAGCAGGTGCATTACATAAGCCAAATGGAAAAACTCGATAAGAAAATGTCCCCTAAGGACATGTAAAAGTGGTATTATCCTTATCTTCAGGTGCTATTAGGATCTAATTGTATCCACTATATCTGTCAAGAAAGGAAAAATATTGCTTACCTGACAAGTTATCTAATACTTGGTCAATAAAGGGCAAAGGAAAGTAGTCTTTAAGAGTGGCTTTGTTTATTTCCCTAAAATCAACACAAATACGTCATTTCCCTATAACTTTATTTGGAACTACTACTAGAGGAGACACCCATTTTCTATCAGAAATAGGATATATGAAACTGGAGGTAAGGAGTTTTTGTAATTTTTCTTTTACTACCCCCTTCAAAGCAAGATTCATCCTCTTCTGAGGCTGTCTTATAGGTGGTATATTTGGATCCATATAAATGTGGTGAATACAAGTGTCAGGGTGTATACCCTTCATATCAATGTATTCCCATGCAAATTCTTTGGCTTTTTTTTTAAGAACCTTAAGTAGTTGAACTTGTTGATCTTCACCTAATCCTGCATTTATGTGCAGAAACTTTTCAGGGCCAACTTCACAAGGTATGGTGAAATGCCCTGTATGCTCTTCAATGGTGAAGACACAAGGTTCTTATATAAACATTGAGAGAGCCATAGTTTCTTGAAACTCATCTCCAAATATTTTACTAAATTTATCAAACGACTAAGGAAAATCTATACTAGTGGTGGAGGAAATAAACTGATTCAATACATTAACAGTAGTCTGCTCCTGCAATGCCTAGGAGAAATCACTAGGAAAGGAAAGGTCATTAAAATATTCGTCCCCAAAATAACAATTTGACCACCAGGAATTTTCAGTTATTGGTTGTGCTGGGGGATATAAAATAAGTCTTTGGGTAGACAACCCATTGGAAATGGTCATCTCCCCATCCCTACATCCTATAAAAGCATTGGCAGTAGCTAACCATGGTCTTCCCAAGATGATAGGATGTCCTTTAGAAGGATCCATTGATTCTATGAAAATGAAGTTGATGGGGTATTCCCATGAAGCTACTGATACAATAATTTTGTCCAGGACTCCAGCAAGATTTACCGTAGTATGGTCTGCTAGTTCCAAGATGGAAGGGGTAGGTCGAAGAAATTATCCCAACTGTAAAACTTGTAAAAATGTGGTGGTCATCAAATTGATGGCTGATCCTAAATTGATTAATGTGTTACCTATGGTGGTATTATTTATGATTACAGTCACTACTAGGGCTCTTATATTTGTATATTTTGCAATCCAGGATTGATTTGTCATATATTCAGACATCTCTCATATATTGACATAAATTGTAAGGGGGTATTTTTGTTTCTTCCCTAGGCGTTTAATGCATAATTCCTTTATCACCTTACTATAAATTGGTATGTCTTTAATAGCTTTTAATAACAAGATTTTGATATAGATATGGTTTAATTCATTCAAGATATCATACTCAGAGTGAACTACAGGTTTTTCTATTACTAGTCTTGCTCGAAATGGAGGAATTCTTTGTTCCTGAATAAGTTATTGGGAAGGATGGGTAGGTACTGGATCTTTTGAGATATTCACATCCTCCAAAATGGCATCATTCATGTCTTCATTTGATAATTCTTCTTCATTATTTTCCTCACGAATGATGACTGATGTTCTGGGTTTATCATTAACAACTCTTCCAGACCATAATTGAATCTCATGTATAGGTACAATAGAAATAAGGTAGGTCGATGGAAGAGTTCGCAACTCAATATTGTTAAGATCTTGAGTTGTCTTATTATTAGGGTTAGGTATCGGTTGTGCAGGTAATAATGTTGGTCATGAAGGATATGTATTCTAGAAGTGATGAGGTTGTTGTGTAATGAGAGGAACTGGAGGTACAAATCTAGGAAAATGCTACTAGAAATTTGATTAATGCTGAGGATAAGGATGAATATGTGGAGGGATAGGTTGTGACTGAGGATATGGCTATCCTCTCCACCCTTGTGACCAATACTGTTGCCGTGGAAATTGAGGAGGAGGATACTGAGGTGGCTAACTCTACCAACTAGGATTGTTCCATTATTGGGGTTATTGGTATGGAGAGTAATAGGGTGGGGATTGTGGTGGAAAATTATGGTATATTGGTTGATCTCTAGATTGCCAAGGAGGCCTCCTAGATGTTTCACCTACATCCCCACTCTTATAGATGGATTGCAATCCAGGAAAGGATGGATAGTTGTCTGTCGGATGTTCCTCTGTACAGATGTGACATACAAAAATGTTGTTTAATGGACATTCCCTTTGGGGATGTTTTGTTCTACACCTTGGACATAAAATACTCATTGCTACCCATTCTTCATATTTCCTTTTCTTGGCTTGTAAAGCATCTAATTGAGAACCCATGGCTCCTAAGATGTCAGTATTAAAATTCTCCAATAGGTTACCTAATTCCATCCTTGTAACTCCTCCTGAACTAGGAACATTTCCTCTTACATTTCTACTATAAGGCTCTCGAAAGTTTTTCCCAACTTTCCCCCTAATTCTAGAATAATTTTTACACATCTCACTAATTTGTGCAAAAGTCTTATGAGAAATATCACCAGCTATCATGAGATTAAGACTCTCTAGTAAGTCTTTGGAGATTCCTTGGAGAAAATGTGTATGTACTGCATCTTCTTGGAGGTCATGATAATTTGATTTATGAAGGGTATAAATGAAACTTTTGAGATAATCCTCTAGGATTTCATCTTCAAGTTGTTGTATCTTGAATATATCATGTCGAGAGTCTTTATTTTTGCAATATTCTTGATAGTTTCACAAGAATGAGGTTCTCATGTCGTCCCAAGTCCTGATAGTGGATTCACTTAATCCCATGAACCATCGCAAGGATGAATCTTTCAATGTAGTGGGAAAGAGTTTTAGTTTGTGAGAATATTGTCAGTAATTATAGCTCCTACAGAGAATATCAAACTCAAACAAGAATGTGTCCGGGTCCTCATTACTTTTTCCATAAAAGGCAGGTAAATAAGAAGGAGGGATGCTTTTCATATTTACATCCAGTACAATATCTAGAATAGGAAACCTGAAGGTAGCCTCACTTTGATTTTCTCCTTCTCCTTCATTATTTATAACTTCATTACAATCTTTGTTCTCTCTTGGCCCCTCCATATAGGTTGGGTTTTTAATATAAATATACCTAGGAAGTTCTTTTCGAGGTGATAATGGAGCATCCCAATGCTCTGTTTCAGGAGAGATCTTCCTCTGGTCAACCATTTTCTTATTGAACCCTAGAGGGAGAGTAAGTTCTATTGTGGATGTCTCAATTTGTGAGATAACTGTATCTATGGGGTTTCCAAAGAGGGATTTTACCTACTTAGGATCAACAAGGTCAACAAATTTCAGACTTCCTACTAGTGAAAAGGTCGTATCCTTTGGTTTTGTGACTAGTGGAGAAATAGAGGTTACTAATGGTTGATCCTTCTGAATTTCTTCCAAAATGAGGTCCGGTTAAGGTTCCTTCTCCTTCTATGGTTCCCTTGGTAATATTTCTTGGAAGAGTTTCTTTAGGTTTCCAAGCAGAATTACTCCCTTCAGGTGTTTTTTGATACCTTTCTGGTGAGTTAGTAGTTGGGGTATTACATCCCCTGGAAAAGTTAGCAGAAATGTCGATAGCTTTTTGTACCTTAATAAATCTACCCTGAGGATCTCTAAGTTTGTTCATGAAAAGAAAACTAAATTAGAGGAAACTTATGCTATACTATTGTTTCTGGATTTAGGGGCTCCTATTATAACAGATCCACCGGTTCTAAAAAAGAAAAACAAGTATATGACAAATGCAGAAAATAGCACACTTATAAAGGAACAACAAGGATTTGGGGAACCCCGCTATAGTGGATGCGTCTAGCTGTTACACCACATAAATTCTGTAGTGAAGTCATATTTGCGTCTTATTGTTATCCCCTCCCTCTTGTTGTGTAATATAAATTAATCTATCTATCTACCTAAACTTCATAAACGAACCCTATCTATTCTACCTTATAAAACAAATCCCCGACAACGATGCCAAAATGTTGGGTGTTTATATCGACTAGATTAATTCACCTAATATTTAATTATCGACCGGGGTTGATAAGCTTAGAGTTGATACAAAATATATGCAAAGGTAAAAATTCTCCTAGGGTGTTGTGCAGATATTTTAATAAACAAAAGATCAAAAGATCAAAAACCGAGTCAAACTCCTAAAATTATCTAAATAATTGGACTCAACTGGAATATCAAATTCTAAACATCTACTGAAAAGAAAGACATAAACAATAATACTTATAACTTCAGACACTAACTCATACATAAAAAGAAATTATAACAACTAAACTGACAAATAACCAACTAGCTACTCCTTAAGCAGAAGGATGGGGAAAAAGACAATTTATCTTATAAAGAATAGAAAACTGAAAAAGAAAGTAGAAAACTTAATAAAGTCAAAACTTTGAAAGAAGCAAGTAGAAAACTTAATAAAGATAATAAACATAACCACCTAGAAAACTCAATAAAGATATTTAAATTCTATTTTTCAATATGCACATAAAAACAAGAATGATTCCTATGATTACAAATAACTTAACTTCCTCTTAAAAATAATACATCTAACCCTAAACTCTAAATGCAAACGAAGATGGCCATGACATAAAACAACAGTAAAACAAAATCACTATTTAATATTCAAAGAATAAAAACAACTTAATTCATATGTAAAAGAAAAATGATAAAACTTTAATCAATAACTTGAAACAACCAAACTTTAATTGAAATGTTTAAATAAACTACCAACTATAAACGTAATCCAAAGATTGACAAGACAAAACTAGAAACAATCTGAAAATATGCATAAAAACAGTAAAAACAAAACCAAGGGTTAAATGACAGACTGGGCAGTAGGTTTGTAAAGGGTGACTGAATGGAAGACTGGACAGACAGTCTGAATGGTGGTCCGTACAGTAACAATGGTAAAAACTAACCTAAATGAACTAATTCTTCAGCTGAAATTATGCAGTTCTAAACCTAATGCATAGAATTAATAAACAACCCTATTTAACCAACAAATTAACTTCAAACTAATACTTTAAAAAAAGAAAACATTGCATTGTAAACTAATTAATAAACTGGAAACTAACTTGAACAAACTAGAAATTACCTTAAACAAATTCATGACCGAAAAATAAACAAACAAAACAAAATTTAAATGAAAGCAAACTATTCTATATAAATAAATTAATGACAAGAAACAAATAAACAAGACTACATTGAAATAAAAACAAACTATTCTACTAAAACCAATTCATAACTAACCAAAACTAAATCCAAATGGAAATAAACTATTCTACTTGTCTAAAACTAAGAACTAAAAGCAATACTAGAATGAAATGACTAACTAAAAACAACTAACTAAGAACAAAAGATTGAAAGAAAATGACTGAAAGTAAAACTATGCGCGCATCTACTTATTTAATTACTAAAATAAAACTAAACTAATGCAATACAAGAAATAAAATACTTTCTTAACTACTTGAAGAAAACTAAGTTAATACACTACAAAAATAAAATAGCATCTAATGAAAACAAACTGAAAATTAAACTAGATTAACTAAAACATAAAAGAAAGAACTAAATTACAACTAAGCTAATAAACCTTTGGTTGATGAGGGGCCCTCTCAACAATTAGGGGTGAAGTCTGCTAACTCCTACTCAAACGAAACCTTCAACAACAATGCATACAGCTCTTTATTCAGATTCAAAAATAGAATTACAGTGCTTATAAAAACTATGACTAACTCTGGCTCTGACTAACTAACTTTCTCTTCATTCATAGACTAATATATATAGTTTTACATAAGAGATGAGAAAGTCGACCCTAAAGGCTGATTGCTCTCTAATTTTAGGAAATCTTTAAAGCACATCATTGATTTGCAACCAACACATGGTATGGCTCTTCATTCAGAGTGATCATGGCGAGCCTACTCCTTCTTTTGCGTGGATAGGCTTCTACAACGTGCTTGATGTGGTGTGATATTCTTCCTTGATGTGGAGGATGGATTGGTGTTAAGCATGGGTTTGTACACAACAACAAGTTCTGGAATGTAGGTTGTTCTATCCCTTAAATTCACCGGCCTATGATAGTTGAGTATTAAATCAAAGGAAACCGTGAGTTAACAGCAAATGTCAATTCCTTTGAACACGTGGATAATGAGCAGCTAGGTGGTGATCCTTCTAGAGGATGAATTAAATGCATCTATCTAGCGCAAAGATGGTTGGTGTGATGGCGAGATAAGGATATTTACAAACTATTTCATGTTTAAATGCTTAGAACCAACTATGGACAGTACACAGGCTGATGAGCGAGCTGAACGACGAGCTAAATGGAACACTGAACTGTAAGCTGGATGTATATTGCATTGATCTAGGGCACACATGGAAAATGATCAGTGAATCTCATGTAGCGACTGGATGAAAAGATAAATGCCAAGCTGGATCGTGAGCTGGACATATGGTGTGAAAGGAAGGTTGAATACATTTTATTTTTAATTTTCCCAAATGAACTATAAAATCTGCAAACAAATATACATATCAGATAATACATTTAAAATGATTTAAATAGCATAGTTTTGAGTTAATAAAACCTTAAAAATGATATTAATAACCAAAGTGGAAATAACATCAAATTTTTTCTTACCTTGTGCCAAAATAACGATCTGTATGACATAAAACATACTAAGGGAATAAAATATGTGTTTAAATATGTTATTTACTTGCCAAAAATGATAAAAAAATGAGGCTCAACAATTCCTGTGGCTGTTTCTTTAGCCATTTTCTTCTTGGTTACCTCCATAATCCATTTTCACATAAATTGGGATGCTCCATTCCTTGGGACACTCCTAGATGGCTTCTTCCACAGTGCTTCCACATCCGAGTGAATAACCATGAAAAGCATCGACAATGCTTGTTTCTATGGGTCCTACCGTGGCTCTAGAATAATGTTGTGCATGCCATCCTGGAAAATTGTGAACGAAGAATATTTCTGGACTGTCGTAGCCCACTTTCTATGTTGGTGCTTTATTGCATCACACAATGCCTCCCCATACATAAAGAAATATATACTATTGTCCTTCTTCTAGATCCTATCTTCCTTATCCTCCTAGAGGTTCTGATACTTTGCACCGTGGCAAAGCACTGGGACATCCAATGACTGGTAGTCAAGTGGGTTTGAACAAACAATAAAATAAATTAAGATGAGAAACCAGGAGTAAGGGAATTTGGCATTACCCTCCTCCTACGCCTGCTTGGAATCCTCGAGTAGCTCATTTAATAGATACTACGACCAATTAAAAATGACGCCTTCTGCGCACTGCTATGCCAGCTCCACTGTCCTGGCGATGCACTCAGTGGGACGCATATTACGTAGCATCTTGCAATATAGGATATTTGTAGTGAACCTCACTGTGTTATTAGTAATAGAGGAAATGAGGAATCATCTATTCGTGTGCTGGAGGTCATACTTCTCCTTTATCTTATTGTGTCTTTGTTTGGGCACAAATATGGTGTAGGTTTGTGCCCTTGCTTCGGAAGACCCGTTATCGATGAAATGGGCTCAACATTGATAGGATACGGTTTGTCAAGCCATAGATAACCTCCATGGAAAAATATCATGAGTTGTTTCACATATGTGCTTGCTTGCTTGCTCCTTCCAAAGTGTGGCATTATCAGTAAGTTAAGCAAGCCCACACTTTCTATACCTCGATCCCATTGCATTGGAACTACCAACTGTGGCTCTGGTGGGATGACTGACATCATGATCATGTAGTTCTTTCTCTCAAGGTCCGCTTGCTTCCTTGTATCAGTTTCCTCAAATTGCAACTTGATCAGCTTAGGGATTATATTCATTAGCAATGACACTCCTGCATGGATTTAGGGCGCGACCAAGGACAAGTGTGATTTTGTGGGAAGCTTTACTTCAGCCACCTCTTCTCTTCTTGGACAAACATATGGCGATAATAGGTTCCACTCTTCAATTATGGTGTTCGCATCTCTGCGCGGTGGCAATGCTGGTGCTTCTTCTGTGGGTACGTCCTCGATAACCTTCTATTTCTTGGTGAACTTCGACACCCTAACGCGAGGCATGGATGATTTGGGGATGTCTTTTTCTAACAAAAATGATCATGGACCTGCCACTAGTATATTGACTGGTGGATTTTGAATGGGAGCTGATGCAGGGGCCGAACCCGAGGTCGAAGGAGGGGACAAACCGGCTGGAGGAGCTCTTTGCTGAGCTGGTTGCACCATTGTTTCTTCTTGTTTCTCTTGCTGTTGTACCTTTGGCGACATAATTTATTCTTCTTTCAGGAAAGGTGATGGTCTCATAACGTCGTATTTCTCACTGGTACTGGAAATGGAAATGACCATTAGCTTCGGCTCTCTCACTCTGAAACTCTGGTTCGCTCTTGTTTTCTCTATGCATGTAAAAGGATTCTTGAGAATGAAGGATCATATTTATAGGGATGCACTCATCCTACATGTGATCATTCAATGAAAGATCGATGTCTTGTCGATCACATGGGATTCTCCCTTGCTTGGCTTTGAATTAAATCACATACTTGAATTCTGAGTTGTACTTGTTAAGACAGTTATGGAAAGTACGACGAATGGGATGAAAAAGTATGATATCATTCTCCTTGGAGTTTTCAAATTAATGACACCTCGCTGTCATATCCACCTAAATATTTCTGGTTATCCCTGCTTTAATGATGTCTATCATGTTATTCCCGCTTTTATGACAATCTGCACACTTCTGTTGCAGACGTGCGACAGAGCAGTTTCCTCTTCTCTTTTTTCTTGTTTTTTTTTCAACTTCCTTCCTTACCTAGGCATGTCATGGCCATCATAGGAAGGTTTCAAGTGACTTCCATTTACCATTCCTACAACTGGCATTCCATCCATCTTATGCAATTTTACTATGCCTACATCAGTGATGTGTGTGACCACATATGGCCCTAGCCAATGTGTCTTTAATTTTCGTGGATGCTTGAAAAATTTGCTGTCATACAACAAAACAAGTCCTTTAACCTTGAATTGATTAGTCTTGATACAGCGATCGTGCCATGCTTTTTGTATTTTCTTCTCTATTTTTTGATGGAATCCTGCAATGAAGCGTTCTTCCTCCATCTTAACGAGCTGCGGCAAAATTTTCTCGACAGCATCCACATATGTCATTTTTGTTAGCGCAAAAATTCTTAATATCGACACAATATAATCCATTGACACAATTGATTCTCGTCCATACACCATTCTGAATGGAGTGTGCCATATGAGTCGCTTGCAAGTCGTGCGGTACACCCATAACACAACTGAAACTTTCTGATCCCAATCATCTGGATGCACATTGCACACTTTGGTTAATGCATTCTCCATAATCTTGTTGAATGCTTCAACCATTCCATTTTCTTGAGGATGATAGGGTGTCGTATTTCTATGTTGAATCTAGAATTCTGTGGTAATCTCATCAATCATTTTGTTAACAATGTGTGTACCTTGGTCGCTCAGCAGAATTTTTGGGCATCCAAATCTAGTCACCACGTTTTCAAATAAAACTTTCACCGCAGTCACAGTGGTACAATCCTTTATAGGCATGGCTTCAACCCATTTGGTTAAGTAGTCTTTCGCTATGATTATGTAGTGTGCGCCAGTTCTTTTCCTGGTGGACTGATAGGACCAACAAAATAAACAACCCATTTATCAAATGCTTGAAGGGTTATCTGTGGTGCAAGCGACATCTCATCGCAGTACGACGGTTTTCATGTCCTCTGGTAAAAATCGCAGTGTCGTAAAAGATCTTGGTATCCATATGTATGGTTGGCCACCATAATACAACTTGCAATCACTACAACAAAACCATGTGATTAGCGTCTCTTTTAGCTTCTTTTTTAGCGTCCACTATCACTTTTAGTGTATTTTTCATCATTTTTTGGACAAAGTGGACACTTTTCCACGAGATGGCACTTTTAATGGTGTTATTTGCATCCCTTTTTAAAATTTGGCCCTATTTTAGACGCTAATTAGCGTCCCAATTTGCATCCCAATTCGTGTCCCAATTTACGTCCCAATTGGCATCCCAATGAACATCCCAATTAGCACCCCTTTTTAAAACCTGGTGCTATTTTGGATGCTAATTAGCATCCTAATTAGCGTCCCAATTAGTGTCCCAATTAGCATCCCAATTGGAATCCCAATTAGAATCCCAATTGGTGTCCTAATGATCACCCCAATTAGCATCCCAATTAGTGCCCCTTGTTAAAAGTTGGCGCTATTTTGGACTCTAATTAGCATCTCAATCAACTCCCATGTAGGGTTGGAATTTGACAGGCATCTGCCCATCATGAGGAATTTTACCCATCGAAATACTTTTAAAATTTTGAACAAGTCATCTTAAAGAACGGGAAAACACTTTGTTAGGACATATTTTGGATGGTTAACTTTTTTTTGAGACCATCATTAATTTTTATTAATAGGTTTGTTAAGATATGTGTATGCCTAGATAAATGGCATGGAGTAGGTGACATGTTATAATATATGTAATAATATTGGATATTGAAACTTTTGGCTAAAGAGTAAGTGGGTGAGTTTTCCTTTAATGGAAAAGGCTTTGCTTTCATTCCATTTTTTCTTTCTTTCTTATATCGTCCTATCGTTGTCCCAATATGGGTTCATGCACTTCCTTTTAGTTCCTTTCTCCTTCCTTATCCCCTTCCTTTAGATGATAAGTGAGTTTTCAATTCAGAAAGTGCAACTCCGAGAGAGAGGTGGGTACCATTTTAGAAGAAAAGAGAGGTGGGTAACCATGGTAAAAAAGCATGTATCTATTCACATTTAAAAAAATGATTTATTTGATATATGTGAAAACTTAACATTTTATTATTCTTTTAGTCTTACTAATTGGTTGAAACAATTAATTTTACTCATGGGAAAAAAAGCTTCTAAACAAGTTTGAAGTTGAAAGTGGTTCTTCTTATCCATTTATAAACAAGGGAAAGTAAATGACCCAAAGAAGAAAGCATGAACCATGAGCTGGTTGGTACAAATTTTGACCCTCCCCTACAAAAACCCAATGATAATTAAATTAAACCCCAAAAGGATGATGGTTGTGACTTCGAACAACATTAAAGAAAACAAGTTTTCCTTAGAAATTTTTGATTCTATAGAATGATATCTATAGGAAAACATACTACTTTGTCATATTTCTAGAATTCTCTTCCACATCCAAATGCAGAGTTCGCAAACCCAATGAACCTAAATCACAAAAATGAGCTTTTATTGCACTCTCTATATTGCTTTTGGGGATTAGTCATTGATAGGAACTTTGGCCCTCTCTACACCATCTATTTCAGCACATTGCCTTCCTCAGTACCATGATTGTCTCAATTGTCAATTACATCTACTTGGGAAAGATCTTGAACTATGACAAATATAAAGAAGTTCTTCCTTTAAGGGAAAAATATTGAGTTAGGGTTCAGATCACTGTCCTCCTCGTAGTCTACTAGATTCATGGCCCTCTTTAAAAGAGATTTCAGCTTAGGGAGACAAAACTTGCGAGACACCTAAAAATCCTTTCAACACTATACCCATCTCTCTAATTTGATTTTCACCCATATATCCTCAATTTCTATCCATGATGAGCTCTCCAATTAGAAACCCCAACTCGATTATATATTTATAAGTAGAGACATAATAATTATTTCTTAAATAGAGTTTGTTGAGGAAAATAGTTGTGCATTTGAAAATTTTCACCTGACTATATGCTTCTTGGATGGATGCCACCCACAAACTGGGTTATGAGGTGACTAGGGTGAACGAATTAGGCTACAAACTCATAAATACTCAACTCAATCCATTTGGTTTCAAGATCAATGAATTTGCTCACTATAGATAATTCTAGGGAACTCTTCCAACAATTGATCAAACATGACATTCCCATCAAATACCTTAACCAACACAAGGAATATTTCTCATTTCCCTACTTCACAATTCCTCGTGAATCTTCTCCCCATCTAACACTCTTTAGTGTAGGAAAAAATAATCCATTCTATGGATTCCCTTATAGGGACAACTCTCTAGTTTAATGCTTCGAATTTAAGACTTTCACTAAGCAACGATTAACAACGAAATGAAAGGTTTCCTAACTAACCCAACCTCTATCCTCATTTTTTATATTTCCTTTAGTATATCTGACAGTGTTACATTTCCTTCCACTCATAAAAGGTTGTATGAAAATCCCCCCACCCATGGAGTTTTTTAATACAGGCTTAAACATATGACCCCAAAGAATGACATAAAATTTGATCATCTTCATATCATTTAGCATAATTTTTTCTCATATATGGTAATCTGGTTACATTGAAAATATTTGTGTGCTTCTTGATTGTTTTAAATATTTTCCATAAACATAACAAACAAGAAATTAAATGAAGGCTATGTTGCAACTATTTTACAATGTACTTTACCATCCTTGAGAACAATTAACTTCTTGTTTTTTTGCAAATTTTGTATACATTTACCTATATTTGCATGGTCCTTATAGCAAACTTACTTTCGAGGTCTTTAATCCTCAACATTTCCGTATGCAACAAAAACACTCAACATTTCCATATGCAACAAAAACACTCAACTCACATATTTATCTTGCAATGTACTAATTAAAAATATTTATATCTATTTCCATCTTTTTATAGATGTTTACAAGACAATTATTCCTTTAATAATCCTTTCTCTTCCATATTGGTATTTTCCTTTCAAAGTTTTATTACAACTAAAAAGAGTCATTACTAATATACAATATTGATCCATAAGTTTAATTTGTCATATATTAATACAATAAATAACAATATAACAATAATAATAATAATAATAATAATAATAATAAGGCATCCTATTGTAAACTTTGATTTTTCTAGGGGTTTCAAAGAATGTTGTCAAGCATAGCATATGTAGAGTGTAGGCACAGGCACTTGTTTCTGCAATTACCATCTGGATATTGTGCAACGAGCTTGGGAAGCCCCCTCACTCCATCTCCTATTGAACCCGAGCTTTTGAGAGTTTTTATTCGACATTACAATCAGTTGTTTTGGCATAAATTTGGGTGACGAGAAGATGAGAAGTTTAGAGTTACAGGACTTAGCCAATCAGGGTGAGGAAGGGGCGGCTGCCAGCCAGAAATCGTTGAAAAAATGAAGAAATGAACCAGAAAACTACAATTTCATGTCGGAGAGGAAGCCGAAGGAGAAGAAAACTAGGAACATGGTGGCGATAGGGTTACCAAGGAGAAAAAGAAGAAAATGAAATGGAAGATTCCATGGAATTTGAAGTGTCTACGAGTAAGAAGAAGAAGAAAAGTGAAAATAAAAACCTTTATTTGGATGAAAATCCATTGAACATTGTTCAAAATGATCAAAGCTTCAAGGAAAATGGCTATGAAGACTCTGCTGGAGGATGATTTTATTATAGAAACCCTAAAGAATCAGAGTCGTACTACACAAACCTTGAAGGATCAGAGCTTTGCATTAGAAACTCTAATGAATCAGTTATTTATTTCATAGACCCCACTGAATTGGGGTTTGATCATAGTAACCCTCCACAGGGGAAAGATGCTGGCCCTATTAAATTGGAGTTACACATTGCTACCCCATATACATCTATGAAGCATATTATAGTAGCTGCACAAGCTAAGTGAGAACAAGCACGTTCTACAACTCTACCACATTCTGTTTCAGTTGAATAAATTGAGGATTCTATTTCGTTTATTTCCAGTCCTTCACCAATCCAAGGGAGTAGTTCAGATCACAGTTCACCACTCCAACTTCACTTGTGAGGAAATTCAGGATACAAAGGATTCCATTTCCCATCAGAATCAAGAAGTATCAGATTTAATGTGCAGCAGTGGGGTCTGTCAAATATGATGGATCTGGAATCAAGTGAAGAAGGTAAAATAAGCTCAGAGTGAAAATCGGTTGGAGGGACACTTACTAGAGATACATGTTGGTATTCCTCTGGGCAGACCCAGGTTTACTTTATTGTACCAACAAAACCCCTAGCTCACTGGCCCTTTCAGTGACAGACCGCAGAACGGCTTGAAGACTCACCCAAAGTGATCCTGAATGGGGTGGCTCAAGAATCAGGTTTCCTCAACTAGGTTCTGCAGCATCTTGGGTTCTTTGATTCTACTTAACCAACTGAATCTCTCCGCAAGGGCTGTTTCTCTCTTCTGAGCTGACTCTACTATGGGACTGGCTCTTATCGCATCGCAGCTTCTAGGACGATGCACAACCTTTCCTTTTGCCCAACTCTTAACCTACGATATCTCACACCGCAGCTCCCCCGACGGTGCGATATCACCCTTTCTACGCTACGATATTTCCTACAGTAAGTCTCAGTATACTCAACAACTCTCAAGGTCCAGAGGATTCCTTTCTGGGTATAATAGCTCAGTTAACCTTAATTAAGGTGTTAAACAACCTCACTTAAGCTTCTACAGTTTAACATGCTTAACATCGAATACACTAGACTCGCTGAACTAAATATACATAAGTCACTTAACACAGCAGCTGCTACTATCGTGAATCAAGCACTGATAAACTCATATGTAGAGTACTCGACACATTCAACTTTCATTTAACCTTCTATGTTACTGTAAACTGAAGGATAGCATACATACATTCATTAACCGATAAGAAAAGTTCATGTAACAGATAACAGATAGCAAATAACACTACTACATTTCGATGCAAAATCCGACAGTTACTTCCGACGGCGCGTGGATTTTTTCTTTTAAACCTACCAAAAATCACAAAGTTAAATTTTTTTTTTTTAAATTATGGTCATAAGCGTCGCTTAAGCGACGGCTAGGCTCATAAGCATCGCTTAAGCGACGGCTAGCCTAGCAAGCGTCGCTTAAGCGACGACGCATATGATTCTCTTCTCAACCAATTTCTTTTAGAACTAAATTGAAATTGTATTGCAAACTATATCTCCTTGTATGCCCTACATCTCTGTCATACACAGAATACGCCTTCAATACATTGTGCAGAGACCTCTTCCCAGGCCCGTCTACAGTTTGGAATAATTCCTGTGAAGGCAAAGTGCGATGGATGTCTTTGAGGATAAGCTTTTCTGATTCAGATGTTTCAATAGACAGGAGAAGTTCATAAATTGCAGGGTTCGCTAGGAGAAGTTCCCGGCCTCCTGAAATGAATCGCCAAATGACACCTCGAAGCCAATATGGAATGGGAATAGCATCTCTGATACTCCTCTTGAGGATTTGTGGGCTCTTTTTTTCATGCAGCCCTTCCAGTCAATAAATCTTACTGTTATCTGCCATTTTCTCAGTCTCTTCTGCTCGCTTTCATGGTCGTTTTGACCTGATCGTTTACGCTTTGATTTGGCTGGAATCAGTTCTACTGTGCAATGTTGTCCAAGAGGATTAATATCAGGAGAGCATTCATCTTCAAACTGTGTTTTGCTTACTGCAAACATTTGTCATAGGTTTATATCATGGCAATAGCAGTAACAATAGCCCCTGCAATCAGAAATTTGCATTTTTTAGTAGTTCTGGCTTGTTGTTTTTAGTTCTGGCTAGGCACATAGGGTTCTCAGGGTTTTGATTTCCTTAGTTTCGATTCCAGTAAACAGGAACGTTTGGAGTTTCTATATGATTCTGGACTGGCCGTGGGTAGAAGAAATTCTGACAGCTTCCCGCTGGGTAAGCCGGTGGAGCCGCAGAAGAATGAGACGGAGAATGAACTGAGCAAGGTAATTTTTGTTTCCTGATTCTTATTTTATGTGCCACTGTTATTAAAAATTATTTTCATTACGGCTGATCATTTCTTACAAAGGACCAATTCAAAATTGTGATAGGTCCAGTAAGCATTCCTTTCATGGGACGAGCAATCAATCTCAGGGAATGCTTTGACCAAAAGACAGTGATAGGGTTGGGGCCATTGACTGTGAATGCAAATCCCTGAAGCTGCTCTCCAAAGTATTCCACCATGTCATTTCTCTGCAACATGTGATAGACAACTCATTAGACTTCTTTCACGACATGGAAAGATCTTGCATAGATATCAACTGTGGAGTACTTACCTCAAGCTCTCCATGTACAAGGACATCAAGATCAAGCTCTTCTCCAATAAGCTCTGCAGTGAACCTCAATTTAAAAAATGTAAGCGTCAATCTGTATGATAATGTTAGTTTATCTTGGTTTAGTTCATGATGCAGAACCCATTTGGTGCAATTGAGCAATTTATATTAGTTGTGAAATCTGTGCCATCCTCTCCCTCAAGGAATTGAACTGGGGGTTTTCTATTGCCATAGTAAAATATGTTTTCCTCTGAGAAAATGATTTTGAATACTGAAAAAAGTGTGGTGGGAAATGTGATTTTTTTGTCTTGTTTCATTTTATTGT
>LPNX010329132.1:178749-319403 GCA_001517045.1 Pseudotsuga menziesii
CAGGTGTGTGAAAGGCGGCAACACAACCTCTTATGCAGCTTGAGATCTTTTGGGAAACTCCATGCACACAGCTGGGAGCCCTTCTCTCTTAGATCTCTTCTCTTCCTATATTCCTTTCTTCTTACAGTATACTCTTTCTCTCTCTCTCTCTCTCTCTCTCAATCCCTGCGGATTGTTACATTCATGCTCAAGGAGTCGTCCACTGGTTACAGTAAGATAACTACAAAATTAAAGACAGAACTAGAGCTTGACTCTTCCTCAGTTTCTCACTATACTGACAACAGTTACAACCTTATCAACCAACTATCTAACAAGCTAGTTGTATGTCTACCTCTCTAGCTAGCTAACCCTTCATAATACAAAATACATGCTTAAATAGGTGGCCCGAAGGTCTCACCATGATACAAAACTATGGGCCTATCCCAACAGTAACCAAAAACCCTAACTGTGATAGTCGGCCTTCCTGTACTTTGTACTGCCGCTTTACTGGTCACACCGCAGCTTCCTTCAGTCTTTCACAATTTATAGCGCTGATCGCGGGTATGGGCATCGCTTCCTCGATTGCTACCCTTCTGTCCTTTGTCTTTAATACCTCGGCCCATTTCTCCTTCTTCCTTTATGAGGGTAGCTGAGCCCTCCTGTCGTCGTCATTGCCTTAAATGTAGTGGTTGATCTCTCTTCTCAGCCACTTCAAGTACTATTTCCCTTTGAATTTCTTGTTCGAACCACCGCGATTTCAAGCCCATGATCCGCGGCGGGAAATACACTACAGCGTCGTACCTTTATTGCATCGCCAAAAATTCCTTTCCTCCAAAAATTGTCCATCTTCTACCAAAAATAGAAGATTTTCCTGTAGCTACGAGACCCTGCTCCAACAGTCCCCTAACACTTACTTGTGGCTCGTCCCCGAGCCACTGGCATCTGATTTCTTTTGCTGTAGTGTCTCCTTGGCTTCCTGCGAAGTCTTTGCGAATCTCTCCTTGAGTCCTACAATATCTTTGTCCATATCTTCAACACAGGCTTGTGCCACTTCAAGCATGACTTGAGTAATCATGGGGTCTTCTGCGCTGTCAATTTCACTCTTTCTTGCAGTAAACTCCTTGACCTTTTGTTCAACCGCATCGACTAGCTCTGTGATTTGTTCCTGATACGGTTGAAGCATATTATTGAATTGTATTTATTTTTCTCGCAACTGCTACGCTTCCTGTTGCAAATAGTTCATCTCTGCCATCTTCTTCATCTTTGCAAGAGCTCCTAAGCTCTTTACTTCTTCCTTTATTGCTGCTATTGCATTCTCCATGTTCTGGATGCTCTGCCGCAAATCCAGTCTATCTAGGAGCTCTTCTAGCTCTGACCATGTCTTCGTTGCATCAGCTAGCAATGACTCTGAATCATCTATACGGCACTTCATCTGCGTTGAAGTGAGTCTAAATACCTGCTCCCTTGCTTCCTTTTCTACCTCAGGCGTTCCTAGTGCTCGAGCCTCAAGCTCAGCAATCTGTGCCTTGTGGTCTTCCTCCATTTTGGCCATTGTCTCTTCTAGAGCCTTTGCTCTATCTGCAATTCTTCTTACTTTCTGTGTTAGAGGCAAGGAAAATTCTATGTTACACTTAGGTAACTCCAATGCAATGTTCTACAGGACCTGACTGAGATCCTGTTCTCTTTATTCATATACTTTTAATTCCTCCACCTTTGTCTGAAAGCCTACGGTGAGCTCTGCATTTTGTTGTCTTAGCTGAGTGTTCTAGTTATAATTCACAAGCTCTCTATCCCTGAGCTCTGTAGCTATCTGCTGTTGGATCATCTGTAGTTGATCAACAGGGAATTGTTCCAGATTAACCTTGATAGGTTGTCTAACATGTATCTGCACATCAATCATCGAAGCAGGGTATTGGATGCTCCCTGACGGTATCAAAACTGTATTGGTGCGATCCTATGCAAATACTTTCTCGCAGGAAATCGATGGTTGTGAGCTTTCTCCTGCTGTCGCTTGGACTAGCTGAGTCTGCATCATGGTAGTCTTCCTAGTTAGTGCTTTCAACTCCAGAAGCTGCCTATCTATCGTGCTCTACAGCTTGTCTTGCGATGTCTGCATCGCCTGAAATGAGTCTCACATATCCTCCTTCAATCTCGCTACGATGAGATCATAGTCATCCTCTGTTAGTGCGGTCAATGTAGTTGGCTTTGAGGCTTTGAATTTTTTCCTCTTTGGTGCTGGTGGTGGCACGTCTACTGCATCTTTCCTCTTTACACCCACCTGACCTTTTCCTTTGTCTAGTGGATCTATCGGTGCGGTATCTGCTGGTAGATTTCCTACTGTGGCATCTTCTAATGCCTTTTTCCATGCTTCATTGAAATATTTGATGACATCTTCTATGTCCTGCGCTGTCATCTTGAACAATCCAATATCCCAGTCATCCATTCTAAACCCTTTAGGCCTCAGATAGATTATATGCCTGTTCGCAATGAAATCAAGTTGATTATTATACGTGTCAACAACCTCTGTGTTTATCCGCGGTGTCTCCTAGATGACTCGCTTCAACAGCTTATAGTATTCATAGAATACTATCATATTGAGCTTTTTCTTGGCTGGGCTATTGCTTTCCCATAAGTTTGCATAGTGTGTGCCTCTGCACTCTCCGACTTGTAGCGGTAGAAACTGGGTATGGGGCGGCTCTCTCCACCCAATGAATGCACATAATATAAGCAGCCATGAGAAATGGAAGGGTTGGTTTGGCTCATCCTACGTTGCCAAACAATCTGTAAGAAAAATATTTAGTAAAAACAAACACCAATTAAATTGTTCACCTTTTGCGACCTGCACGGCAAGGTGAATTACTGATCCTGTGACTTCTTTCGAGTGAACTTTGGTTAACAGTCTTCCTGCAAGCAGACTGGCTATAAATATGAGTGTATAATCGGCTAAAGCTGTGAGGTCATAAGCCCAACCTCCTCTCTGTAGCTTATACTTGTTAACTAAAAGCGGTGGTAGCTTAGTATCCTTACTTTTCCCTGATATATGTGTCTGAGGGTCCTTACCGCTCTTGGACAACCTGGTGATGCGGTGTATCAAATCAATGTTTAGGTCAACCCTCTTACCTAGCCAGAGGTAACCTCCATGTACACAGGAAAGTAGCACTCGCACCACGGCATTAACCTCTGCACCTCGTCCAAAATGTGGTATTCTCAACAGATTGAGCAAGCCTGACTGCTCAAGAATCTAGACATGTTCCATAGGAACAAGCTCATCTGCATTGGTCTTCAGGTTCCTCTGAACCATAAGATAGTAATCCAACCAAAACTGAGGATATGTCTTACTGTCTCCAAGGTTATAGTCTACAAATTTGAGAGTAGGGACATATCCTAATAGTTCTCCATCTTCCTTTACACAAGGATCAATCGGCGGTAGCAGAATAGGAAACTTAGCACCCTTGGGAATTGTTACCTCTGGTGCATCCTCAAATCATGGTGAAATGTATACTGTTGCGACATGAACTTCTTCTTCTTACTCTGGGATGGACTCTTCTACTATCTAAGCTAGATTCGTCGTCCTTGGCGTCTGCTTGACCTGTGGTGCACCTAATTTCACAGTCCTAGGCGGTGTCGTCATAGCAGACTCGAGGCCATCACACTTGAATCATCGCACGACGTCTTCTAATGGTTCCTTCTCAGACATAAACCACCTGGTGTGATACTCTGGACTGGTAATGGCTGCGAAAATGGGGAAACCAACACTCTGTAACTGGAGTATCTCTTCACATGGAAAACTCTTGAAATTACTCTATAACTCTCTGAAATCACAAAAGTAACCCTTTTGTCTGAATGCTCTGTGCATTTATAGTGAAGGTGGTAATATTTGAAGCAACGGTCGCTTAGTCTGGACCTAATGGTGGCATTTATTGCATGGAGAAGACAATTCCTAAACTGGGAATAATATATTCCATAGGCATAACAGCCTCTTGTCCATACACCAAGCTAAAAGGTGTGTGTCCTGTAAGTCTCTTGCATGTAGTCCTATAAGCCCATAACACAGCATTGACTCTGAGGTCCCAATCATCTCTTTGGTTGCTACAGATCTTAGTAAGAGCATTTTCTAGAATCTTGTTAAAATCCTCCACTGTACCATTAGCTTGTGGGTGGTAGGGAGTGCTCTTATGATGTTGTATCTAAAATTCCTCCGTCAAGGCCTTGATAGTGTGATTCAAAAAGTGTGTGCCTTGATCACTCATCAAAATTGCTGGACATCCAAATCTACCTATGATGTTTTCAAAAATGAACTGTGCAGCTGTAGCAGCATCACAATTCCTTACTGCTTTGGCCTTTGCCCACCTGGTGAGGTATTATGTTCCTGTGATGATGTATCTCACACCACTTCGCTTCCCTGGTGGGTTGATAGGACCCATGAAATCTATAGCCCACTTTTCAAATGCCCGCAGCATAATCTGTGATTGCAGTGGAATTCCATCTCTTCGCGAAGGTTTTCCTACCCTCTGGCAGATATCACAGCATCTGCAAAACTCCTTAGTGTCTTTGTGCAAAGTAGGCCACCATAATACTGCAGCTATAATTTTCTGAGCAGTCGGATTTCCTGCGAAATGTCCTCCTGTGGTACCTGAATGTGCTTCTCTGATAATGGCCTCTTTCTCATGCGGCATAACACATCTGTGCATGACTTCATCTGGACCTAACTTATATAAATGTCCAGTGATCAAAGTGAAATATGCTACTTTAACAACTAACTGTTTCTTTTGTTGCTTTGTAAACTCAACTGGTTCCCACCCTGTAGTGAGAAAGTGAATAATATCCGCATAATACTCATCTGCGATCTGGATAGAGAACAATTGCGCATCTGGAAAATTATCTTCTGAATTACTTGGTTCTTCTCCTGAGTCTATCTGCGACAGGTGATCGGGTCTAGCATTCAATCTCCCTGGTTTTACAATAATTTCAAAATCATACTCCTGAAATAGGAGTAGCCATCTGCAGATCCTTCCCCCTAACACTGGCTTATTGACCAAATACTTTAAAGCAGAATGGTCAGTGAACATCTTAAATGGGGCACCCAACAGGTAGTGCCTAAACTTCTGTAGAGCATACACTATAGCTAATCCTTCTCTTTCTGTAGTGGTGTAGTTATTTTCTGCGGTAGATAACTTTCTGCTAGAGTACGTGATAGGGTGATCGATACCCCCTTCTCCTGGCTGTGTTAAGACAATCCCCAGTGCGATTCCAGATGCATCCACATGTACATGAAATGGCTTGTTCCAATCTGGAAATACTAAGATGGGTGCTGTAACCATATTCTCTTTAAGAGTGTCTAAACTTTGCTGGCATTCCTCATTCCATAGGAATTTCACTTCTTTCTTTAAAATCTTTTCCATAGGTGCTGTGATCTTTGCATAGCCCTTGATGAATTTTCTATAATACCTTGTATGACCAAGCACTGTCCTCAATTTATTGACTGAGTTGGGTACTGGTAGATTTAAAATGATGGCAATCTTTGCAGGATCTACCATCAAGCCTTGTCTCCAAACAATATGACCCAAAAAAATACCAAATGGTGTATAGAATATACATTTCTTCAAGTTAAGAGAAATCTGATATTGCCTACATTTCTCTAACATGAGCCTTAAATCTCCTATATGCTTTTTGATTAATCCAAATATAGTCCAATCATAAAAATACACTTCTAAGAATTTATGGATGTATTCCTTAAAGACAGCAACTACTACTCTAGAAAAAATAGCTGGTGCATTTTTAATTCGGAAAGGGCATTACCGTATACTGGAATGAGCCCCATTCTGTTGCAAAGGTGGTATTATGTTGATCCCCTGGATGCATTCTTATCTGGTGATAGCCTGAAAAGCCATCAGTGAATGAGTAGATCTCCTATCCTCCCACATTGTCTAAAACTTCATCAGTAAAAGGTGTCGAAAATGGGTCATGAAGTGATGCGTCATTGAGTTTGTGCAAATCGACACAAATCCTGATTTCTCCTTTAGTTTTCTTTTCCTACACAACCATGGGACTAACCCATTCGCTCTCTTCTACTGGCTCAATGATGCCTACTGATAGCATCTTATCAATCTCATCTTTAACTTTTTCTTTATAATGAGGATTTAATCTGTATGGACGCTGCTTAACTAGCCTAGCATCCTCTTTCAAAGATATCCTCATGACTCCCAAATCTCCTACTATTCCCTTCATCTCTATAAACTTAGTGGGAAATAAGTCCTGAGAGTCATGTAACGGATCTGCGATGTGTCCTACCGTTTCATCATCCCAATAGTCTCCAATAGAGGCAAACTTTGGTTCTGTGTCTGTGCCAATATTGATCTTTTTAATCTTAATAGGCTCTATGATAGCTGGAATCTCTAGCTTCGTTCCATCAACTTCACGAGTCCCTTCTGACTCTAGAATGTTGATACTGCGTGGATTCTCATCCTCATCACCTGGCTCTTCTACGAAGTTGTAACACTCTAGCGCATGTTCTAATTGGATGGCCCAATCAGGCTGAGCATACACTGGCAGGGTAAAGTCATCAAATATCTTAGTCTTTATAATCTCTAGGGCCTGATCAAAGCTTGGATACTCAGATTCAAAAGTGAAAGTGAGTAGAAAGATGTCTATCATAACTGGCCATGTAATCGTTCCTCTACACAACTCTATCTCAGTGTACCAATTCCTTGGGACTGTGTCTAAAGTGTGAATGAATAGGTGAACCCATTCATCCTCTGGAATGTCCGACCAATTCTGTTCACAAATCGTAATATGTGACCTAGGGTAACTTTCTCTTGTATATTTCTGTTGGAAACGCTCCTTGTCAATAGATAATCTGATTTCCATCAATCTCTTAAAATCATCCCATGGTGCGATATTTTATTTATGTGCATGCCACCATCTTGCAGGTTTGGCTCTTACTGCAAGGTCAATAGCTGCCATCCTCTGCTCATGAGGGATTTCTTGCTCAAACTGCTGTAAAAAGTCTTTGACATCTACTAATCCCTCAAAGGATGGAATATCCTTAATCTCTGTTCAAATCCATCGTGGTGACTTAGTCATTAATACACATCTGTGAGCTGAAACTTCATAAAGTCTATTCTGCCAATTTTCTAAACCAACATCCGAATCCGATGTGCATGAGCTGTCGCATCGCCAACTAATATTTCCTTCTGTAGTGGGATTGATATAATCACTCTGGTTAGCAGCCATCTGATAGAGGCTCTCCATATTACGCACCTCTTCCTCTGCTCTGATAGGTTCAATGTATCGGGGACCCTGAAAAGGATCCAATGGTGCGATGACTCGAATCTATTTATCCTCAAAATTCATTTGTATTTTCTTCAAATTGATAACAACCATGTTTTCAAATGCCCAATCTATACCTAATAAAGTTGGATAAGGTCCGCTATCGCCAATAATTTCTATGACTTCAAAATATGCAAAGCTGCGAACTCCATCAATATCAACTGGTACTTGCAGTAATCAACCTAGTGGTGATACCCTTTGCTGATTGGCTAATCACAGATGGATAGGTGATCTAGATAACTTAGGGCTACCCATCTGTTCCCATGTCTGATTAGTAAGAACATTTACCTCTGATCCTAAATCTAGGATTAACTCATCCATTTCAAACTCTCCAATTTGTGCTGTGAGTCTCATTTCTCTTCCTATTCTTGTATGGCCCATAATATTATGAACAGCACGCTACGTACTGCTCACAGAAGAAGACTGGTGATACTGATCTATGATGCATTGAAGCTCTTCTATGGCTTTCTCATTTCTTACGAGTTTCAAGCAGCTCTGCAGAAAGGATTGTACACTTCCTGTCAACTCATCCTCCTCGCACCTTCCAGGTGTGGTAGCCTACGATATCTGCACAGGACTAACGCCACAAGGTTTTTGCTGTGGTATACCCCTACGAGGAAATATCTGCGATCCTGATGGTGTAGGTTCAGTAAAGAAAGTTTTATCTTGCTGAAATGTTTGTTTGTTCTTCTGTAGGTCAAGTGGTGTAGATTTATCAGTGGCTTTACCCACCCACTTCAGACCTGTATTCTTTTTGGCATCCTACGATGTATTACTAGTAGAAGCACCATTGCGAGTCACAATATTGACTCTTGGTTCTAGTTCTTTCTGCTCAGCATCGATAAGCTGAATATTCTAGTTTATTGCTGGCTTATGATCCTTAATCTTGGCTATCAAGATAGGACATTCTTCTATAGTATGATCATAGGACTTGCAATACTTACATGTTGTAGTAGGGTTCTGACAATCTGTAGCATAATGTCCTATGGCTCCACAGTTGTAACAAACAATCAGTCCATGGCCACGGCCAAAGCCTCCACCATGGCCTCTTCCTCTGAATCCTCCACCATGACCATCATGAGCTGGTTCATGCGGTGGGCCTGTTGCTGGTCCTGTTGTCTCTGACTGGACTCTGTAGAAGTCATGTTTTCTCTCTATCATAAGATCATAAGCTCTGTAATTATTTTCATCATGTCCTACTGACTTACAGAAGTTACAGTATAAATTCTTAGGAGTTTGTACATACTTTTGATGTAAAGGGCATTCCTATGGTCTATGTCCTCTTGTTCTACAGATTTCACACCATGGCCCTTGATTCTGTACTAAGGGGTTAGGAGCCCCACTTGCTAGATACTTAACAAATACTAGACAGTTATCTTTGGTATGGCCATGTCCTTTACACTTTGTACACCATAGTTCTTGTTCAAACTCTTTTCCTTTCTTAATCTCATGTAGCTGTAAAGTGAGATTGGCTAACTGATTCTGTAAATTTGTCATACCTGCACTAGTCTCAGCTAGAGGTGAAGCCTCTAGTTTCATTTCCATCTCCAATGTTTCATCCTGCGTATGGAGTTTCAGTTGCATTAGTGGAATTCTGATATGAGGGAGCAGTGCTGCGATGAACCATTCCTTATGCTACTCTGACGCAAACTCAAAACTAACTTGGTCTATAAGAGCTTTAAATTTCTGATCAAATTCCCATACTGACTCTGTGGGTAACTGTTTGATGTCTTTAAGTTCTATGATACATTGTGACTCAGACTTGGGTTTCTTAAATTCCTTAATCATTACGGTCCTGACCTCTATGAGTGTTCTGTTCTGCACTGATGTATACTTCATATACCATGTTAAAGCTCTTTCTCTAAGTGGAGTGGCCAACTGGACAAGCTTAGTATTGTCATCTTGGATCTGTTTAATGGTCCATACAGCTTCACATAGGAACCAATGTTTTTTTGGGTCTTCTTCCCCTATACCCCTAAATGTAGGTAATTTCATGTCATCCCCCATTCTGTTTCTACGAGGTGGATTCTGATTTGTTGTATTACTACCACTTGGTGGTATAAATGTAGATGGTGTAGAGATAGTATGTACTGTGTGTGAACTACTAGATGGAGTTCCTGCAGGATTATTCTGAGTCCTGGTTTGTCTCTATGGGGTATAAGGGTGGTAAGGGATACCCCCTACCGTTCTTTCTCTATTACTTTGACTCCGTTCTCTAGTACTGTCTGAACTGTCTTCAAAGAAGGAAGATCTGAAATCTACTTTATATCTCTTACCGCTACGTGTACATCCAATTTCTTCAGAGTCACTCTCAAACTCTTATGACATTACACTTACTTAACTTATTCATCTGAGAATATATCTAGTACTCCTTTTTCATACAATAACATCTTAACAGACAAATTTAAAGATTTTAGTACTTACCGCGATATCCCTTGAAGAAGTACCTCTCTGCTTCACTGAAACTCTTTCTTTGATTAATTGCAAACTCTGTAATGAAAACTTCCAACAAACTCACAAGCTAGAATTCTACTCCCCACTAAATGGGATTATCTACACTTTTCACGATGTGGATTAGCTCCGGTGTCCAAACAATGTTCCATTTCTTCTTGAATACAAGCTTATCAGTCAACTTTGACAACCAATCGTACAACTTATTTGCATAGGTCGCAAAAAATATCGCATGCAGGTCTGTGAAGATATGTTTCTGTAACTAGTCCTCTGTACTCAGCCTAGGACTCTTGTTTTCTTTCCCACCAAATTCTCTTTCCTTAGACTCAACCCACTGGTTAAGTTCTTGTTTAGTAGGATGCCAACAGAACATCAGCTCTTCAATTTGTTCAAAACCGGCAACAGAACCATTTGTTTGTATTCCTCTGGGAAGACCCAGGTTTACTTTATTGTACCAACAAAACCCCTAGATCACTGGCACTTTCAGTGACAGACCATAGAATGGCATGAAGTCTCACTCGAAGTGATCCTGAATTGGGTGGCTGAAGAATCAGGTTTCCTCAACCAGGTTCTGCAGCATCCTGGGTTCTTTGACTCTACTTAACCGGCTGAATCTCTCTGCAAGGGTTGTTTCTCTCTTCTGAGCTGAATCTGCTATGGGAATGGCTCTTATTGCATCATAGCTTCTAGGACAATGCACAACCTTTCCTTCTGGCCAACTCTTAACCTGCGATATCTCACACCGCAGCTCCCTCGACAGTGCGATATCGCCCTTTCTACACTATGATATTTCCTAGAGTAAGACTCAGTATAATCATCAACTCTCAAGGTCCAGAGGCTTCCTTTCTGGGTATAATAGCTCAGTTAACCTTCATTAAGGTGTTAAACAACCTCACTTAAGATTCTACAGTTTAACATGCTTAACATTGAATACACTCGACTCACTGAACTAAATATGCATAAGTCACTTAACATAGTAGCTGCTACTGTTGTGAATCAAGCACTGATAAACTCATATGCAGAGTACTCGACACATTCAACTTGCATTTAACCTTCTATGTTACTGTAAACTGAAGGACAGCATACATACATTCATTAACTGATAAGAAAAGTTCATGTAATAGATAACAGATAGCAAATAAGTAGAGCACAATCACATGAAATAGTCACACAACACATGGATGTACGTGGTTCACTTCTAGGGGGGAATCTACGTCCACGGGAACTGTGTTTATATTATATCTTAAGAGAGTAACACAGTTCCACTGCAACCTCTTATGCAGCTTGAGATCTTCTAGGAAAATACACACACATAGCTGGGAGCCCTTCTCTCTTAGATCTCTTCTCTTCCTATATTGCTTTCTTCTTACAATATACTCTTTCTCTCTCTCTCTCTCTCTCAATCCCTATGGATTGTTACATTCATGCTCAAGGAGTCAGCCACTGGTTACAGTAAGATAACTACATACTTAAAGATAGAACCAGAGCTTGACTCTTCCTCAGTGTCTCACTATACTGACAACAGTTACAACCTTATCAACCAACTATCTAACCAGCTAGCTGTCTGTCTACCTCTCTAGCTAGCTAACCCTTCATAATACAAAATACATGCTTAAATAGGTGGCCCGAAGGTCTCACCATGATAAAAAACTGTGGGCCTATCCCAAAAGTAACCCAAAACCCTAACTGTGACAGTCGACCTTTCTGTACTTTGTACTGCCGCTTTACCGGTCACACCGCAGCTTCCTGCAGTATTTCACGATTTCTGGCACTGATTGCTGGTATGGGCGTCGCTTCCTCAGTTCCTCCCATTTTTTCCTTTGTCTTTAATACCTCGGCCCATTGCTCCTTCTTCCTTTATGAGGGTAGCTAAGCCCTTCTGTCGTCGCCGCTACCTTAAATGTAATGGTTGAGCTCTCTTCTCAGCCGCTTCAAGTACTATTTCCCTTTGACTTTCTTGTTCCAACCGCCGCAATTTCCGGCCCGTGATCCGCGACATGAAATGCACTACGGCGTCGCACCTTTATCACATCGCCAAAACTGTATTTCCTCCAAAAATTGTCCATCTTCTACAAAAAATAGCAGCTTTTCTTGTAGCTGCGGGACCCTGCTCCAACAGTCCCCTAACACTTACTTGTGTCTTGTCCCCGAGCCACTGGCATCTAATTTCTTTTGCTGTAGCATCTCCTTGGCTTCCTACGAAGTCTTTGTGAATCTCTCCTTGAGTCCTGTAATATATTTGTCCATATCTTCGACACAGGCTTGTGTCGCTTCAAGCATGACTTGAGTAATCATAGGGTCTTCTGCGCTATCAATTTCACTCTTGCTTGCAGTGAACTCCTTGACCTTCTGCTCAACCGCATTGACCAGCTCTGTGATTTGTTCCTGATACAGTTGAAGCATATTATTGAATTGTATGTATTTTTCTCGCAATCACTGCGCTTCTTGTTGCAAATGGTTCATCTCTATCATCTTCTTCATCTTTGCAAGAGCTCCTAAGATCTTGACTTCTTCCTTTATTGCTGCTATTGCATTCTCCATGTTCTGGATGCTCTGCTACAAATACAATCTATCTGGGATCTCTTCTAGATCCGACCATGTCTTCATTGCATCAGCTAGCAATGACTCTGCATCATCTATATAGCACTTCATCTGCATTGAAGTGAGTCTAAAGGCCTGTCCCCTTGCTTCCTTGTCTGCCTCAGGCGTGCCTAGTGCTCGAGCCTCAAGCTCAGCAATCTGCACCTTGTGGTCTTCCTCCATTTTGGCCATTGTCTCTTCTAGAGTCTTTGCTCTATCTACAATTCTTCTTACTTTCTACGTTAGAGGCAAGGAAAATTATATGTTACACTCAGGTAACTCCAAAGCGATGTTCTGTAGGACCTAACTGAGATCCTGTTCTCTTTCTTCATATACTCTTAACTCCTTCGCCTTTGTCTGAAAGCCTGCGGTGAGCTCTGCATTCTGTTGTCTCAGCTAAGTGTTCTGGTTATAAGTCGCAAGTTTTCTATCCCTAAGCTCTGTGGTGATTTGCTACTGGATCATCTGTAGTTGATCAACAGGGAATTGTGCCAGATTAACCTCGATAGGTTGTCTAACCTATATCTGCACATCAATCATCGAAGCAGGGTATCGGATGCTCCCTGACGGTATCAAAACTGTATTGGTGCGATCCTCTACAAAGACTTCCTAGCGGGAAATCAATGGTTGTGAGATTTCTCCTAATGTCACCTGGATTGGCTGAGTCTACATCTTGGCAGTATTCTCAGTTAGTGCTTTCAACTCCAGAAGCTGCTTATCTATTGTGCTTTGTAGCTTGTCCTGCGATGTCTGCATCACCTGAAATGAGTCTCGCATCTCCTCCTTCAATCTCGCTGCGATGAGATCATAGTCATCCTCTGTTAGTGCGATCTATGTAGTTGGCTTTGAGGCTTTGACTTTTTTCCTCTTTGGTGCCGGTGGTGGCACGTCTACTACATCTTTCCTCTTTACACCCACCTGACCTTTTCCTTTGTCTAGTGGATCTATCGGTGCGGTATTTGCTGGTATATTTCCTGCTGTGGCATCTTCTAATGCCTTGTTCCATGCTTCATTGAAATATTTGATGACATATTCTATGTCCTGCACTGTCATCCTAAATAATCCAATAGCCCAGTCATCCGTTCTAAACCCTTTAGGCCTCAAATAGATTGTATGCCTGTTCGCAATGAAATCAAGCCAATTATTATACATGTCAACAACCTCTGTGTTGATCCGCGGTGTATCCTGGATGCCTCGCTTCAACAACATATAGTATTCATAGAATACTATCATATTGAGATTTTTCTTGGTTGGGCTATTGCTTTCCCATAAGTTTGCATAGCATGCGCCTCTGCACTCTCCAGCTCGTAGCGGTAGAAACTGGGTATGGGGCAGCTCTCTCCACCCGACGAATGCACATAATATAAGCAGCCACAAGAAATGGAAGGGTTGGTTTGGCTCATCCTATGCTACCAAGCAATCTGTAAGAAAAATATTTAGTAAAAACAAACACCAATTAAATTGTTCACCTTTTGCGACCTGCACGGCAAGGTGAATTACTGATCCTGTGACTTCTTTCGAGTGAACTTTGGTTAACAGTCTTCCTGCAAGCAGACTGGCTATAAATATGAGTGTATAATCGGCTAAAGCTGTGAGGTCATAAGCCCAACCTCCTCTCTGTAGCTTATACTTGTTAACTAAAAGCGGTGGTAGCTTAGTATCCTTACTTTTCCCTGATATATGTGTCTGAGGGTCCTTACTGCTCTTGGACAGCCCGGTGATGCGGTGTATCAAATCGAAGTTTAGGTCAACCCTCTTACCCAGCCAGAGGTAACCTCCATGTACACAGGAAATTAGCACTCACACCATAGTATTAACCTCTGCACCTCATCCAAAATGTGGTATTGTCAACAGATTGAGCAAGCCTGACTGCTCAAGAATCTGGACATGTTCCATAGGAACAAACTCATCTGCATCGGTCCTCGGGTTCCTCTAAACCATAAGATAGTGATCTGGCCGAAACTGAGGATATGTCTTACTGTCTCCAAGGTTATAGTCTACAAATTTGAGAGTAGAGACATATCCTAACAATTCTCCATCTTCCTTTACACGAGGATCAATCAGCGGTAGCAGAATAGGAAACTTAGCACCCTTGGGAATGGTTACCTCTGGTGCGTCCTCAGCTCGTGGAAAAATGTATACTATTGCCACATGAAATTCTTCTTCTTTCTCTGGGCTGGACTCTTCTACTATCTGAGTTGGATTCCTCGTCCTTGGCATCTGCCTGACTTGTGGTGCACCTAATTTCACAGTCCTGGGCAGTGTCGTCATAGTAGACTCGAGGCCACCACACTTGAATCGTCGCACAAAGTCTTCTAAAGGTTCCTTCTCAGACATAAACCATCTGGTGTGATTCTCTGGACTGGTAATGGCTACGAAAATGGGGAAACTAGCTCTCTGTAACTGGAGTATCTCTACACAGGGAAAACTCTAGAAATTACTCTATAACTCTCTGAAATCGTAAAAGTAACCCTTCTGTCTGAATGCTCTGTGCATTTATAGTGAAGGTGGTAATCTTTGAAGCAATAGTCCCTTAGGCTAGACCTGTTGGAGGCATTTATTCCATGGAAAAGACAACAGCTTGCACCCTGCTCCTCATTAATTGCTGAAACCACGTTCAAATTTCCCTCGAAAATTGTGTGCAAGTGACAGTCTTGACCACGATTTACCAAATCTCAGACAATTATTGTACTGTTTCCAAATCTAGGGCAACATATACCTGTCATATCTAGATTAATTTCTTCTCAGAGGAAAAGTGACTGGCCCTCTTTCTCTTTCAAAAATCATCTTAATTGCACGGGCAACATCGCCGCGCTGCGATGTCACATCGCATCGTCCTTAACCAAAAATTTGGCGTGAACTCCGCAACATTCAAAAACTCTGCAACATCCTATGACTTGCGCAAAATAAAATTTCTTGCTGCAATTCCTCCTACTTAGAACTTTTTCAGCTGGTGTAGACTAGTTATGATTGCGATGCCTCCTTTCAACTACACTGGACATCTGCACCACTTAGTTCCCTGCGTTAGGGCTGGGAGGTGGAGTGGCTATCACTATAAAGCTTAAGCCTACTGCCATTAATCAAAGTAGGAACAAGCTCCCCGTTCAGTTTACTGAGATGAACAACACCTCCATCTGTGACTTGCTGAATCTGATATGGCCCTAACCAATGTGTCTTGAACTTCCTTGGAAACTTAATAAACTTGTTGTCATAAAGGACCACTAGGTCTCCTGTCTGAAAAATATTTCTCTTGATCTACCTATCATGCCAAGATTTTTCTCGTTCCTTCTGCACTTTTTGATGAAATCCTGCGATGAATCTGTCTTCTTCTAAGGCAAGCAGCTACTCTAATCTTTCATTCATCGTGTCTATATCAGCGATCTCAGTAATTTGAGAAATTATTAAACTGGGAATAATATATTCCATAGGAATAATAGCCTCTTGTCCATACACCAAGCTGAAAGGTGTGTGTATTGTAAGTTTCTTGCATGTAGTCCTATAAGCCCATAACACAGCATTAACCCTGAGGTCCCAATCATCTCTTTGGTTGTTACAGATCTTAGTAAGAGCATTTTCTAGAATCTTGTTAAAATCCTCCACTGTACCATTAGCTTGTGGGTGGTAGGGAGTGCTCTTATGATGTTGTATCTAAAATTCCTCCATCAAGGCCTCGATAGTGCGATTCAGAAAGTGTGTGCCTTGATCACTCATCAAAATTGTTGGACATCCAAATCTACTTATGATGTTTTCAAAAATGAATTGTGCAACTGTAGCAGCATCACAATTCCTTACTGCTTTGGCCTCTGCCCACCTGGTGAGGTATTCTGTTCCTGTGATGATGTATCTCGCACCAGTTTTCTTCCCTGGTGTGTTGATAGGACCCACAAAATATATAGCTCACTTGTCAAATGGCCGTAGTGTAATCTGCGGTCGCAGCGGCATTTCATCTCTCCGCGAAGGTTTTCCTACCCTCTGGCAGATATCGGAGCATCTACAAAACTCCTTAGTGTCTTTGTGCAAAGTAGGCCACCATAATCCTGCAGCTAGAATTTTTTGAGCAGTCGGCTTTCCTACAAAATGTCCTCCTGCGGTACCTGAATGTGCTTCTCTGATAATGGCCTCTTTCTCATGCGGCATAACGCATCTGCACAGGACTTCATCTGGACCTAACTTATATAAATGTCCTATGATCAAAGTGAAATATGTTGCTTTAACAAATAACTGTTTCTTTTACTGCTTAGTAAAATCAACTGGTGCCCACCCTGTAGTGAGAAAGTGAATAATATCCACGTAATACTCATCTGCGATCTGGATAGAGAACAATTGCGCATCTGACAAATTATCTTCTAAATTACTTGGTTCTTCTCCTGAGTCTATCTGTGATAGGTGATCGGGTCCGACATTCAATCTCCCTGGTTTTACAATAATTTCAAAATCATATTCCTGAAATAGGAGTAGCCATCTGCAGATCCTTCCCCCTAACATTGGCTTATTGACCAAATACTTTAAAGCGGAATGGTCAGTGAACATCTTGAATGGGGCACCCAACAGGTAGTGCCTAAACTTCTGTAGAGCATACACCATAGCTAATCCTTCTCTTTCTGTAGTGGTGTAGTTCTTTTCTATGGTAGATAACTTTCTGCTGGAGTACGTGATAGGGTGATCGATACCCCCTTCTCCTGGCTGTGTTAAGACAATCCCCAGTGCGATGCCAGATGCATCCACATGTACATGAAATGGCTTGTTCCAATCTGGAAATACTAAGATGGGTGCTGTAACCATCTTCTCTTTAAGAGTGTCTAAACTTTGCTGGAATTCTTCATTCCATAGGAATTTCACTTCTTTCTTTAACAACTTTTCCATAGGTGCTGTGATCTTTGCATAGCCCTTGATGAATTTTATATAATACCTTGTATGACCAAACACTATCCTCAATTGCTTGACTGAGTTGGGTGTTGGGAAATTTACAATGATGGAAATCTTTGCAGGATCTACCATCAAGCCTTGTCTGTAAACAATATGACCCAACAAAATACCAAATGGTGCACAGAATATACATTTCTTCAAGTTAAGAGAAATATGATATTGCCTACATTTATCTGACATGAGCCTTAAATATCCTATATGCTTTTTTATTAATCCAAATACAGTCCAATCATCAAAATAGACTTCTAAGAATTTATGGATGTATTCCTTAAAGACAACAACTGCTACTCTAGAAAAAATAGTTGGTGCATTTTTAAGACCAAAGGGAATTACCGTATACTGGAATGAGCCCCATTCTCTCGCAAAGGTGGTCTTATGTCGATCCTCTGGATGGATTCTTATCTAGTGATAGCATGAAAAGCCATCAGTGAATGAGTAGATCTCCTGTCCTCCCACATTGTCTAAAACTTCATCAGTAAAAGGTGTCGAAAATGGGTCATGAAGTGATGTGTCATTGAGTTTGCGCAAATTGACACAAATCCTGATTTCTCCTTTAGTTTTATTTTCCTGCACAACCATGGGACTAACCCATTCGCTCTGTTGTACTAGCTCAATGATGCCTACTGCTAGCATCTTATCAATCTCATCTTTAACTTTTTCTTTATAATGAGGATTTAATCTGTATGGACGCTGCTTAACTGGCCTATCATCCTCTTTCAAAGGTATCCTCATGACTCCCAAATCTCCTACTATTCCCTTCATCTCTATAAACTTAGTGGGAAATAAGTCATGATAGTCATGTAATAGATCTGCGATGTGTCCTACTGTTTCATCATCCCAATAGTCTCCAATAGAGGTAAACTTTTGTTCTGTTTCTGTGCCAATATTGATCTTGTTAATCTTAATAGGCTCTGTGACAGCTGGAATCTCTAGCTTTGGTCCATCAACTTCATGAGTCCCTTCTGACTTTGGAATGTTGATACTGCGTGGATTCTCATCCTCATCACCTGGCTCTTCTGCAAAGTTGTAACACTCTAGCGCATGTTCTAACTAGATGGCCCAATCAAGCTGAGCATACATTGGTAGGGTACAGTCATCAAATATCTTAGTCTTTATAATATCTAGGGCCTGATCAATGCTTGGATACTCATATTCAAAAGTGAAAGTGCGTAGAAAGATGTCTATCATAACTGGCCATGTAATCGTTCCTCTGCGCAACTCTGTCTCAGTGTACCAATTACTTGGGACTGTGTCTAAAGTGTGACTGAATAGGTGAACCCATTCATCCTCTGGAATGTTTGACCAATTCTGTTCACAAATCGTAATATGTGACCTGGGATCACTTTCTCCTGTATATTTCTGCTAGAAACACTCCTTGTCAATAGAGAATCTGATCACCATCAATCTCTTAAAATCATCCCATGGTGCGATATTTTCTTTATGTGCATGCCACCATCTTGCAGGTGTGGCTCTTACTGCAAGGTCAATAGCTACCATCCTCTACTCATGAGGGATTTCCTGCTCAAACTACTGTAAAAATTCTTTGACATCTGCTAAGCCATCAAATGACGAAATATCCTTAATATCTGTTCCAATCCATCGCAGTGACTTAGTCATAAATGCACATCTACGAGCTGAAACTTCATAAAGTCTATTCTGCCAATTTTCTAAACCAACATCCGAATTCGATGCGCATGAGCTGTCACATCACCAACTAATATTTCCTTCTGTGGTGGGATTTATATAATCACTCTGGTTAGCAACCATCTGATAGAGGCTCTCCATATTACGCACCTCTTCCTCTGCTCTGATAGGTTCAATGTATCGGGGACCCTGAAAAGGATCCAACGGTGCGATGAATCGAATCTGTTTATCCTCAAAGGTCATTTGTCTTTTCTTCAAATCGATAATAGCCATGTTTTCAAATTCCCAATATATACCTAATAAATATGGATACGGTCTGCTATCACCAATAATTTCTATGACTTCAAAATCTGCGAAGCTGTGAACTCCATCAATATCAACTGGTACTTGCGGTAATCAGCCTAGTGGCGATACCCTCTACTGATTGGATAATCACAGATGGATAGGTGATCTGGATAACTTAGGGCTACCCATCTGTTCCCATGTATGATTAGTAAGAACATTTACCTCTGATCCTAAATCTAGGATTAGCTCATCCATTTCAAACTCTCCAATTTGTGCTGTGAGTTTCATTTATCTTCCTATTCTTGTATGGCCCATAATATTATGAACAACACACTGCATAATGCTAATGGAAGAAGACTGGTGATACTGATCTATGATGCGTTGAAGCTCTTCTATGGCTTTCTCATTTCTTATGAGTTTCAAGCAGCTCTGCAGGAAAAATTGTACACCTCCTGTCAACTCATCCTCCTCGCACCTTCCAGGTGTGGTAGCCTACGATATCTGCACAAGACTAACACCACAAGGTTTTTTCTATGGTATACCCCTACAAGGCAATATCTGTGATCCTGATGGTGTAGGGTTAGTAAAGAAAGTTTTAGCTTGTTGAGATGTTTCTTTGTTCTTCTGTAGGTCAAGTGGTGTAGATTTATCAGTGGCTTTACGCACCCACTTCGGACCTGTATTCTTTTTGGCATCCTGTGATGTCTTACTGGTAGAAGCACCGCTACGAGTCACAATATTGAATCTTGGTTCTGGTTCTTTTTGCTCAGCAGCGATAAGCTGAATATTCTGGTTTACTTCTGGCTTAGGATCCTTAATCTTGGCTATCAAGATAGGACATTATTCTATAGTATGATCATAGGACTTGCAATACATACATGTTGTAGTAGGGTTCTAACAATCTCTAGCATAATGTCCTATGGATCCATAGTTGTAACAAACAATCGGTCCACGGCCGCGGCCAAAGCCTCCACCACAACCTCTTCCTCTGAATCCTCCACCAAGACCATCATGAGCTGGTTCATGCGGTGGGCCTGTTGCTGGTCCTGTTGTCTCTGACTGAACTTTGTAGAAGTCATGTTTTCTCTCTATCATAAGATCATAAGCTCTACAATTATTTTCATCATGTCCTACTGAATTACATAAGTTACAGTATAAATTCTTAGGAGTTTGTACATACTTTTGATGTAAAGGGAATTCCTGTGGTCTATGTCCTCTTGTTCTACAGATTTCACACCATGGCCCTTGATTCTGTACTAAGGGGTTAGGAGCCCCACTTGCTAGATGCTCAACAAATACTGGACAGTTATCTTTGGTATGGCCATGTCCTTTACACTTTGTACACCACAGTTCTTGTTCAACCTCTTTTCCTTTCTTAATATCATGTAGCTGTAAGGTGAGATTGGCTAACTGATTCTGTAAATTTGTCATACCTGCACTAGTCTCAACTAGAGATGAAGCCTCTAGTTTCATTTCCATCTCCAATGCTTCATCCTGCGTATGGAGTTTCTGTTGCATTAGTGGAAGTCTGATATGAGGGAGCCATGTTGCGATGAACCATTCCTTATGTTGCTCCAGCACAAACTCAAAAATAACTTGGTCTATAAGAGCTTTAAATTTCTGATCAAAATCCCATACAGACTCTATGGGTAACTGTTTGTTGTCTTTAAGTTCTATGATACATTGTGACTTAGACATGGGTTTCTTAAATTCCTTAATCATTGCGGTCCTGACCTCTACGAGTGTTCTGTTCTGCGCTGATGTATACTTCATATACCATGTTAAATCTCTTTCTCTAAGTGTAGTGGCCAACTGGACAAGATTAGTATTGTCATCCTAGATCTGTTTAATGGTCCATATAGCTTCACATAGGAACCAATGTTGTTCTGGGTCTTCTGCCACTGTACCCCTAAAGGTAGGTAATTTCATGTCATCCCCCATTTTTTTTCTACGAGGTGGATTCTGATTTGCTGTATTACTACCACTTGGCAGTATAAATGTAGATGGTGTAAAGGTAGTATGTACTTTGTGTGAACTACTAGATGCAGTTCCTGCAGGATTATTCTGAGTCCCAGTTTGTCTCTGTGGGGTATAAGGGTGGTAAGGGATACCCCCTACTATTCTTTCTCTATTACTTTGACTCTGTTCTCTAGTACTGTATGAACTGTCTTCAAAGAAGGAATATCTGAAATCTACTTTATATCTCTTACCGCTACGTGTACATCCAATTTGTTCAGAGTCACTCTCAAACTCTTGTGACATTACACTTACTTAACTTATTCATCTGAGAATATATCCAGTACTCCTTTTTCATACAATAACATCTTAAGAGACAAATTTAAAGAGTTTAATTTCTTACCGTGATATCCCTTGAATAAGTACCTCTCTGCTTCGCTGAAACCCTTTCTTTGATCCACTGCAAACTCTGTAAAGAAACCTTCCAGCAAACTCACAAGCCAAAATTCTACTGCATCCTAAATGGGATTATCTACGCTCTTCACGGTGTGAATCAGCTCCGGTGTCCAGACAATGTTCCATTTCTTCTTGAATACATGCTTATCAGTCAACTTTGACAACTAATCGTACAACTCATTTGCATAGGTCACAAAAAATATCGCATGTAGGTCTGTGAAGATATGTTTCTATAACCTCTATACTCAGCCTAGGAATCTTGTTTTATTTCTCAGCAAATTCTCTTTCCTTAGACTCAACCCACTGGTTAAGTTCTTTTTTAGTAGGATGCCAACAGAACATCAGCTCTTCAATTTGTTCAAAACCGACGATGGAACCATTTGTTGTTCTTCCTCTGGGAAGACCCAGGTTTACTTTATTGTACCAACAAAACCCCTAGCTCACTGGCCCTTTCGATGATAGACCGCAGAATAGCCTGAAGTCTCACCTGAAGTGATCCTGAATGGGGTGGCTGAAGAATCAGGTTTCCTCAACCAGGTTCTGCAGCATCTTGGGTTCTTTGACTCTACTTAACTGGCTCAATCTCTCTGCAAGGGATATTTCTCTCTTCTTAGATTACTCTGCTATGGGACTAGCTCTTATTGCATTGCAACTTCTAGGATGATGCACAACCTTTCCTTCTGCCCAACTCTTAACCTGCGATATCTCACACCACAGCTCCCTCGACAATGCGATATCACCCTTTCTACGCTACGATATTTCCTACATTAAGACTCAGTATAATAACCAACTCTCAAGGTCTAGAGGCTTCCTTTCTGGGTATAATAGCTCAGTTAACCTTCATTAAGGTGTTAAACAACCTCACTTAAGCTTCTACAGTTTAACATGCTTAACATCGACTACACTCAACTCGCTGAACTAAATATACAGAAGTCACTTAACAAAGTAGCTGCTAATGTCGTGAATCAAGCACCGATAAACTCATATGCAGAGTACTCGACACATTCAACTTGCATTCAACCTTCTATGTTACTGTAAACTGAAGGATATCATACATAAATTCATTAACTGATAAGCAAAGTTCATGTAACAGATAATAGATAGCAAGTAAGTAGAGCACAATCACATGAAACAGTCACACAACACATGGATGTATGTGGTTCACTTCCAGGAGGGAAGCTACGTCCACGGGAACTGTGTTTATATTATATCTGGAGAGAGTAACACAGTTCCACTGCAACCTCTTATGCAGCTTGAGATCTTCTGGGAAACTCCACGCACACAGCTGGGAGCCCTTCTCTCTTAGATCTCTTCTCTTCCTATATTGATTTCTTCTTATAGTATACTATTTCTCTCTCTCTCTCTCTCTCTCTCAATCCCTACGGATTGTTACATTCATGCTCAAGGAGTCGGTCACTGGTTACTAAGATAACTACAGACTTAAAGACAGAACCAGAGCTTGACTCTTCCTCAGTGTCTCACTATACTAACAACAGTTACAACCTTATCAACCAACTATCTAACCAGCTAGCTGTCTATCTACCTCTCTAGCTAGCTAACCCTTCATAATACAAAATACATGCTTAAATAGGTGGCCCGAAGGTCTCACCATGATACAAAACTGTGGGCCTATCCCAACAGTAACCCAAAACCCTAACTGTGACAGTCGGCCTTTCTGTACTTTGTCCTGCCGCTTTACCAGTCACACCGCAACTTCTTGCAATCTTTCACAATTTCTGGCGCTGATCGTGGGTATGGTCACCACTTCCTTGGTTGCTCCCCTTCTGTCCTTTGTCTTTAATACCTCAGCCCGTTGCTACTTCTTCCTTTATGAGGGTAGCTGAGCCCTCCTGTCGTTTCCACTTCCTTAAATGCAGTGGTTGAGCTCTCTTCTCAGCCGCTTCAAGTACTATTTCCCTTTTACTTTCTTGTTCCAACCACCACAATTTTTGGCTCGCGATCCGTAGTGGGAAATGCACTACGGCATCGTACCTTTATCACATTGCCAAAAATGTCTTTCCTCCAAAAATTGTCCATCTTCTACCAAAAATAGCAGCTTTACCTGTAGCTGCGGGACCCTACTCCAACAATACAGAAGCCACAATTGCCCAGGACACTTTTGAAGGAATGCTAGAGATGCTATCATGCATGAAGGAAAGTATTGGCAGAGCATTGATAGAGCATTGCATCATGCTATTGACTATGCAAAAGCTAGCGTTGTTGGTGAGGTAAGCTTGATATCTGTTATTTTCCAATAGGGTAAACAAGCAGCTCATTTTATTTTTGCTTACTGTTAGAAAATTAATGATGAAAATTTTCAAGGATTAGAGTGAAGAATGAATATCTTGCATGTGGATCATTTCTGCATTCATAGTGACTTATGAGAATCCTATACATTGAGTATTTTTCCCTGCATTAACTTATTTGTCAATGTCTTTTGGTCATTCATTGCACATTATTTAATTTTATTATCTATCTCCTCATCCTTATATTTTATAATATTGTAATTTCCTTTTTGTACGTTATCCTTGTTGCTATCAGCTGTGACTATAGGTTGCAAGCTTGCAGCAAAATAGTAGAATTGTTAGTAAAACCACATTCCTTAGAGATAAACATCTAGGAATGAATATTTTGTAGGCCTTAGCATCATCGACATAGTCCAGAAACCACCTTTTTTACTTCTAGCATCCAATTTCCTCTCCTAATCCGAAGGATGTAAGGATATGTTGTGACTCAATGACTTACAAGTGACCAACTGAAGGCCTTTTTCATGTGAATGCCTTCTCTTTAAAACTTTGCAAGCCTTTTCCCATTCAAGTGTAGGCATGTCAAGCTGCTTCAAATACATCTATAATACTATGGTTATTCCTTTTTCAAATGAATTCATAAGGATAAAGCATGCTATACTCCCTCTTACAATCCGTTTTCTTGCAAAATCAAGGAACTGTCAAGTCATATACTCCAATGTGTTACCCCCCATTTTACATGGTGGGTCACTTGGAGATTTATGGGATAACTTGGGATGTCTCATAAGGTTTCTAAACATGAAGGAGGACAATTGTTGGCATCCTAAGGACTTTTAGGACAGCTAAACAATGCACAAGCGGCTTTTGGGACAAGTTTTAAAATTGTTGAAGAAAGGTGGACCCAAACATTTTTTTTGGGTGTTTTAATAAGGATGTTTAAAAAGGGACTTTGTATCCCATGTTGATAGGGAAAAATATTGATATTGAACTGTAAACTGTGCTGTGAAACATATCAAGTCCATCATCACAGCTGAAACAGTAAATGAAGTATTCAAATATTAAATATTTTGAACCTTGGGAATTTATTAAATGTTATAAAGTAGAATGTCAAAGAGTTGAAGAAAATCTAAATGTTGGCAAGGAAGACATCAAACATCATAAAATACACCTTGAACATCAGTGAATCACACTAACAACAACCTACACACTGTAGAATCTCACTAAAATACCCTATGCATCACCAAATCTCATAAATGGCACCTTGAACATCGAAGAAATAGAACCCTATGTTGTATGTTGTGCATACAATATACATTCCAAATCGAATCCCTTCACTTGATGAGCACCTTAAACTCTTCTCCTTTGTTGGAAAACGCTACAAAAACTGTAACTGGCCAAAACAATGGACACCAAACTTCTTGTTTAGGATCAATGTTTTTTTTATGTTGCTGCTATCCTAGGGTTCAAGTTTCTACATTAACAAATTTAAAATTTCTTCTTAAATGCTCGCTGGATTTCCTGGTGGAAATGCAAAATTTTTTGAAGTCGTTGCAATTGGCACCAATTATTGTACAGCATCTAGTGATTATGGCATTTCTATCTATTTTTTATTTGGCATATTGTCTGAAATTTTAAGGATTTGGACTATTTTGTCTTACGTTGGGGTCACAAGCTGCAAGGTGTATACAAAAAGGACTAATTTGAAGAGGGCTCAACTATGTTCTGCTCTAAAAAGGAAAAACCTCAATGAAAACAATACCAATGAAAATCTCAATAAAAACAATACCACTATTGTTTTTACATAAATTTTGAACTGATATAATAAAAGTTTATTTTTAAATGGATAGATATGCAGTTGAAGAGAATTAACCATTTTAGTAGTTTACTAGAATTATGTTTCTTAATGCAGCCTGTAATAGAAATCCCCTGGCTGTAGATGGAGTTTTGTTTTTAACTTTTTGTTTTCCAACCAGTTTTGGAACAAAATTTTATATATATGTTGAAGTTGAACACATATACACATGGTTCTTAGTAGATTTCATTTCTAATAGTTAATTGTTAAAATGTATTTCAGCTACATTTCTTACCTACCGAGTTTGCTTTTTGATAGTAGCTATGGACATACACAAACAAGAACATTTTACTGGAATATATGATCTAGTTTCTATGCTGACCCTTAAGGGGCGGAGTGTGGATTCAGGACATTATGTTTCTTGGGTCAAACAAGAGAATTGTGAGTTGCATCAAAGTTTGAGTATTTGAGTAATTCTTTTCGAAGTATGTCAATTGTTGGTATTAATTCATTTGAAAATCCGTCTTTGACTATTCAATTTAAGCAGAGAACTATTAAGTTGTATTCTATTTTGAGGAATGAGATGTTCTTTCGAGCTAATGTTAATTGCAACAAAATCTATCTTTGGTGAATTGGTTGTAATATGCATTCTTTATTTCGGGAGAGTGGATTGAATTTGATGATGAAAATTCTATTCCGCAAAGAGAGGAAGATATAACAAAGATTTTTGGTGGAGGTAAATTATGAGCTACTACTTAGATATTTTTTTAATTGACCTCATGTAACTCTAATATTAGAAAAAAAATTAGGATTCAACTAATATATTAAGGCTTCTTGTGTAAGCCAAGAAATAAATAGTTTCAAGAATTAAACATTTTCCAAGGTTTTCAATATTTTCAATGCAATTGAAACCCCTTTTGTTTCCTCCATGGTGTCACATTTTCTTTTAAGAAGAGGATTATGCTTAGTAATTTGAGTTTCACCATTCACATATTTAGCATAATATTCTTGCTCATAATCCAAAATAGCATGCTTGGATGACATTTTTCTTCTAGGTTTGACCCGTTTCTCTATATCATATTTCCTAGCATCATTTACTTCACTAAATGCAAGTCCTTTCATTCCTTCCCAACTATTTTTAGCAAGTATCCTTCAATGGAAATCTTTCGATTGACCTTTTCTTGTATAACACATTCTATAGCATTATAAGATTTTCTTAGTAATTCCTTTAACTCCTTTTGAGTTATGTTTGGTGGGAATTCATCATCAAATTCCTTGAACTAGTTTCATGTTTTTTCATGTACTCAATTGTGTGCATACTATATACTCATTCTCAAAGTCTAGACTAGGACTGCAATTTCTTCGAGGTAAAGTTATGTCTCTCTTTATTAAATCTATAATATCATCGTCCTTTACATACTTTTAAACATTCGCATTCTCTGATATGTCCTGGAATAAATTCAATACTAGGAGTTTCTAAGTTGTTCAGAAGTTAATTAGATGAGCACTCAATATTGTTTCCTTCCATTGTCATCCTCTTACTTTTATTCTTTTCCTAGATTCCTAGTTGAGTCTTTATTGAGATCACATCGTTCCTTCCTTTTCCTCTTACTTCTCCTCATACCATTTGCAGGAAATACTTCATTACTAATGCTTGAAGACCTAGATTTCTTTGCAAATGAATTATTTATCATAACCTTTTCATATCTTATTGCAACCTAATCTAAGTAATCTATGTCATTTATTAGCTTACCATAACCTTGCTTGAACTTCCTGCACTTAGTAACTAATCCCTTTTTCCATTTTGTCACTCTCTCAACTTATTTGTTAGAAACATTTCCATTGGAATTGTCATCAAACAACCTCTCACTTTCAGCTTTTTTATTTATCATTTATATTACAAAATTTCCCTCTCTTCCCCCAAAAATTTCACATTCCTCTGCAAACCCTTCATTATTTAGCACATTTACCTCTGCAAACTCTGACTATGCTATAATCGTTCATTTTTAATGAAGCATCAAAGAGAAATCTAGGCCTTGGAGAGGAAGGGGAATTTTTATGAGCATGGTCACATTCCAAGGATGTTAGCCAAGTTTCTAGATCCTAAATTTAACAATCAAGAAGAAATGGAGAACATCCAAGGACAAGCCATGCCTTGCAAAGAGTGTTGAGGGGATAGGGGAAGATGATATGTTTAGAGATGACCATGGTCGCATTGGAGGGATGTTATCCAAATTTATGGACATCATGATCAAACAAATATGGAGGGCTTGGTATTTTCCATAACAGAGGAAAGAACCAATAAAATACAAATAAGTCGATACTTGTGGGAGATGGCAAGTAAGGCCTCTTCAAAAAGAGATTTTTTTTTTTTATCTCCATAGATGGTAGTTCAAAATTTTAAGAAGGCCCACAAATAAGATGGTAGGTTGGTTAGCTAAATAGGAAATCTTAACTAAGTCTCTTTATTGTCAATCATTCTACCAAAAGTACAGGAGATTTGGAAGGTTTTGTAAGACAACTTATTAGGACAAAGAAGAAACATGATAAGAAGTTGCTTGTTCAAAATCAGAAGAGTGAGAGACAACGAGGTAACCTCTAATATTATATGGATACAATCATTGGTGAAATCTTGAAGTCTATTTTTATGGAAGAAGAGGTACAAGCAACTGTAGTGGTCAATCTGTTTGGGCTATTTAGACAATATATATAGCTTCTTAATGAATATGGAGAGCTATATTTATAGATATGGTTAATAATAGACATGTACATGGATATAAAATTGATTAAAAAAGGATCTGGTAGTAATTTACTTGTAGAGACACCACATCTTAAAATACAAACTTTGTTAAGAGGAGCCTTGGGCAAAATTTTTGCAATACATCTAGAATGCAAAACAGTGTACTCATGAATATGTATCAAGTAAGTGGTAGATCATCTTACAATTGATGAAAAAACTTGAATTTCCATCATTAATCATAACCCCCATCTCTCTCTGTTGATTCTTAACAGATCACACATGTGTCTCTCTCTAACTTCAAGTGTATGACACAGGAAATGTTGACACAAGAGATATGTAAAGAACATGACAAACAATTCTACTAAAAAAGGTTCTTTAGTTCATCTTCTTGGTTTTCAATGTGAAATCACTCAATGACAGGTCAAGGAAAATAGATTTTTATTCTAGTAGTAATTGGATGCTAGAAAAGTACATAGTATTATGTAAAACATTTTAAATTGCATAAAGATGAGATTTGTCTCATGTTTGTTTCATAGATCTGTGACTCATCTGTTGTTGAAGAAATATTTCAGGATTATAGGGCGCATAGGGATGAAATTTATTCAAAGAAGGAGATATTAATGGTCCATCTTCGTGTATTGTCACAAATTGCTAAGAGCTAGAATAAGCCAGAAGATAATGATACTCATGCTAGTCAGTTTGCACGAGCTCTAAAGAAGGTGATATTCTCCTGTTGTTTGATTAATATATTTTTTCATTTGAAGTTGCATTTGGAAATTCATTGTCAAAAGTATCTTGAACTAGAATATTTAGTTAATCTACTCGATTTTTGGTTCTCCTACATGTACATGCACATGTACATATGGGGTTGTGTTTACTGCCACAGTCACAATCATCTCCATGCCAACGCTGGGAAGCCTCCAAGTTTGTTTGAATTTTGCAGCTTATTACAGAACTAAAATAAAACTAGGTGATTTAAAATAATGTTATGGTCATGTAAGTTCCTTTTCTTGTATGGTCAAGTTTCATCCCAGAAAATTGTTGTGAGCTGAGCTTGAACATTTTTAGACCTCGCGGCTAAGCTAAAACTAAGTCATATTGGTTGGAATCTTCATGTGCTAGTGGAATACCAAGGTAATTGTCTTTATAAGTAATGTGGTTAAGTTATAAAATGAAAATAGGTGGGTGAGTGGAATCCACATGAGTCTCTTATCAATGGCTTCCATACTTGCTGTGCTGGTCATGATCATGCATGCAGGGAATGGCATGATATGTTGCAGGTGACTGTAGGCAAGGATGTAAAATCATATAGCATAGGTTATACATTTCCATGGCTTGTACCCTCAAAGGATAGGACATGAAACAAGCTTTGATACACTACATCAAAACATTTGGATCGACATGAAGGTTAGTCAATTATTTAGTTTCAAATGGTTTTAAATTTGAGCATCTTTTGCACTGGCTTACAAATACAGTCAAGTTGAGAATAATATTATACTGCAACTATAGTGAATCCTATTAGAATTTTATCTATTTTTCTTGATGATTTATGTTAGTTTGTAGTAAAAAATATCTTTTTGTATAAAAAGAAAAAAATTCAAAAAAGTTTGCTTTGTAGGTCAATTGTACTCTTTGAAATATTCTCTTCAACATGTAACCATGGATTTGGTTAGCTCCCCAAAATATTTAGATATTAAGAATAATATCAAATAGAGGTACTTTTAGCTAGAGCTAAAACTTTACCCTAGGAATAGTTTTCCATCGTCTTCTAATCAAAGGCTATTTCTGAAGTACTTCAGCAAATTTAATTTATGGATTTAGAAGAAGAAGCCTCTCACTTCATCATTCATATTCCTAAGCACACATTGGATTCCATTCATCTTAGTTTCAAGTGCTTCTGCATGACCTCCACCTTTGATTTCTATCGAAGAAGTCGGTAAATTTCCCACTTTCACTTGGAAATCCTTTGGCAGTCTTGTTTCCACTATCAAGGATTTGGATTAACACCATTTCCTGCTACTTTTGGGGGTGCCATTTATCTTATATAAGAAACCTTTCTGGGAAGAGTAGCTACTATTTTTGGATATGGGTGAGTAAATATGGTTGTGCTCACTTTAAAATGTTATAGTCACGCTTGAATTGATGCTAACGTGAGTGACCAAGCCACTGTCACTAAATGCACTTCCTTTTAATTATCGAGTGTGATGACCTTCATGCCTCTAACTAACCAGCTGAAGACTTTGCTTGATATGAAACACATTTACCAAAGATATCTCCAATATTTGCTAGCTGAATAGTAACTACCCAAGCTAAGCACATATTTTCATTACTTTCACCACAAGGTTCTCATCTTTCTCCATCAAATATTTCTGTAATTATTTAATTTGGCTGATTTTGAATTATGTTGTTGACTAGGCAATACACGAGTTTGTTTAAATTACCTAAACATGATTGACACTAGCCTTTTCAAACAAGTCATGGATGTGATTAGTCTCTGGTATCTCGTCCTTCATTTTTAAGTGGCAGTTGTTTCGGTTCATTTCAACCATCTTTGAAATAACTACATTTCTCAAATTTGTAATTCAACATTTTCTATACTTAATAAATCTTAGAATCACATAGTACTGTGCAAAGAGTAAAATGTTAATGACTCATAAATGTCGAAAACATTCCTTGAGATCACTTGAGATTAACACATTGTAGTGAAACATTACTGTAATAAAAAAAAATATCAAATCAATTCCAATATTGTATCATTAGTAAGTGTCAATTTTCTGAGTGTCAAAGTGCTGATATAAATTTTCTGAGTGTCAAAATCATACACAACAATCATTTCCAACTCTGTAGAAGTCCTATTTTCGCTTGAAAATAAAGGTATTTCTAAACTAAGGTTTCTTACAATCATTATTTTCCAAGCTTTAGCATCATTATATAGTGTGTTGATGATTTAAAATTACAGCAATATCCTCTTATTGCAATATGGTGTAAACAATGGCTATTTTTCTTGAATATCATTGTAATCTCATTTAAGGATGTGTCTTCATGTCCTCTTATCATGGGTTTCTTAAAGGAATATGATTAAATATCAAACCTTAAACAAACATAATGGTTGTTGGGGAATAGTGATTTTTACAATCCCATTAAGCCAATTTCTTGAGTTTTGTTCAAAATTCCTAGAAAAGGTTTATGGATTTCATAACCTGCTTGATCATATATTGTGAACTTATACAATCTATCATCCTTTGCCGACCATTAGATACTCAAAGTTTTGTATTGATCCTTTTTGTCATTATAGAGGACTCTGTAAGTTAGGTTCCTAAATTCTTAAAGGGTGCTAGCTCAATGGAAGAGTTCCTGCCTTACAAGTAGGAGGTTGGTGGTTCGATTCCTCCACACCCTAATGATATTATAATATCAGTTAAAAACAACTAAATTAGTAACCAAAAGTAAGAGTTAAGTGACCAAACAAAATGGCCAAAATTCGTATATAAAATCACTAAAAATGACTAAATTAGTGACCAAAAAATGAGAGATGCAAAACTAGGCATAAAAAGGGATGCAACATGTGGCGCTAATGTTGAAGCCAAACATGGTGTTGATATGGTAGAAAAATAAGATGCAAAACTAGGCATTAAAAAGGATGCAACATGTGGCGCTAATGATGCAGCCAAACATGGCATTGATATGGTAGAAAAATAAGACGTTACTTTGGATGAAAAACATGGTGCAAAACACGATGCAAAAAATGAAGCAAAAATTGGTGCAAATTTGGAAGCAAAAATTGACACATTTTTGGAAGTAAAACATGGTGCAAAATGGGATGCTAAAGTGGTAGCAAAAATGGATGCAATATTTCATGCTAATTTGAATGCTAACATGGTGCTATTAAGGATGCAAATATGGAACTAACAAGGATGTCATTTAAGAAGCAAAAGCATACACTTGCTAGGAAGCAAAATATGACGCTATTTAGGAAGAAAACCTCGATATTGTTTAGGAAGCAAAGTTGGACACTATTTTGGAAGAAAAAAAATTGATGCTATTTTGGACACCATAAATGATGCTATCTAGGAAGCAAAAAAAGATGTTTTTTGAGACGCTTTAAGTTTTTTCCATGACCCGTCCCATTTAGCATCTAGTTTGACCACTTAGTGTAAAAACAAATTACACTAAAAAGGGATGCTAAATGGAATGCTAATTCCATGATTTGTTGGAGTGAATATCTTGGGTACAATTTCATTTCCAGTGTACTATCCTCCTGTGACACCGACATGTGCTTCACTCATTACCCAATGTTGTTCATAGTCAAAGACACAACATCGCAATATTTCATCAGGGTCCATCTTGTATAGGTGTCTCGCAATCAACATGTAATTAGTGGCTCTGATGACTAAATGTTTCTTCCGTACAATGGTGAATCCTTCAGGTGCATAACCTATGCTCAGGAAGCGGATGATAGCATTAAACTCATTATTCTAGTCATCCATAATGGTGACCACAAATAGTTGCACATCAAGCAAGTTGTCCTCCAGACTGGTTGGTTCTTCACCACTTTCTATCCTCGACAGGTGATCAGGCCCACATTCAGTAGACCAGTTTTAATAATGAATTCAAAGTCAAATTCTTGAAACATGAGAAGCCATAAACATATATTTTCCCCCAACACTAGCTTGTTGACCAGGTATTGCAATGCTGAATGATCAGTGTACATTTTAAAATGTCCACCCAATAAGTAGTGTCGGAAATTCTACAGTGCATAGAACATAGAGAGACCTTCCCTCTCTGTCATCGTATAATTTTTCTCTGTGGTCAACAATTTTCTACTAGCAAAAGAAATAGGGTGGTCCAGCGCACCCTTACTTGGTTGTGGCAAGACTATACCGAGCATGATAGATGACCCGTCGACATGGAAATGTAACTACTTCTTCCAGTCAGGAAATACTAGTATTAGCACAATGACCATCTTGTTCTTTAATTTGCCTAAGATTTCCTAACAAACTTCCATCCACTTGAACTTCACATCTTTCTTTAAAAATTTCTCCATAGGTGTAGTTATCTTTGCATACCCTATGATGAACTTCGTATAGTAGCCTATATGTCCTAACATTGATCTGAGTTGTGTAACCAATGTAGGTGATGTCAAGTCAAGAATAATCACAACTTTCATTGGGTCAACCAAAATTTTGTTGTGACACATGACATGTCCCAATAGCACACCAAATGGTGCATAAAAAATACATTTCTTTGAATTAAGCACGATCTGATATTAGCAACAATGGCCCAGCATCATGCGTAGACTCTCAATATGGTCTCTCACTAGACCAAGCATAGTCCAATCATCAAAGTAGACCTCAAGAAATTTATGTATGAAATATTTAAAAGCAAAAACTTCTAGAAAAAATAGTAGGTGTGAGTCCAAAGAGAATTACCATATACTGGTAGAATCCCAATTCCATGACGAAGGGCATTTTATGTCGATCCTCCTTTGCGATTTTGACTTGGGGATAGCCAGAGAAGCTGTTGGTGAATGAATACATATCTTGTCCTTCGACGCTTTCGAGTACTTCATCTAAGAATGGTGTTGGGAATGGATCGTGCAGGCATGCATCATTAAACTTCCTTAGGTCGACATAGATTCTAACTTCAGTTGTTGTCTTCTTATCCTGGATAGCTATAGGGTTGATCCATTCTGATTCCTCAATAGGTTCAATGATTCCTGCATCGAACATGCTATCCAATTGAAATTTTACCTTCTCTTTATACCTTGGATTAAACCTATAGGGTCGTTGCTTAAATGGTTTAGCATCTAGTTTCAGGGGTATTTTCATCTCTCTCAGGTTGCCAACTATTCCCTTCATCTCTGAGAAATTGGTAGGGAATAGGTCCTGAAACTCATGCAACAGGTTTGTTATCTTTGATACCGTCTCATCATCCCAATAGTATCCTATATTGGTGAACTTTGGGTTCTTCGGTGACCCAATGTTTACTTTATTGATTTTTAGCGGCTTAAGGAACTGATCGCTTGAAATACCACTTCCTTTGACGTCGTGTGTTCCCTCCAACTCTGGTATGTTTATGTTAGTCAGATAATCATCTAGTTCTCTAGTTAGATTGTAACAAGCCATCCATTGCTAGATAGTTGCACTGCATTGGTGGGAAATTTCTACTTCGACATGGATTTCAGCGAATATCTTTTCCTTAATTTCTTGAAGCACAACATCAAATGTCAGCTGCTCATCAACAAATACAAAGGTTTGCGCAAACTATGTAACCACCTCGTCCCAATCCTGATTTCCTTGTCACAACTCCAAGGATGTATACCAACTTTTGGGTGTCATTTCCAATGTATGAATTAAATCATGTGTAACATCCCCGACCCTTTGACCGGCAAAGAGGACACTACCAAACAATCAAAAACCTTTGGGCAACTAGCCCCATGAACAAAAACTTGCAAAAATGATGATATAAAATGCTTAGAACATAAAACATGCTAAGATGCGTAAAACATACAAGGATGCATAGTTACTCAACATACTATGGAAGCAAACATAAACATTCTAGCATTGACATGTTCATCATTATGATTCATTAGACATTTAGACAGTAACGTAAATGTAGAAGCAAAATGGACAAGAATGCTTATCTTATGAATATCTCATCCTGTAACTAGCTACGTCACTGTAACATTCCACCCAACCATAGGCTAGCGTGCTCATCAATCTCTCAACAACACTGCCACCCCTGAACTGGGCATGATTCCACAAGGAATAAGGGTCAAATCAGGCTTACACATAGCCAAGGTACACAAATCAGCCAAGCCCACTCAGTAGGGTTTATTAGGCCATTAAGGAGTTAGGAAAGGATAAATGCTAAGCCGATGGAGTCAATGGAGAGCTAAGGACACCTACACAAGATTTAGTCTGACTTATAAGACATCCACATGCCCAAAACTAGGGATCAATCCTTTCCATGCTTCACAGTCCTTCAGGCCCTAACTTCCCTTTCCAATACTCTTCAAAGGTTGTGGATAAGAAATCCAATAGTCTAACTCTATTTGAGTGGCTCCAAACACCAGTTTTCTCAAGCATATCCAGCCTCTAATCCTACTCTCAACAGTTCAAAGACCAGCCACTACACACTGCAGTAAAAAAAATAGTTCACAGCTCTGTGAAGAAGATAAACACAATAGGGTGACAACCCAAATGAAAGAGTGAACACAGCTCATATCAGAGAAGACGATTCAAAGTTGTTCTTGGCCCTAGCGTGGCCAAAACAACTCAAAAGCAACCCAAAAAGGTGCTTGCATACACATCAACCTAAAAACCAGGGGAAGACAACAACTACACTTTTACCACTGCAACAATGGGAGAAACAAAAACTCACAGCAAATCCCACATGGAGATGAAAAGGTCTGATTCTCATCCTAGACAGGGGAAACACATATGCAAACCCCCAAAATGTAAGGGCAGACACAGTCAACCAATGTGGGGAAACAATAGCCCATTCTCAATAATGAAGCCACGACACACCTACACAGTCGACAATGGAGGAGAAGCCTGATAATACAAAAGGCAAATTGATCCTCTTCACAGGTCAGGGAAAGAATAGATTCGATCTCACAGTGAAGAACCATGAATACCAGTAATCGATGAGAGAAGGGAGAACAAACCCCCCTATATGTGTGAGATGGTCAAGACAAAAACCACGAGTGGAAGAGTGGAGAGAGTGGTAACCGTCTCCCTGCCCTCCGCATGAGGAAGAGCGAGCTTGCTGGTGGACTGTATGTGGGGCAAAGACTGGAATTCCTACCACCCACCATTCCCCAGCCATAACTGCCTCCAAATAATTGAACAATAGAATTTTAGTGGGTGGTCGACACATGGAAACTCCCAATGGTTCCCACAGTTTAGAGAACCCCCCCTTAACCTTAGGAATCATGCCCTTTTCATTTAACATTGCACCATCGTAGCTGGCTATAGGTTTATTTTAATTGATGTGCATATTTACATGATGCCAAACTATAATGTGTCAGATAGCATGGTATACCATCGGCAACGATCCCTATTGCTGAAACATACACGACCAAATCGATGGTGGGGCTTTTGCATTTAGCTCCAAACCATGATTAATTACAAATATACATCATGTACCTTTTTAATGTAACCGAGGTCAAAATTGGGGCATTACAATCCCCTCCCCCTTGGAATAACACTGTCCTTAGTGTTCCAATACATAAGAACACATATACAATTTTCACATCCAAAATTTCAAAATTTTGCAGATCTGTCCCACGTTCAATTATTTACTTGAACTTTCAGGACCAAGCCCCTCGGCTTTCATGAGATTCTCTTGCTAGTTATCAGCTTTCGGCTCATCCCCAAGTCGAGGAACTTTGTGGCTGCTGCCCTCTTTATGTTCCCTCGTTGGGCAGTCCCGGCGTAAATGATGTCCTCTGCATTTCCAACATTTTGCTGGCTGCTTCATCTTTAATTGCTCAATTTCCTTTGAGTTGCTGGCACTAGGGCATACCCAGGTTATTATACATTTTATCTTTGCACCAAAAAAGAGACCCACAGTGTTGGCCCTTTCGGCAACAACCTGTGAACAGGTTGCAGTCTCACCCGAAACAGCTTCGGGGTGCCGCAGAATCAGGTTTCTGCAGGCAAAAGAGGGATATTACTGTACCTTTAGCCTTAACAAAGAATATGTATACAATATAGAGCTTCGACATTCACTTAATTAGCTTTGCAGTTTAGATAAACAGATAGTTACTTGCTTAACCCTTAACTAGGAATTCACAGCGAAGTTAATACTTAACAATATATATTATTTATCATTCACCTACTTATCAAATGCATGAAAACATAACAGGAACAAAATAAACAAGAACCACCACAACACAATATATACGTGGTTCACCCCCAGTGTAGGGGCTACGTCCATAGAACTATGTTTATATTCAACTCTTTACAAACAACACAGTTCTGATCTACGCACTCAGCTACAGATCTCTGTGCACTCAGCTGCAGATCTTCTCAACAACCCAAAACTGCGGACTAAGATGCAGATCCTTTCTTCCAAAACCCTCTGCGCACTCAGCTATAGAGGTCATCCACGCACTCAGCTGGGACTTAACCTTAACAAAATCCTCTGTGCACTCAGCTGGGACTTAACCTTAAACCCTAAAAATGGGCCTTAGCTTCTTCGCATCAAATTATCATCATACAAAAACCTTCGAAAAAACTCTTTTCTCCTTTACATAAGTGCCTATTTATACAATTGCATGTTGGGGATCCGACCTTAAAGGTCCTTAGTTTTGGAAACTCCGCAGTTTTGGTGGAAAGCTTGTAAGCGGAGTTGCATCACAAAATATTCTAAGGGGTGTCGGGTTTGGGTCGAAGCCCCTCTTTTTGTAAATAACCCATGGTTTAAACTCATGGTTTAAGTCCATGGTATTGTAATAGTGCACTTGTATAAATAGGCACTTATGTAAAGGAGTTAGGTTAGGATTTTGAGACTTTTAATGTATGATGATTTGATGCGAAGGAAGAAAGACCTGTTTTAGGGTTTAAGGTTAAGTCCCAGCTAAGTGCGTGGACGACCACTGCAGCTGAGTGCACAGAGGGTTTTTGTAAGAAGGTTAAGTCCCAGCTGAGTGCGTTGACGACCTCTGTAGGTGAGCGCATAGAGGATGTAGGAATAAAGGTGCTACAACTAAGTGCACAACTTATGATTGTTGAGAAGATCTGCAGCTGAGTGTGCAGATCAGAATTGTGTGTTTGTAAAAAGTTGAATATTACCGCTATTCTGTGGACGTAGCCCCTACACTGGGGGTGAACCACATATATCTTGTGTCGTGGTGGTTTCTGTTGTTTTGTTTATGTTTTATGCATTTGATAAGTAGGTGAATGATAAAGTGAGATATACTGTTAAGTAATAACTTTGCTGTGAATTCCCAGTTAAGGGTTAAGCAAGTAATTGTCTGTTTATCTAAACTGCAAAGCTAATTAAGTAACGGTCGAAGCTCTATGTTGTATGATTAATATTTATTAAGGCTAAAGGTACAGTAATATCCCTCTTCTGCTTGTAGAAACCTAATTCTGTGGCACCCCATAGTTGTTTCAGGTGAGACTACAACCTGTTCGCAGGTTGTTGCCGAAAGGGCCAACACTATGGGTCTTTTGTTGGTGTGAATATAAAAGGATAAAACCCGGGTCTGCCCATAGCCCAACAAATTGGTTCCATTGCTGGTTGAACAGTATCTGCTTAAGAGGGATTTGCGTTGTACCTAGAGGGATATGTTTTGGAGGCCCTCAGTAAAATAAATTGGTGACTGGATCAAAGATACCTATCTAAAATTTGCGGAACAAAAAAATAAGGATCCTCGTCGTAGCTCCGATGACTTCTTGCAAAGGTACATTTTTGCTGATATTTATGAAATTTTCTTTGGTAGTATCCACACAGAATTGCAACAGTGGTTATCCAGGTTGACGGAAAGAAGGACAAACTTCCAAGAAGATCAGTCTCCTACTTGGACCCCAAAAAGAATTAACCTTGTTGAAAAGAGTGAACAATGCGGTATCTAGAGCTGTTGACTTCTAGACAATGTGAACCCTTGAAGCATTTGTGACAGAGTTCACCATCGACATACATACTTCTTTCAGCGAAGCAGAAATACAGTTCTTCAAAGGACCAAGGGGTAAGTACTTGAACTCACTTAGTTTGAGAATTAAAATGCTCTTGGCTGAAAAACGCATACTGCTTATTGAATCATATTGCTAGAATTAGTGCTACTAACCTATGTTTGAAAGTGAAAGTGCCTTCGACGAGCAAAATGATTTGCTTCGAAGCGGTAAAATATATAAGAGAACTTTTGGATCCTTTACCCTAGGCAAAAATACTGATTATACCCCTTTAAGGCCAAAAGAGTCTGAATCTGAAGAAACCCCTTTTGTTAGAAACCCTCCTATCACCCCGCAGCGAAGATCTGTCATCTCTGAGAACCCATCACAGTCTGAAAGTAACCCTAACTCGAGTAGTTCTGTCGTATGTCAGTATACCTCAGTAAGCCCCCCCCCTCAATCCGCTATGGCCCATGTAAATGATGATATCAAGCTCCTAGTCTTTAGAGGAACTGGATCAAAGGATCCAGAGTATTTTTGGTTCTTATGCAAAGCTGTTTGGACTGCTAAGAACATTATGGATCAGAATACAAGAACAGCGCAGCTGGTCACATCTTTTAGAGATCGAGCTTTGACATCTTTTAGAGACCGAGCTTTGACCTGGTTTATGAATTTTTCTAGTACTCAGAACTATGTCTTGGTTGATATTAAAAAATCCATGATTAAAGAATTTAAGAAGCCTAAATCAGAGTCGCAGTCTATAACTGAACTAAAGGAAATTCAGTAGAAGCAAGGTGAATCAGTTTGGGACTTTGATTAGAGGTTCAAGGTTCTGCTGGATCAAGTTAGCTTCACTATTGGACTAGAAAAACATAAAGAATGGTTCATTCCAGTACTGTTGCCGCATATCAGGACTCCACTTATGCAACAGAAGGTTGTCGATCAGCAAGAAGCATTGGAAATTTCCATGAAACTGGAAACAGATCCTGTCAGAGATAATTCTGGCATAGCCTAGATACAGGCGTAGTTGGAAGAAATGGCCTTGGAACTACATGACATGAAAAAAGGGAAATCCATTAGAGAATAGGTTTGGTGTACGCGATGCAACACAGAAGTTCATGACAAAGAACAGTGCCCTGCACTAAGAAATTACCTGAATACTGGTGCACCAAACCCGTTTAACCCTATTGTTCTCTATTGTAAGATCTGTCGAACAACTGGCCAGCATCGACCTAAATATTTCTATCTGCTACAAATATATGTTCAAGTACCTAAAAATCCCTACTGCAAGTTCTGTAATTCAGTAGGACATAATGAAGATGAATGTCGCAGCTTTGATCTCATGCGAGAGCGAACCTATGATGCTTATAGGGTACAAAACAAGGCACAAGGTAATGATGGATATGGCTACCGTGGTGGTAACCTAGGTCAAGGTACTTTCAGAGGTCATGGTGGTATGCCTGGACAAGGTTGAAGCCAGGTTATATGCTATAACTGTAATCAGGCAGGCCATGTAGCTAGAGACTGTCAGAACCCAACTACGACATGTCGATATTGCAGAGCAGTAGATCATGTGATTGAGCAATGTCCATAGTTGATAGATAAGATACAAGAAAGAAATGGTTATCCTACTCAGAATGTTCAGATGATTACCGTAGAGAAAAGACCAGCCCCAACTCTCAATGTTGTTACAAGGAGTGGAGCCACGACGCAAGTGTAGAATACAGAGAAAATTCCATCCTTTGATGTTGGCAGAGAAAAAGAAACATTTATGGAAGCCAAGAAAGACTTTGCTGATCCCAGAACATTAGTAGCAACTACGCAACAACATCAACAACAGTTACAGTCTCAAGAAGATCCACTGAATCAAGTAAGTACATTAGCATCATTTTTGCAGAGTTGTATGAAGCTATTAAGAAACAAGAATGCTTTGAATGAGTTATAGAAAGTTCTTCAGTCTTGCGAATCTCAGCGAAGCTCTGATAAAGGAAATTTTTTTAATAGAGTTAGAAGGACTGGAAGAGAAATGAGATTGCATGCTCAGATAGGAGACTATGACATGACTGATATTATTTTAGACCTGGGATCAGAAGTGAATGTCCTAACTAGGAAGACATGGGAACAAATGGGAAAACCTAAGCTTGAGTGGTCCCCTATACAGTTGAGATTATCCAATCAACAGAAGATTGTGCCCTTGGGAAGATTCCTTAGTGTACCAGTGGATATTTATGGAGTCAATACCCTAGCATATTTTGAAGTCATCGAAATAATTGATGATAGCAACCCCTATCTAGCCTTGCTAGGAATTGAATGGGAAATAGAAAATGACGAAGTAATCAACCTTAAGACTAGACAGATGACTTTCGAAGGAAAAGGCCTGAGATTCATAGTACCATTAGACCCTTCTCAAGGTGAAAGGTATACAGAGCCAGTTAAAGATGAATATCAGGATGTTTTAGATCATATTTACAACATCACAACTAAATAATAAGACTATGTTAACCCTACTACTGAAGGTATAATGGATTGGCAGTGTGACAATTCTTGCATGACTGATTCAGATGACGGCCTATAGAACTGGTAGAATAGAGTGTATGAGCTACATGGACATTGATGTGAAAGAATTACCAAGTCTCTCAGATGGCTTAGCTCACAGACAAGAGCCTTACCTATTTTTGATGGCTTGACAGACCCAGTAGATTTTATTGTGCAATTTTCAGAGCAGGTACAAGATTCACAGAAAATGGAGACTCTAGATTCATTATTCAGAGCCACAACTGCCAGATGGTGGAATGGTCATAAGAAGTATACTCATAGTTGGGAATCTTGTCAAAAGTTTCTTCGCTTGAGATTCATAGAGCAACCTCAGGAGGTGCGAAGCAGATTTGATGGTAAGACTAGCCCTCAGGAACACTTAGAGAAATGTTATGAAGCATGGAAGCATGTACCTTCTGAAGAATGGGTACATAGGTTTGTACACACCCTGGAACCCGTCGCAAAGAATTGGTATGCAGAGGTGGAGCTTCGCCATGGTACTGCAAGTTGGGATACTCTTGTTGATAGTTTTGTACTTACATTTTCTATTAATGAGGTTTCCTTGCTTTAGACGCAACTATTAGGCAGATCAATACTAAGGTGTTTGATGATAAAGACATAGCCGAGTACCAACCTGATTGGAAGGAACAAGAAGCTAATGCAGTAGAATGTTATAACCTCGCCATTGATGAAGATGATGACCCGTGCAACATTAATATTCCTGAGTCAGAAGGACACTGCGAAGAATTACTGTCGGGGGTCGAAGCTCGAAGCTCTGTCAAAAATAGTGCCATGATGTGTCGAAGGTATGTATTGTGTCAAATGTCCTTATTTTTGGCACAACCAAAGTTATTGGCTGTGCCGAAGAGGAAAGGTGTGTCGAACCTCAAAATGCAACCGTTGGAAAAAATCAGATTTGGCAGCATCGGTACATTAACTGCATTAACTGCCTGTAATGATGAGATTTTAAGGAATCTAGCACCATTTGAATAAGATCTACAGCTGCTCTATCAGATTTGGTGTCTTCAATGCACAGTTATGACATATTTGGTCGATGGATTCTATAAGAAGACACCCAAACCTGTGAAGTTTGCATTATGCAATTTCTTGAGTTTTACAGTTCAGTCCATGTCATCTGATCGCGAAGTCCAGGAATTGCTGAGCGAATTAAGAGAGAGGGGTTTGCAGAACCTTATGAGCAATCCATCTGCATCTGCACCTTACAAAGAGATTCCCACAGTGCCAAGTCAGCCAATGCAGACACAATCAACCAGGAAGAAGTTTAGGACAGAAGTTAGTTCTAAGCAGAACGAAGAGCGGAACCAGCCATCAGGAAATACACCAGAGGATCCCGTGATGAATCCTCCTGGAGAATTCGAAGACCTTGGTAACGATGAGAATGTTGCACCGCAGCATCCACCATATCTTTTTCCTGTGCGACTAGGATTTTATCCACCTCGAAGGACAGCCAAGTTCATGTTATGCACCCCGTCGCTGCCACAAGGTGTACAGCTAGTTGGAACAATGACAGGAAAAATAGACCGACTGAAGTACACATACCATGACACGAATGATCGCAGGAAATTTCCACAGTTCACAGCTGGGAAATACTTGCACTCTGTCTATTATCTGGAGACCAGTATGATGCTACTGGAAGTGAAATAGTGGGCTATTGGCTTGGAGCAAGCTGGCCTATTAAAAATGTTGAATGTTCCCCACTTCGATTGCAGCACGCCGGCTACCATAGTGGTCAATCAGCTATTGGACTTGGTGCATGATGGGCACCTATGGATAGGAAGCTAGAGAATTCCTATTAATGGAGAAATGATCCATAATATTACAGGCTTGCCGAAGGAAGGGCCTGATCCTAGCATCGAGTTCATGGGAAATCATGAAGACACGAAGCTGGTGCAGAGCATGAAGGAACGATTCAGGCCGACGAAAGGAAAGCGAGGGTATCAAACCTCGACAATCCAACACCAGAACATTCGCTTCGCCGCAGAACTGCTAGCATGCAAGCTAATGTAGAAGTGTATACCGAATGAGGTATCTGCCCCAATTGTTAGTTGTTGGTTGTAGGGAAGACCCGGGTTTACTATAATGTACCAACAACACCCCTAGCTCACTGGCCCTTTCGGTAACAGACTGCGGAGCGGCCTGAAGTCTCACCCGAAGTGATCCTAATGGGTTGGCAAAAGACTCAAGTGTCTTGACCAGGTTTTGTATGGTGTCCTATGTGTGTCTCACAGCTCTTCTTAGCCTGGGAGATGTCTCTCTCCTCTCTGTGATGCACATTTTCCTCTTACTCGCGATGACTCCAACCTTTATCGCATTGCCGCGTCCTGGGCAACACGTAACTTTCTCCTATGCTCAATCCTCAACCTGCAGTATCGCGCACCCCAGCTCCTCTGATGGTGCGATATCGCCTCCCTGCGATATCCTACCGCTGTGGCTCAGCGTACTTAGTTTACTGGTGTTCAACTTACAGGACTCAACACACAAGGCTATTTTACACTGCGACTCTTAACTGTCTTGAGTGAAACTTAGAAAAACTCTTATACATAATACTTAAATACTTCAACTTGCATTTATCCTTTTAATATGCTGTGAACTGAATAACACATACATACATTTACTGTAAGAAAAGTTCACGTAATGAATGACAGATATCACAAGTAAATACAATCACATGAATCAATCACATAACGCTCTGATTTTATGTGGTTCACTTTCAGGGTAGAAGCTACGTCCACACAACTGTGTTTCTATATTATAACTTGAGAGAGGTACACAGTTCTGCTGCACCACATATGCAGCTAGAGATCTTCTGGGTAACTCCGCACACAGCCTGGAGCCCTTCTCTCTTAGATCTCTTCTCTATATTGCCTTCTTACAATATACTCTCACTCTCTCTCTCTCTCTGTCTGTCAATCCATGCGGATTGTTACAATACAAAATAGCAGTGAGCTAACAGACTACTGGACTCTCAGACTCGCTGATGTATGAATAGCTACAGGTTACCCTAATAGCTCTAGAAGGACTGACTAGATAACCTTTTACAATACAAAATACATCCCCTTATAGGCAGCCTGAAGGTCTCACCATTACAACACTGTGGGCCTGTCCCAACAGTAACCCAAATCCATAACTAGTGATAGTCGGCGTATCTGTACTTGGGGTAGCTGCTTTCTATCACACCACTACTCTCTGCAGTCTTCCATGCTTCCCGACGCTGACCATGGGTACTATGCACCGCTTCCCTCTTCTGTCCTTCGTCTTCAATACCTCGGCCTCGTCGCTCCTTTTCGTTTATGAGGGTAGCTGATCCCTCCTGTCTTCGCTGCTGCCTTCAATGCAGTGGTTGAGCTCTCTCTTCTCAGCTGCTCAGGTACTGTCATCTTTCTTGACTTCTCTGTCCCAAAAGTCATGGTTTCTGGCTCTGCTCTGTAGCTAGAAACATGCTACGGCGTCGTAGCTTTACCTTATCTCTTCGTCTTTGCCAAAACTATCTATCCGCAAAAATGGCATCTTTTCCTGTAGCTGTGGGAATTTGCTCCAACAGTCCCCTAACACTTACTTATGGCTCGTCCCCGAGCCACTACCAGCGGACTTCTCCTTCTATAGCTTCTCCTTGGCTTCCTACGAAGTGCATTGAAGCTTGTCCCGAAGTCCTGTGACTTCATTATGCATAGCTGCGACATGCTCTTGTGCCGAGTCAAGAATAGCTTGACTAATACTGGAGTCTTCTACTGCATCAATTTCATTTCTGGTGGTAGTGAACTCCCCAACTTTCTGCTCAATCGTATCGACTAGCTCTATGATTTGTTCCTGATATGGTTGAAGCAGGTCATTGATGTGTATCTCCTTTTCTCTCAACCGCTGCGCTTCCTGCTGCAAGCGGTTCATCTCCGTCGTCTTTCTCATCTTTTGAAGAGCTGCTAAGCTCTAGATTTCTTCCTTCATTGCTGCTGTGGTATTCTCTATCTACTGAATACTTTGCTGGATTTATACTTTCTCGGGAGGCTCATCTAACTCCGACCATGTGTTCGTCACATCAGCTAGCACTGACAATGCATCGTCTATGTGAGATTTCATCTGCGTGGAAGTGAGTTGAAAGGCCTCTACTCTGGCTTCCTTGTCTACCTGGGGGGTGCCCGGTGGTCTAGCCTCAAGCTCAGCAATCTGCACTTTGTGGTCTTCCTCCATCTTGGCCACTATTTCTTCCATCCTGGTTACTGTTTCCTCCAGAGCCTTTTCTCTGTCTGAAAATCTTCTTACCTTCTGCGGGAGAGGCAAGGCGAACTCAATATTACATTGGGGTAACTCCAATGCAATGCTCTGTAAGACTTGAGAGAGATTATGTTCTCTTTATTCATATGTTCTTAACTCGTTTTCCTTTTTCTGATAGCTGGTGGCAAGTGCTGCATTCTTTTGTTTCAGCTGTGTGTTTTGTTTATAAGTCACGAGCCCTCTACCTCTGAGCTCTGTGCTTAGCTGCTGCTGGATCATCTGTAACTGATCAATGTGGAACTCTGCGAGGTTAACCTCGACAGGTTTCCTAATCTGTATCGGTACATCCATCATTGACACAGGGAATCGAATGCTCCCTGTTGGTATTAAGACTGTATTGATGCGATCCGTTGCCAATATTTCCTCGCGGGAAATCGACTGTGTTGAACTTTCTCCTGCGGTCGCCTTTACCGGCAGAACCTGTGTCATGGCAGTCTTCTCAGTAATTTCTTTTAAGTCCAGAAGCTACTTCTTTACCACGCTCTGTATATTTTCCTGCGATGTCTACATCGCCTCAAATGAGTCCTTAAACGTGTCATGCATTCATGTTGCAATGAGTTCATAATCATCCTCAGTCAGTGCAGTCTTCGAAGGTAGTTTTATGGCTTTGTGCTTTTTCTTCTTCTGTGCCTCTGGTATCCCTTCTTCTCCATCCTTTGTCGTCTGTGCCTCTGGTATCCCTTCTTCTCCATCCTTTGTTGTCTGTGCCTCTGGTGGCACTTGCTGTAGATCTTTCCTCTTTTCTCCTGGTAGTGGCACTTGTGCTGTATCTTGCGTCTGGGTCTCCACTTTGTCTTTGCCTTTGTTCGATGGGTCTGTCTGTGCGATACCTGATGGTAGGGGTGTGGTATCTTCTAATGCTTGCTTCCAGTCATCATCAAAGTCTTTGATGACATCCTCAACATCCTTCGCTGTCATCCTGAACCAACCATTAGCCCAATCATCCCTTTTTTCCCTTTTTGGCCTCAGGTAAATTCTATGGTGGTCCACCATAAAATTAAGCCGATCATCATATGTGTCCATGATCTCCTTACTGATCTATGGTGTTTCTTGGAGTATGTTCCTCAGTAGCCTATAGTATTCATAGAATACTATCGCATTGACCTTTTTATTGGCTAGGATGCTAGTCTCCCATAAGTTTGTGTAGCGCGCACCTCTGGGCTCGCCACTCGCTAGCTGTCGAAATTGGGTATGGGGCGGCTCCTTCCACCCGATGAATGCACAGAGTATCAGAAACCATGAGAAATGGAAGGGGTGTCTTGAATCATCCTAATCTTGCAAACAATCTTGCTGAAACATATTTAACAAAAATAAAGACCAATTGAACTGTTCCCCCTCTGTAAATTGTATGGCCAAGTTAATTACTGATCCTATGACTTCCTTTGGGAGAACTTTGGTTAACATTCTTCCTGCAAGCAGACTAGCTGTAAATCTAAGTGCATTGTCTGCTAAGCTTGAGATGTCATAAGCCCGACCTCCTCTTTGTAGTTTATACTTTGCGACTAGGGCTGGTGATAGCTTGGAATCCTTGGTCTTTCCTGTTATATTTGTCTTCGAGTCTTAACTAGTCTTGGACAGCTCGGTGATGCAGTGTATCAGGTCGATTTTCAGGTCGACCTTATTACCAAGCCAGAGGTAGCCCCCATGTACGCATGAAAGTAGTATGCACACCACGGCATTAACCTCTGCACCTCATCCAAAATGTGGTATTCTTAACAGATTGAGCAGGCCTGAGCACTCAAGAATCTGGACATGTTCCATGGGAACATATTCATCTGCACCTGTCCTTGGGTTCTTCTGAATCGTAAGATACTGATTCGGCTAGAACTGAGGATATGTCTTACTATCACCCAGGTTATAATCTACAAATTTAACAATAGTGACATATCCTAATAGATCTCCATCTTCCTTTACTCAAGAATCAATATGTGGTATAGGAACAAGAAACTTACCACTCTTGGGAATTTTTACCTCTGGTGCACCGTCAACTCGTGGCATGATGTAGTCTATTGCATTATGAACTTCTTCCTCCAGCTCTGGACTAGATTCTTCTCTTAATTGAGTTTGGCTGCTCATCCTTGGCATTTGTCCGGTCTGTGATGAAATTGGCGTGACACCCTTAGCCGGCGTCGTCATAGCAGCTGTAAGGCCTCCATGCTCGAACCTTTCCAAAATGTCTTCTAAAGGTTCCTCCTCGGACAGAACCCACTCGGTGATATACTTTGGATTGGCAATGGCTGCAAACTATGGAAATCATAGCACTCTGTAACGAAATTAGCTCTGCACAGGGAAAACTTAACAATGCACTCTATAGCTCTCGGATCTTTGCAAATGTAACCCTCCCGAATGAATAATTTCTGCTTTTATGCCAAAGGTGATAATCCCAGATGCAAAATTCATCTAGGATGAACTCTTCGGTCATATTAGTTGCTTGGATGAGACCACACCCATCATCCTGATCCTCAATAAATGCTGAAATTCGATCAATTTCCCTCGAAGCATGTGTATGCAGGCGTCAATCTCATCAAAGATTTTCCAAATCTGGATAATTGATTATGCTGTGCCTAGATCTACGATAAGGTATACTGGTCATTTCTTCATTAACTGCATGTTAGAAGGTGACTTGACTAGCCCTCTGTCTCGTTGCAAACTAGGTACATGGCACGGAGCAACATCGCACTGCTGCGATGCCACACCACATCACTTGCTCAAAACAAACTTAAGCATTTTTTTTTTTGACTTGCACAAAATGAACCGTCCTTATGCAATTTTTGATACTTAGAATACCTGCCGGTGTAGACTAATTCCCGGTGCGATGCCTCCTTTCAACTACACTGGACATCTGCACCGCTTGTGACTTTGAGTTAGGGCTGAGAGGTGGAGTGGCTGTCACTATAGAGCTTAAGCCTACTGCCATTGATCATCATGGGAAGAATCTCCCCATTTAGTTTGCTGAGCTGAACAGCTCCTCCCTTTGTGACTTGCTATATCTGATACGGCCCCAACCAATGCGTCTTGAACTTCCCTGGAAACTTAATAAATTTACTTTCATAGAGGAGTACTAGGTCTCCAATCTGAAGAGTCTTACTCTTAATGTGTCTGTCATGCCAATATTTTTCTCGTGCCTTCTGCACTTTCTGATGGAATCCGATGATGAATATGTCTTCCTCTAAGGCAAGCAGCTGTGCTAGCCTTTCTTGCACTGTGTCTATATCAGCCATTCCAATGATTTGAGGCAATTCTTAAACTGGGAAGAATATACTCCATAGGCATAACAGCCTCCTGTCCATACACCAAGTTGAAAGGTGTGTGTCCTGTAAGTTTCTTGCATGTAGTCCTATACGCCTATAATACAACATTAACTCTGAGGTCCCAATCATTCCTTTGGCTGTTGCAGATCTTAGTAAGAGAATTTTCTAAAATCTTGTTAAAGGCCTCCACCGTACCATTAGCTTGTGGGTGGTAGGGAGTGCTCTTATGGTACTGTGTCTGGAATTCTTCCGTCAAGGCCTCAATGGTGCGATTCAAGAAGTGTGTGCCTTGATCGCTCATCAAAATTACTGGGCATCCAAATCTAGTGATGATGTTTTCAAAAATGAACTGTACGGCTATAGCAGCATCACAATTTCTTACTGCTTTGGCCTCTGCCCACCTGGTGAGGTACTCTGTTCCAGTGATGATATATCTCGCACCAGTTCGTTTTCCTGGTGGGTTGATAGGACCCACAAAGTCTATAGCCCACTTGTCAAATGTGCGCAACGTAATCTGTGGTCGCAGCGGCATTTCATCTCATTGTGAAGGTTTTCCTACCCTCTGGCAGATATCGCAGCATCTGCAAAAGTCCTTAGTGTCTTTGTGTAACGTAGGCCACCATAATCCTGCAGCTAGGATTTTTTGCGCAGTCGTATTTCCTACGAAATGACCACCTGTGGTACCTGAATGTGCTTCTCTGATAATAGCCTATTTTTCATGTGGCATCACACATCTGCCCAGGACTTCATCTGGACCTAACTTGTATAATTGTCCTACGATCAGGGTGAAGTCTACTGCTTTAACAACCAACTGCCTCTTTTAATGCTTGGTAAACTCCTCAGGTTCCGTTCCTATAGTGAGAAAGTGAATGATATCAGCATAGTACTCATTTGTGATCTGGATAGAGAACAACTGCGCATCTGGAAAATTTTCCTCTAGATTACTTGGCTCTTCTCCTGAGTCTATTCATGACGGATGATCAGGTCCATCGTTCAATCTTCCTAGTTTGACAATGATTTCAAAATCATACTCCTGAAAGAGGAGTAACCATCTGCAAATTCTTCCCCCTAACACTGGCTTATTGACCAGATACTTCAATGCGGAATGGTCAGTAAACATCTTGAACGAGGCACCCAACAGGTAGTTCCTGAACTTTTGTAGCGCGTACACCATAGCTAATCCTTCTCTTTCTGTCATGGTGTAGTTCTTTTCTGCTATCAATAGCTTTCTGCTGGAGTATGCGATAGGATGATCGATACCTCCTTCTCCTGGTTGTGTTAAAACAACCCCTAGTGCGATGCCAGATGCATCCACATGTACATGAAACGGCTTAGTCTAGTATGGAAATACTAAGATGGGTGTTGTAACCATATTCTCTTTAAGTGTGTCTAGAATCTGTTGGAATTCCTCATTCCATAGGAATTTTACATCTTTCTTTAAGAGTTTTTCCATCGGTGCTGTAATCTTTGTGTATCCCTTGATGAATTTTCTATAGTACCCGGTATGACCAAGTACTATCCTCAATTGTTTGACTGAGTTGGGTGCTGGAAGATTTACAATGATGGCAATCTTCATGGGATCTACCATCAAGCCTTTCTTGCAGACAATGTGACCCAACAAAATACCAAATGGCGCACAGAATATACATTTCTTCAAGTTTAGAGAAATTTGGTACTGCCTACATTTCTCTAACATCAGTCTTAAATCTCCTATGTTCTTGTCAATTAATCCAAATATAGTCCAATCATTAAAATAAACTTCTAGGAATTTATGGATGTATTCTTTAAATACAACAACTACTACTCTAGAAAAGATAGCTGGTGCATTCTTAAGACCAAAGGGCATTACCGTATACTGGAATGAGCCCCATTCTGTTGCAAAAGTGGTCTTATGTCGATCTTCTGGGTGGATTCTGATCTGGTGATAGCCTGAGAAGCCATCAGTGAAGAAGTAGACCTCCTGTCCTCCCACATTGTCTATTACTTCATCAGTGAAAGGTGTCAGAAATGGATCATGAAGCGATGCATCGTTGATTTTACGCAAGTCGACACAGATCCTGATGTCTCCTTTAGTTTTATTTTCTTGCATGACCATGGGACTAACCCATTCACTCTCTTCTACGGGCTCAATGATTCCTGCTGCTAGCATCTTATCGATCTCATCCGTAAATTTTTATTTGTAGCGTGGATTTAATCTATATGGATGCTGCTTGACTGGTCTAGCATCCTCTTTCAATGGTATCCTCATTACTCCCAGGTCTCCAACTATTCCCTTCATCTCTTTGAACTTGGTGGGAAATAGGTCCTGATATTCATGTAGCAAGTCTGCAATCTGTCCGACTGTTTCATTGGTCCAATAGTCTCCAATAAAGGAAAACTTTGGTTTTGTGTCTGTGCCAATAGTGATCTTTTTAATCTTGATCGGCTCTGTGATTGATGGAATCTGTAGCTTCATTCCATCAACATCGTGAGTCCCTTCTGACTCCAGAATTTTGATGTTGCGAGGATCCTCATCCTCATCCTCTGGTTTTGCTTCGAAGTTATAGCACTCAAGCGCCTCTTCTAACTGGATGGCCCACTCAGGTTGAGTATGTACTGATAGGGTACAATCCTCAAATATCTTAATATTTATTACATCTAGGACCTGATCAAAATTTGGATACTCAGATTCAAAAGTGAAGGTAAGTAGAAAGATGTCTATTAGAAGTGGCCATATAGTCATTCCCTTGCGCAATTCAGTCTCTGTGTACCAGTTCCGTGGAACTGTGTCCAAAGTGTGAATGAATCGGTGAACCCATTCATCCTCAGGAATGTCCGACCAATTTTGTTCACATGTCTGAATATGTGACCTGGGGTCACTTTCTCCTATTTATCTCTGCTGGACATACTCTCTGTTGGTAGAGAATCTGATCGCCATCAATCTCTTAAGATCATCCCATGATGTGATATTCTCTTTATGTGCATACCACCATCTTGTAGGTGTGGCTCGTACTGCAAGTTCCATAGCTGTGATCCTCTGCTCGTGAGGAATTTGTTGTTCAAATTGCATGAGAAAGTCCTGGATATCTATTAGACCATGAAATGATGGAATCTCATTGATCTCTGCGCCAATCCATCGCAGTGACTTAGTCATGTACGCACATCTGCGCGCTGATACTTCGTAAAGTCTGTTCTTCCAGTTCTCTAGACCAACATCCGAATCCGATGCGCATGAGCTGTCGCATCGCCAACTAATGTTCCCTTCTATGATTGGATTGATGTAGTTTCCCTAGTTCGCAGTCATCTGATAGAGACTCTCCATGTTACGTGCCTATTCCTCTGCTCAGATAGGTTCAATGTATCTAGGACCCTGAAGAGGATCTAACGGTGCGATGACCCGGATCTACGCATCTTCAAAGGTCATTTGTCTTCTCTTCAAGTCGATAATGGCCATGTTACTAATCTCCCAATCAATGCCTAGTAGTGCTGGATATGGTCTACTATCACCAACGATTTATATAACTTCAAAGTCCGCAGAGCTACGAACTCCTTCAATGTCAAATGGCACCTACGATAATCGACCCAAAGGTGATACCCACTGTTGATTAGCTAATCTGAGATGGATAGGTGATCTGACTAACTTAGGGCTAACCAGCTGTTCCCATGTCTACTTAGTCAGAACATTTAACTCTGATCCTAGATCTAGGATCACCTCGTCCATTTCAAATTCTCCAATCTGTGCTGTGAGTCGCATCTCTCTTCCTGTTCTTGTATGTCCCATAATACTATGAACAGCACGCTGTGCACTGCTCACGGAAAAAGATGGTTGACACTGATCTATGATGCGCTGAAGTTCTCCGATAGCTTGCTCATTTCTCATGAGTTTTAAACAACTCCGTAGGAAGGATTGTACACTTCCTGTCAACTCGTCCTCGTCGCATGTGCCCGATGTGGTATCCTGCGATATCTGTTCAGGGCTAATGCCACAAGGTGCTTGCTGTGGTATGCCCCTAGATGGAGGTACCTGCGATCCTGATTGCATAGGGTCATCAAAGGAAGTCTTAGCTTCCTAAAATGTCTTTTTATTCTTCTGTAGGTCAAGTGGTGTTGCTTTGTTAGGAGCTTTGCGCACCCAATCCTGAGCTATGGTCTTTTTAGTAACCTGCAATGTTCCATTGGTGGAAGCATCGCTGCGAGTCACAAGGTTGACTCTTGGTTCTGGTTCTTCCTGCTCAGCAGCAATAAGCTGTATGTTCTGGTGTACTGCTGGCTTAGGTTCTCTGATATTAGCTATCAAGGTAGGATAGTCTTCTATAGCGTGATTGTAAGATTTTCAATAGTTACATGTGGTGGTAGGGCTCTGACAGTCCCTAGCATAATGTCCTAGAACTCCACAGTTGTAACAAGTGACTGGTCCGCGACCACATCCAAAGCATTCTCCTCGGCCAAAGCCTCCTCCACGTCCTCGTCCTCTGAATCCTCCTCCATGGCCAACATGAGCCTGATCATACTGTGGTCCTACTGTTGGACCCTATGTTTCTGATTGGACTCTTTACAAGTCTTGCTTGCTCCCGACCATGAGATCATAGGCTCGGCAATCATGTTCATCATGGCCTACGGACTTGCAAAAGACACAGTATAAGTTCTTAGGTGTCTGCACGTACTTTTGAAGTAGAGGGCACTAGTGAGGTAGGTGTCCTCTTGTTTTGCAAATTTCACACCACGGCCCGTGGGTCTGTGGTAAGGGGTTAGGAGCCCCAATTGCTATATATTCTACAAAGACTGGACAATTATCTTTAGTATGGCCTTGTACTTTACACTTTATGCACCATATGTCTTGTGCAACCTCTTTCCATTTCTTAAGCTCATGCATCTGTATCATGAGATTAGCCAACTGGTTTTGCAGATTTGTCATACCTGTGTTGGTTTCAGCTAGAGGTGAAGCCTCTAGTTTCATCGCCATCTCCAACGTGTCGTCCTGCATCTGGAGTTTTTGCTGCATTAGTGGTAGTCTGATGTGAGGGAGCAGTGCTACAATAAACCATTCCTTATGCTGCTCCAGTGCAAACTCAAAGCTAACTTGGTCTATAAGGGCTTTAAATTTCTGATCGAAGTCCCACACTGACTCTGTAGGTAACTTTTTGATGTATTTGAGCTCTGTAATGCACTGTGACTCAGACTTAGGTTTCTTAAACTCTTTAATCATGGTGGTCCTAACCTGGACAAGTGTTCTGGGTACCGCTGTGGTGTACTTCATATACCATGTTAAGGCTCATTCTCTCAGTGTGGTGACCAACTGTACAAGTTTACTATTATCATCATTGATTGCTTTAATGGTCCACACGGCTTCACATAGAAACCAATGCTGCTCTGGGTCCTCTGCCCCTGTATCCTTAAATATAGGTAGCTTCATATCATCCCCCATTCTATTTCTACGTGGTGGATGTTGATTTGCTGTGTTACTACCACTCAGTGGTGTAGGTGGAGGTGATGTAGCAGTAGTATGTACTATCTGGGAGCTACTAGATGGAGTTCCTACAGGATTGTTCTGAGTCCCTATCTGTTTCTGTGGGGTATAAGGGTGGTAAGGGATACCCCTTCTATTCTTTCTGTGGTACTGTGTGTTATACACCTGAATGGCACCTCTCCGTCTGAGTACTGATATCCCTCATGTCGGCACACAAAAGGACACTTATGGATAGAGGTTTTCCCATAACACTTTAGCTTGGCTTATGATGAAATACATTCCCTATATACCCAGCTGGTTACTTTGCCATTTTTTCCATATTGAGATGTATTCGTGACTCTCTTTATTGAAAACTCACGCATCATTCGCGAGTATCCTTTGTAGCAAGTTGCGAATCCTTGTATTCACGGGTTGCGCTTATACATAGTCGTGAATCATTCGCGGGTTGCTCTACTACAGACCCGCGAATGTATCTCTCAATATTAAAACATAAAAACACGTGCTAATGGGAGTTTAGCTAAGTCATTTTACTTAATCTCCCTAACTGCTATAACCTCCCTAACCTTCGAGAACTTCCTTATTTCACCCATATAAATACAGGCCTTGGGGAGGGTGTTAGATACTTACACTGGGAGAGCAAAGTTATGCTGGTGGATTGTTTGCAGAAGTCTTTGGAGCAGTTAAACTCAAAATCCTTTGGTGACAGAGGAGTCCTTGTCTCAGACGTTTGGTTGTACTCTAAACTTTCTCATTATTGATAATAAAGAGATTACTTCTTCCACATGTGTCTCATATATCTTGGTTTGATAATTGTTTATGTTTCTATATTTCACATCTGATTTATCTAACCTACTTATATATATATATGAATCACTCTGTATCTGGAATATTGTCTCTGAACGGGTGAAAGAGGAGTGAGCCTTGAAGACTTTATAAGTGGAGCAGATTGGAAGAGGACTAGCAAGGATCGAACTTTGTTTAACAAGTAAGTTCTTCAAACCCTCCTATTTCCTATTCTACACTTTAGAAGTCAATTGTCTGCAAGTAATTGAGTATGTTGGTAACCCCATACCTAGGTTTATTAGGTGCATAATCCCTTACAATAGAACTGGGGACTCCGCTGGGGAAGCCTAGACTGTTGTAGGTCATTTCTGTCTTCCTGACCAGTTTTGCTTGTGAGTCTGTTTGTGATTTTCTATCCTGGTTCTTGCTTCCTTCAGCATTTGAGATTCTTAGGGTTTTTTCACTGTTTTTGAGAAAAATTTCATACCCATTCATGGGTTGTTCTACTGAACAGTCGCGAGTATAAAGTTACATTCGCGGGTTGTTATACTGCACAGTCGCGAGTCATTCACGAGTTGCACTGCTAGACAGTCGCGAGTACTCCTGAAAGTTGGGATTTTTAAAGAAGAGTTTGCTTGTTTCTTTTCTTGCTATAGTCCTTTTTTTCTGAGAAGACTTTCTTTAAGAATGCTATAGAGTTTGTTTGATTGCCTCAGGTGATCACATCTTAGTGCTTTTTGAAAGCCATTGAGTCTTTTTTACTTGGTTTATTTACTGTTTGCATCCTGAAGTATTTGGCCTGTTTGGGTTCTTGGTTAAAGTGTCTTAGTCCAGATCAGTGATCAAGGTCTTGGGCTCTGTTTTTTCCAGTCTGCTTTTTGGCAGTTGCTGGTTTGCACTTGCCTTTTTAAGTCTGCAGTGGTTTTGTGTCATTGTTTGCACCCAAGCTAGGGTTCCTAGCCTGCTTCTCTTGCTGGTCTGTTGTTTATGTCAGCCTGTTTGCTTCAGTTTGTAGTTTGTATACAGTTCATAAGTTTCAAGTTTACTCAAGCATAGTGCATTGTAGATGCATAGTAAATTTTTGAGCAATTTTTAAAGTGAAAAAGAAAACATAGTTAGTCTTTTGCATTGTGATTTTTGCATAAGTAGTGTTTGCTTCATTTTAAAAATATATAATCTCAGAAAATTACAAAAATATAGGCTTAGTTTCTCTCATAGTTGCATTCAATTCATCAATATATATTTTGAAAAAATGAAAAGAAGTTTATTTTATAGTGCTAGTTTGCTTTGAATACACCTTTACTTTCATTTATTTCTTGCTGAGTCAAAACACCATACAGTACATCACTTCCATTTCCTCTTGAGTAAGAAACAACCCTTAAAATAAACGCATAAATTAAAATTTACTAGTAAGTTTTTATTTTTAGGGGCCTTTCACCTACTAGCTTAGGCTAGACTTGTGGGCTAGGGAGTGTAAACTTCCCACAAGTTATAAACTCAGATGTAGTGGACCTTTTATTTAGGTAAATCCTTGATTCTCTCACTGTATCTGGGAAGCTCCTCTCAAACGGGAGTTAAGCACTAGGCCGCGTGGAGGCTTGGACAGAGGAGATAACCCTCCGAATCTTTGTCAAAGCATAACCCAGGACTTTTTCCCATCTGGGGATTCTATCCTAGACAGAGTTTCGGGCTCAGCTACCATGCCCATGCGTACGAGTTCGACTGATGACTGTCCCCCCAGACAGCTGGTATTGTCAAGGTAGCCTTTAGTCTCTTGTCTTTTAGGGTTCATACCTAGGTAAACTGGAAGGTTATTTCTGGTTCACCTTGAACAGGCTTGGAAGGTAACCCTTGTGGAAAGTGTAGGAGGGTGGTGGGTGATTCCTCCTCTTGTGCCTGAGAACCCCTCAAGGATGCCAAGTAATTGTTCATCAACTTTGTTCAGGAAAGTATATCTTTATACCCTGGTTTGATTGCTTGAGACTCTAGGATATTTTTAGTGTATGCTCTGTGGATTTGCTTGTGTTTAGTTGACCTTAGGGTGTGATTTGTTAAAGTCTTAATTCTGGAGGACCAACTTGTTAGAAGGTCAAGAAGGTTGAGAAACCTTCCTCCTCTCACCACATTGGAGCCTCCACCTTTACCCCAAAGGTGGAGATTAGGCACAGACAGTTCTTTTGAACCAGTAGGAATAAGTGATATTCTTGGTGAACCGGAACTGATAGCTAACCGCTTTGATTTTGACACAGTCGAGATAGAAGAATTGCAGACTGACGAGTTTGCAAGAAATTTTAATACCCCCTTGACTGATTTGAACGATCCAGTGATCGTGTAGGTTAGACCGTTTGATTCACCAGTGCTAGGTGTCCCTGTGGGTAGAGTCATGTCTTCTGTGGAATAAAGTTCATTTGTCTTCACCTCAACCCTTCCGGTTGAAGGGGTACTACCTCCCCCGGTTAGTACCCCTAGATCTAGTTTTCCTTCTACACCTTTCACTCCAGCGAGCCAGGTGGTCCAACCACTGGTTCACTCAAACATAGGAGGTACTTCTGGTGACAGGGTTACTGGGATCCCCAGTATACCCATCATTCCTTCTTCCTTCCCTTACCCTACCCAGAGTGGTCCGGTAGGATCCTCGGCCTTTGTCCAAGGATTCCCTTGGAATGGGGGGCACATTCCCCCATCCAGTCCATACGTAGGTCCACCTCCTTCATATGTAGGAGTGCAGTTTGGGAGCAACACCTCTTATGGGCAAAGCTTCCAAATCCCTATTTCGGTCCCATACACGAGCTCTCCCTTCTCTTTGTTTAGCGGAGGGATACCTGCTTTAGTATTTTAGACCCCTACTTCTATGGGGATGGCCCGAACCACTTACACTGCACCTCCCACCCAAAATCCAGTGGATTACGGATGGAATCCGTTCCAAAGCAACCTTCCCACTTCACAACCGGTGTCAAGGGGAAACCCCACTTTTACCTATGGGCATTCAGGGGCAGGACCCTCTAATCCCCAAGCTGGCACACCTAGTGCACCGGTTAGGCCCAAACTTCCCTTTCTGGCAACTTTGAACTTTTCAGACTTATCAAAATTGATGAATGATCTAGTGAGGCATGACCCCTTGTGGCCACCTGTTCCCACCAAATTGCCCTCGGACATCCCTAAGTTCGAAGGTAAGGCTGGTGAAGATCCTGAGGCTCATGCCACCACCTTCCATTTATGGTGTTCTTCCAAATCATTGAATGAAGATTCAGTGAGATTGAGGCTAATCCAGAGGACCTTGATAGGCACTACGGAAAAATGGTACATTGAGCTGCCTTCTGCTGCTTTTAGTAGTTTCTGGGACTTGGCTACTGCTTTCCTTAGCCACTTTCAGCTTTCCGGACCATTACGATTTCAGAACGGACTTGTTGTCTACCTTTAGACAAAACAAGGCAACCCACATCTCGGATCATATCCAAGAGTGGAGGAGGCAAAAGAGCCTTATCAAAGCCACCATCCCTCCTGAGTTTCTATTAGAGTGGTTCCTTAAATCATTGTTGCCATATATATCTAAGGATGTTTCCACATCAGGAGTGACTAGTGAAGAAGAAGCCATACTCAGGGCCCAGCAGTTGGACTTGATTTATTCACAGTCTGGGATTTTATATGAAATCATCCCTGAGGCACCAAGGCCTTCGCATGAGGCTGAGAAACCAAAGCCTTGACCCCATGCCGATGGTGTGGTTGGGTCCGTAAACTCTCCCACTGTAGAGTCTTTGACAAAACAACTTCACCAATTGTCTGTCAAACAGTCTAGGATGGAGGTAGCAAAGGCTACCCCCTCCTCCCAAAGTGCAATTGTTTTTGCACAAACCTCTCAGAAGGGAAATCAACAGCCCGGTGGGAAGAAGAAGAAAGGTAAAAAGGGAGAGGGAAACCAAAATCAAAACAAGCCAAAACCCACAAACAATGCTGATGGGGGCCAAAAGGAAAAGAAGAAAGTCAAGTTCCCTTGTAAGTTGTGCCAAGGGGACCACCTTACTCATCTTTTTCCCCTTATGGAACAAGCTCAGAAGCTGCTACAAGCTCAACCACCGGCTGTCCTGAAAGATCCTTTTCCCCAAGGGAAGAATTCTGCTTCAGCTTCTACCGTAGCAGGGGGCAGTCAAACTACTCCTGACCCTAATTATATCAACATGGTATGATCCTCAACTTTGTTACAAACCAGGAACAAAAACTATGAGAAAGAGACTGCTGAGAAGGGTAAAGCTGTAGGTGAACCTTCCAACCCTCTCACTATAGAGAAACCTGCGGAAATAATGCCAAAGATACCCAAAGGTGTCTTTAAGAAGACTTTGCATAACACAAATGCTAGGGCCGCTTCCAACTACTCTGTAGTTGAAGAATTAGCTCAGAATCCGTGTGCAATGTCAGCTTTGGAGGTGCTACAGAGCTGTCCCGCTCAGCAGGATGCCCTCTTAGCAGCTTTAGGTAGCATGGACTCTTCGAGTCTCACAGCGAAGTTTCATTTGTCTGATGTCAAAATTCGCCTCCCTTACCATGTAGCCCTATCGATAGATGTTGTCCATGGTGGTAAGACCATTGGACGAGCAGTTGTTAATGAGGGAGCCTCTACATGTGTTATGTCCCTGGCCTGTTGGAAAGCTCTTGGATCCCCAGAGCTGGTCCCATCAACCACTTTACTTACTGCTTTTGATGGAAGGTCTTTCCATCCACATGGTATCCTGCTGGATTTTGAGATTAAGTTAGCTGGCAAAGCATTGTCTGTTGAATTTGAAGTGATTGATGATCCCTTGGACTACAATTTTCTTCTGGGTAGGAATTGGACTTATGCAATGTCTGCCGTTGCATCAGCTGTCTTTCGTGTCGTGGTTTTTCCACATGAGGGCAAGCTGGTCACTATTGACCAACTTGATTTTACCCAAAAAGGCCGCTTAGAGTCTAAAGATTCCACTGTGCCATTGGTTGATAAGGCCAAACCTGCTGCACAGAGCTTGGTGGCTGGAATGTATGCATCATTGATGGGCACATTTGATATTCCAGCTCCAGTCCTTTATATTGGTTCTACTACTGTAGGGAAGTCCATTGATTCGGTGGTCGATAGGACAGATCCTTGGGCTCTCCCAACCCCTCAGGAACCAGAAGTGCCCTTATTTGCAGTGGAAGTGGCGTATCAAGCTATTACCCAAACCACTGTTGATCCCATTCCAGATCCTCTTACAGTCTCGGATGATCTGGAAGAAGTCTACTTGCCCGCATGGGCGGAAAAATATTTACATTCCATAGATTGCTTAGACACCGTTTTACCTTCCGATGAAGCTATTCTGGAAGCTATGTGTGGACGTGATAAGATATGTGAGGATATTCATCATAGGTCTTATTTCCTTCCAGAGCTAAGCAAGATAGAAAACCAAGAGTTTCATGTGAGACTGTCTAGAGATGTTGATATACCTGTTAACTCTTTGCCTAAGGAAGGGGTGTTTTCCGAGGGGAATATGACAAAAATTTCCGCTACTATACCTATCAATATCTCTGTAAACCCAGATGTCGTGGAAAACATCTATATAGGTGCAAACTACTCTCAGGAGGAGATTGCTATTTATACTGCCCTTTTCAAGGAATTCCGCGATATCTTTGCCTGGTCATATGAGGAGAAGTCAGGCATCGATCCATCTATTGTCCAAAATGAGATCCCAACCTATCCTGATGCCAAGCCAGTTCAACAAAAATTACGCCCTGTAAACCCGCGTAAAGCGGCGGCTGTGAAGGCAGAGGTTGAAAAGCTGTTGAAAGTAGGTTTCATATATCCCATAGCTTTGACTGAATGGGTGTCCAACCCAGTTCCTATTGATAAAAAGCAAGGGACTATTCACGTTTGTACAAACTTTAGAGACCTTAACAAAGCCTGTCCTAAGGACAACTACCCCACACCATTTATTGATCAGATCATAGATGCATGTGCGGGTAGTGAGGTATTCTCGTTTATGGATGGTTTCTCCGGCTACAATCAAATCCAAATCAAACCGGAAGACCAGCGTAAAAATTCTTTTATTTGCCCTTGGGGTACATTTGCATATAGAAAAATGGCCTTTGGATTGAAAAATGTAGGGGAAACCTTTCAACGAGCCATGAACTTTGCTTTTCACGACATAAAAGCCATTGTCGAGCCTTACTTTGATGATCTGCCTGCTCATTCTCGCAAGAGGATCCAGCATCCAGATCATTTACGGTTGATTTTTGAGAGATGCAGATACTATAAAATTCGCTTGAATCCCCACAAGTGTGTTTTCTGCGTCGAGTCAGGAAGATTTCTTGGATTCATTGTCTCTAGTAGAGGCATTCAGGTGGATCCTTTAAAAGTTGAGGCCATTGTAAATATGCCTCCTCCTCGTTCTCTTAGGCAACTTCAGAGTCTACAAGGAAAGTCTAACTTCCTTCGACGTTTCATCGTTAATTATGCCAATATCACTAAAGGTTTCATGCGCCTGCTCAAGAAGGACACCCCATTTGTATGGGATGAAACTGCACAACTCGCGTTCTAGGCATTGAAAAAAGCCTTGTTGTCGGCTCCTTTATTACGCCCACCAGATTATTCTAGGGATTTTATATTATATCTGGCCGCGTTGGAGTCTACCATTGGGGTAGTACTAGTTCAGGAGGACAACAAGCTCGTTGAGCATGTTGTTTATTATCTTAGCCATGCTCTGGCTGGACCTGAGCTTAAGTACTCCCACATCGAGAAGTTAGCCTTAGCAGCTGTTTATGCTGTACAGAGGTTACGACACTACATCTTACTGAGGACCACTACTGTAGTGGCAGATGTAAACCCTTTCCAATATGTTTTATCCCGACGCATTGTTGGGGAAAAATTCAACAAATGGATAGTCATTCTCCAAGACTTTGACTTGGTTTTCCAATCCACTAAGTCCAAAAAGTCCTTAGTTTTTGCCGAGCTTATAGCAGAATTTCCTACGAAAGAAGATGTAGTGATTGAGGATGACTCATTCCCAGATGAGCACATCTTCCTTATATCCACCTCTGATCCTTGGTACAGAGATATTATTATATATCTCCAGACTTTGAAGTATCCTGTCACTTACTCTAGGGAAGACCGATGTAAGTTACGCCTTCATGCCAAAAACTACCTCATTATAGGAGATACATTATATCGACGAGGGGTAGATTCCATCTTACGTCGCTGCCTTACTCATGAGGAAGCGGAGATTGTCCTAAATGATTCCCATAGCAGAGTGTGTGGGGGTCATTTATCTGGGTTAGCAACGGCCTAGAAGATATTACGTGCCGGTTATTTCTGGCCCACCATCTTTAAAGATTGTGTGGAAGCAGTGAAATGTTGTCATCCATGTCAGCTTTACACCAGAAAAATGCGGTCACATCCTGCTCCCTTGTTCCCCGTTGTCTCGGTAGGCCCCTTCATGAAATGGGGGATCGATTATATGACATGCAACCCAACCTCGGTTGGGGGGCATAAATACATCATTATCGCTGTCGACTATTTCACAAAATGGGCAGAGGCAATGCCTACTTTCAAAGACAATGGGGAAATAGCAGCTTTCTTCATGTTTAACCAGATTATTACTAGGTTTGGTATTCCCAAAGTGATTGTCACTGACCATGGCAGTCATTTTCAAAATAACATGATGACAGAACTGACCACCATGCTCGGATTCCGACAAGAACTTTCTTCTCCATACTATCCGCAAGCAAATGGTCAGGTTGAGGCTGTAAACAAGAATTTAAAAACTATTCTTAAACGTGCTATTGATGCAGCCCGCTCGAATTGGCACATCATGTTATATCCTTCTCTTTGGGCTTATCGAACCAATGTAAAGACTGCTATGGGTTTTTCCCCCTTCCAACTAGTTCACGGGGTGGAAGCTATTACGCTGATTGAATGCGAAATCCCATCCTTGTAGATAGCTATTCATGTGCTACCAAATACGACTGAGCTTGAGGAACGGTTACTCCATTTAGAACACCTTGATGAACAACGTAGAGATGCGTTGACTGCAAATCAGGCTCATAAAAATAGGGTTAAATCTCAATATGATAAATCGATCAAACCTAGGGTTTTCTCTGAAGGGGAACTTGTCTTGCTCTGGGACCAAGATAAAGAGCCTCTGGGGGCAGGAAAATTCAAGGCCATGTGGTTAGGACCCTATGTCGTGTCTAAAGTTTTGAGTAAAGGCGCATATGAATTAGTGGATTATGATGGGAATAAGCTGCCTGAGCCTAGAAATGGGCTCTACTTGAAGAAGTACTACGCTTAGGCTTAGCACTTTTTCTTGTATATTAGTGTATGTATTTTTATGTACATTAGGTTGTCAGTTTCATTTTTTATACTATTTGCTGGTTTTTGCAGATGTCTTCTGAGATGTATGTAGGTATCGCTGATGGCGCCAGCCGTCACACTTGTAACCTGGCTTTAGCAGCATGGGTTATTTATTCCCCCTCAGGACAGCTTGTTGCCGCGGGAGGCGCTTTTCTAGGTCCTGCTTCTAATAATGTTGTTGAGTATAGGGCTGTAATTGAGCTCCTATGGGATGCTTTGTCACGAGGCATCACCCAACTTGAAGTCCGTTTGGATTCTCAGTTGGTTGTTTCCCAGCTCAATCGAGCTTATCAGGTGCGTAATCCTACATTGTTACGTCAGTTTATGCAAATTCGTTTATTGGAAAGACATTTTGAAATTATTACTTTCAATCACATTCCACGAAACCAAAATTCATTAACTGATGCATATGCTAATTATATTTTGGACTGGCATCTCACACACATTTTATAAAATATACAGCAAACATATAAGAAACATTTGTAAATAAGCTGACAACCAAACACAAATATATATATATATATATATATATATATATATATGTATGTAAATATCTGTCATAGATAGGTCGAGTCTGATCCGTAGATCCCGTCATATACAAAATATACAAAAATGTGGATCATCATCCATCAAAATGCCCTAGAACTAAGCCTACCCGCCATGGCCACTGGGACCTCCTTGGTCCCCGTGATATCTGTGTCCCCTAGCTTCCTCAGCCTCCTCGGCTTCGGTAGCCTCCACCGCATCTCTGTATACAAGTACTGCTCTAGATACTCATCTGAAAAGACGTAGCCAGGCCGGTGGAACCCCAACTACGAACTCCTACATGGCTACAGGTAGATGCTCTATCCGTATCGTAGGTACTCGCTCGGTCATCCTGCCTAGCTTCATCTCGAGTACCCTGATCAATCCTGGGTCTCCCCCTGCAACAGGACGTACGAAGGTACGTGGGTGCCCTTCAGGACGGACTGGTCCAATATCTGCATTTTGACACATAAATAGGGTCTATACTTGTGCATATGTATATATCCTATCGTTTGAAAATTCATAAAAATTTGATAATGATAAAAAATAAAAATTACTTACCCATCTCTCCCCGTGCTCCTCCTGGAGGGAGGACAAGGTCGGGGTCACCTCAGAAATCTAACTCGGCGTATGGAAACTGCTCCAACGCCGGCACCTGTCATTCCCACCATGTATAAAAGTCATCATCATACATGCTATGTACTACATCTCCTCCTCCTTGACGGAGGAAGGTATCTCCCCACCGGCTTAGCCTCGCTTGACGTGGATGACTGACCTGTAATGGTATAGCAGGGCTCATAGTTGGCACTCTCTCAAAGAAGAACGCTACCAATATGCTCGCATAGCTGAAGTTCTTGCGTCTTCCCCTCTTACAGTAGGATAATTGCCTCTTCATAATGGTGGCAATTCCCGTGCACCAATCAAAGAGAGCACCTCTAAAGCAGTCAACCGCCACCCTCATTTGATTCCTGGTGGCCATATGTAACCCTGTTGACCCTGAAAGTCTCACAATAGTACTGGATAATACCTGAAGTGTAAAGTCCTGGATGTCTACAATGAGAACACCGCTTCCTTTCTTTTGAGTACCCAGTCTGCAAAATACATCAACATAGTTCTGGACACTCAATGGGTCTCCACCCCTGCCAGTGCCCTCCAGGTTCACTGGTGCTCCCCGTTGTGACAACCCGATAATGAAATAAAGATCTGCCACGGTAAGATCCAAAGTCTCACCTTGAATATTGAACATCCCCATGTCAGGGTCCCAGTAATTGACCAAGAACTCTAGTATGCAGACATTGGCCCGCATGGGCGATGTACAAAATAACTTGAGCAGCCCACTAGTCCTTAATGCTTGGATGGTAGGCGGGATTTGGAGAGCCGCTTGATCCATCATTTCATGTTCCCTCTCTCTCCACTCCAACACCATATTTTTCCTGACAAAAACACATAATTTGATTCAGTATTTCATCATAAAAATTTAAAATTTTTGACTATTTTTACACATTTGCCCTATCGCGCAGTATTCGCAACTGTCCAGTTTGACAAGTCGCGAGTCATTCGCGACTCTCCTGTTCAACAACCCGTGAATGAAATGCATATTCGCGACTCTTACGCTATGCAACCCGCGAATGCGTTTGGCCATAATTTAGGTTGATGAAAAATACTGAATTAACCATTAATTTGAAAATTTGTTTGGATCAAATTAACGAGCTTAGGGTGTATATTTACCTGAAGCTGACGGATTCTGATTCTGACGATCCAATTGTCCACGGCAATCGATCAAAGATAGAGGGTAAACTTTCCTTTTTGGTTTAAAAAGTGCAAATGGTGAGAAATGTTTTAATTTTCAAACTATTTATAGAAATAGTATTTCGTAAAGTGGGTCTTTTGATATAGTTTGAAATGTCAATTGACTAATTTCACCCTCCTTGTGCCTTGCAACAGGTTTACCAACTTTTACAAAGTGTTGATGCTTCCATAGGGTGGTTTTTGCTCTTTCCAACACATGTTGGCATCTTATCACTCCACATTAACCTTAGTAATCAACATTTTGCCACGGACTATGGTATTTTAAGCCATTAGTCCCTTGTCTCTACCATTGTTCTTCCATGGCTAGGATCCCTTTTCATGAGTATCATCCTTATATGCCATTTCCATCCTTTGGTACTCATTCCGTCACTGTTTCAGGCCCAGGGGTTTCCTCATAGCTATTTTTCACGCCAAATAGAGATTCTTATGAGTCTTTTTTTACAAGCTATCCTTTTATAGGAATCCCCAACCTTATGGAGTTTCTTTAGGCCCAGGTCTTACTCCTTCAAAACAGACTTGACTGCCGAGTTATCTCGTCCGTTCAAGCTCGTTAAGAATATGTGAACGGGCATCTGCATTGGTGGTAGGTTATCTCTTTCTCGGACCATGCGGAATAATACGAGAAAGGATCACTCTCTTTTCTTCGGAATTGAGAAGAGTATTCTCAGGTATAGGTTTATCACTTTTCCGGACCTGAGGGACTAAATTTATGGAAAAGGAACACCCGGTTTGAGCTTAGTTTTCTCTTTTTCGTGCTTTGTACCCAAACATGAAAAAGATTCTGAGTGTACTTTGTGTCTTTGTCATGCTCGTTAAACACTCAAGAAAAAATCAACGAGTTTATTGTTGTAAGTCCCATTTCTCGTAACCAAATGGATCTTTCCGAGTGATCTTGCTTTCCTTCACACTTGTAAAACTCAAGCTATTTTATGCTCTTCTGGAAGGAGCATTGGGTAGGTGGTAATTTAACCTTTTTCAGACCTTCCCGAATAAGTACGAAAAAGGTTCACCTTTTCTTCTTCGGAAGTTAAGAGAGTTCTTCTGTAGTTTGTTTTATACTTTTTCAGCCTCAGGAGACTAAATTGGACGAAAAAGGACCCCCCTGGAGTGTTCTTTGGCATTTTCAGACTCTCTAAATATGAAAATACCGCATGAGCATGTACTAGTTCGGGCTCATTAAATCCACGAATCAGTGACACTATCAAGCATTATTTTCCCATCTCTTCAAGCTTGTTAAAAAATGAAGAGGGAACCGAGTTGACTTTCCTGGACTTGTTAAAACTTAACAGGGAAGGTAAGGAAGAAGTTTTCTCTTGTTTTCAGTAATGGCAGCATGTCATCCTTGAACATAGCACTCTTTGCTTTTCGATATCCATGTTTCAGTGTACACCTTTGTTCAACTATCACTTTGAGTTTTCGACTCCTCCTCTTGTCCATTATACCTGGGGAATATGATCATGTCTCCTACATGACATATAAGTCTAGTTTTCCTATCTATCTATTATACGCTGCCTTGGGTCATCTTTGTGTCGTGCTCATTGTTCAAGGATTCTTCCCAATGTCTGATCTATAGCCTGATCCTATCACTGTTATATCTGTTATCCATTTACTTGTGTCTCTCTTCTTTTGCCCAGTTCCTAGTCAGTCTTGTGATCTGTTGGAGGATCTATTTCCTTCCTTATCACAGTATGGTTCCATTTCAGCACTTCCTGATGACGAAGACCTAGAGTTTTGATGATAGTACCTCAGGATTCACTTTCATTATTGGTGAACTCCTTTGCTTCAGTTGTCAATTATCATCTATTGGTTGACAAACTGTTGAATCCTCTCCATGTTCGACTTCAGCTTACCCTTATTCACATGGCTTGGATTGTACTAGTTCTTTGGGATCCTTTATGAAGACCTTAGTTCCTCACTCATGAACTAAGTTGTGCAAGACTATGTTCCATTTCTATATCCAGCTTCCAGATTTTTGAAGACTCATCATTATTGTACTGTGGCTTTGGTCCACCTTTGTAATATATGTGGTTTCTACCCGTACCATATGATGTACTCAAATATTGTAAAGGAGCTAGTGTTCCAGTAAATTGAACATAGCATCCTCAGATGTAACTTTGTATATGACATTACTATGTATTTGTTTCAGGTACTCTCTCTGCTCCATTGGATTTCTGAGTTTCTCCAGAGTTAAAGATTATAATGTATTTCGGCCATCGTTCCTCTCTGACCTCACACATTAGGGGGCATCTGTTATACACCTGAATGGCACCTCTCCATCCGAGTACTGATATCCCTCATGTCGGCACACAAAAGGACACTTATGGATAGAGGTTTGCCCATAAAACTTTAGCTTGGCTTATGATGAAATACATTCCCTATATACCCAGCTGGTTACTTTTCCATTTTTGCCATATTGAGATGTATTCATGACTCTCTTTATTGAAAACTTGCACATCATTCGCGAGTATCCTTTGTAGCAAGTCGCGAATCCTTGTATTTGAGGGTTGCGCTTATACATAGTCACGAATAATTTGCGGGTTACTCTACTACAGACCCGCGAATGTATCTCTCAATATTAAAACATAAAAACACGCGCTAATGGGAGTTTAGTTAAGTCATTTTACTTAATCTCCCTAACTGCTATAACCTCCCTAACCTTCGAGAACTGCCTTATTTCACCCATATAAATACAGGCCTTGGGGAGGGTGTTAGATACTTACACTGGGAGAGCAAAGTTATGCTGGTGGATTGTTTGCAGAAGTCTTTGGAGAAGTGAAACTCAGAATCCTTTGGTGACAGAGGAGTCCTTGTCTCAGACATTTGGTTGTACTCTAAAATTTCTCATTATTGATAATAAAGAGATTACTTCTTCCACATGTGTCTCATATATCTTGTTTGATAATTGTTTATGTTTCTATATTTCATATCTGATTTATCTAACCTACTTATTTATATATGAATCACTCTATATCTAGAAGATTGTCTCTAAACAGGTGAAAGAGTGAGCCTTGAAGACTTTAGAAGTGGAGCAGATTGGAAGAGGACTAGCAAGGATCGAACTTCGTTTAACAAGTAAGTTCTTCTAACCCTCCTATTTCCTATTCTGCACTTTAGAAGTCAATTGTCTGCAAGTAATTGAGTATGTTGGTAACCCCAGACCTAGGGTTATTAGGTGCATAATCCCTTACAACACTGTGACTCTGTTGTCTAGTATTATTTGAACTGTCTTCAAGTATGGGAGAGCTGAAATCTACTTTGTATTTCTTTCCACTACGTGTACGTCCAATGTCATCAAAATCACTTTCAAACTCTTGTGATATTACTATCTTTACTTATTCATCTGAAACTAGATCCATTGTTCCTTTTTCATGTAATAACATCTTAATGGACAAGTTTAAATATTTTAGGTACTTACCGCGATATCCTTTGAAGAAGTACCACTCAGCCTCACTGAATCTTTTTCTCTGTTCAACTGCAAACTCTGTGACGAAGCCTTCTAGCACACTCGCAAGCTAGAAGTCTATTGTCCTCGTAATGGGATTATCAAGGTTCTTCACAGTCTAAATCAGCTCCGGTGTCCAAACAATGTTTCTTTTCTTCTTGAATATGCTCGTATCAGTCAACTTTGATAGCCAGTCGTAAAGCTCGTTCCCAAAGGTCGCAAAAAATATCGCATGCAGGTCTGTAATGATATGTTTTTGTAACCAGCCCTCTGTACTCAGTCTAGGACTCTTGTTCTTGTGTTCAGAAAAATCTTTCTCCTTAGACCCAACCCACTCGTTGAGTTCGTCTCTAGTAGGATGCCACCAGAACATCAGTGCTTAGTTTGTTCAAAACTGGCAACGGAACCATTTGTTGGTCGTAGGGCAGACCCGAGTTTACTATAATGTAGCAACAACACCCCTAGCTCACTGGCCCTTTCGGCAACAGACCACGAAGTGGCCTGAAGTCTCACCCGAAGTGATCCTAATGGGTTGGCCAAAGACTCAAGTGTCTCGACTAGGTTCTGTATGGCGTCCTGTGTGCGTCTCGCAGCTCTTCTTAGCCCATGAGATTTCTCTCTCCTCTCTGCAATGCGCAGTTTCCTCTTACTCGCGATGACTCCAACCTTTATCACATCGCCGCGTCCTGGGAAACACGTAACTTTATCCTACACTTGATCCTCAACCTGCGGTATCGTGCACCCCAGCTCCTCTGATGGTGCGATATCACCTCACTACGATATCCTATCGCTGCGGATCAGTGTACTTAGCGTACTGGTGTTCAACTTACAGGACTCAACACACAAGGCTATTTTACACTGCGACTCTTAACTGTCTTGAGTGAAACTTAGACAAACTCTTATGCAGAATACTTAAAGACTTCAACTTGCATTTATCCTTTTAATATGCTATGAACTGAATAACACATACATACATTTACTGTAAGAAAAGTTCACGTAATGAATGACAGATATAACAAGTAAATACAATCACATGAATCAATCACATAATGCTCTGATTTTACATGGTTCACTTCCAGGGTAGAAGCTACATCCACAGAACTGTGTTTCTATATTATAACTTGAGAGAGGTACACAGTTTTGCTGCACCACATATGTAGCTAGAGATCTTATGGGTAACTCCGCACACATCCTGGAGCCCTTCTCTCTTAGATCTCTTCTCTATATTGCCTTCTTACAATATACTCTCACTCTCTCTCTCTCTTTGTCTGTCAATCCCTGTGGATTGCTACAATACAAAATAACAGTGAGCTAACAGACTACTGGACTCTCAGGCTCGCTGATGTCTGAATAGCTATAGGTTACCCTAATAGCTCCAGAAGGACTGACTAGCTAACCTTTTACAATACAAAATACATCCCCTTATAGGCGGCCCAAAGGTCTCACCATTACAACACTGTGGGCCTGTCCCAACAGTAACCCAAATCCCTAACTAGTGACAGTCGGCATATCTGTACTTGGGGTAGCCGCTTTCCATCACACCACTGCTCTCTGCAGTCTTCCATGCTTTCCGGCGCTGACCATGGGTACTATGCATCGTTTCCCTCTTCTATCCTTCATCTTCAATACCTCGGCCTCATCGCTCCTTTTCCTTTATGAGGGTAGCTGAGCCCTCCTATCTTCGTCGATGCCTTCAATGCAGTGGTTGAGCTCTCTCTTCTCGGCTGCTCAGGTACTTTCGTATTTCTTGACATCTCTGTCCCAACAGTCATGGTTTCCGGCTCTGCTCTGCAACTAGAAACATGCTACGGTGTCATAACTTTACCTTATCTCTTCATCTTCTCCAAAACTGTCTATCCGCCACAATGGCAGCTTTTCCTGTAGCTGCGGGACTCTGCTCCAACATTAGTATTGCTGGGAAGTATGTCGAAGGCTACAGTTACAATTGGGCAGCGTACATTGCCAAGGAGTTCCTTGAAGACGTCTGCGACGCGCAGGAGAAAGGTAGACCCTTTCACTACTCATGGTTGTTAGTGCTTATTGCACTGGTAGGATGGAAAGAACCTACCGAGGCACATTTTGTTGATGTGCCTCCGCACATGCCTAGTACAGCAAGATACGCATCTCTGTGGGTGTCACAAGATAAAACCTTCCAACAGATGATGAACTACGTGTTTTCCTTTTATTTGATGAATATTTCCTATGAGATCCTGAAGACCCCGCGGCTCAGTAATGAGCTATTTTCTTAGTATGCGGGAGTGGCCAACTTCAAGGCTGACATGCACAATGTCTTCATCCAGGCCCGTGTAGATAAAAAACATGCATGTTGGAAGTTGCCATACGTGGTGACCTAGGAGGACATCACCGCAGTAGTCCAGTAGTGGCCAGCTGAGTGGATGAAGGATGCAAAGACAAAGCCCACCATACCAGTCCCCCCAGTGACAGATGTGGGTGCAAGTCCTAGTTAGACGTAGCAGCAAGACCCACTGGAAGAAAGTGAAGAACAAAGTGAGTCATAGTAGAGTGGATATGACCAGGGTAGCGATGACGGAGGTGATGAAGAAGAAGAAGAATCATTCAAGACAATCTCCGACCCCAATCGCCCAGATAAGCGCAAGTCACCAAAGGCAGAGGAAGTGACTAAACCTCAGTCCAGAAAGAAAACAAAGGCGTCAAAAGGGAAGAATATTGATGAAGAACCTGCTTTGATGGCTGAAGAGCTTGACCAGGCCCTGATGAAGTCCATAGAAGTATTAACCAGCAAATGGAAAGAGTTCATGGCTACGCACCTTGATGCACTCACTGGCGTAGCGCAGAGAATTATAGAACTGAAGGACTTAGCAGAAAGATCAGTGATTGGCGCTGCAGCAAGTAGTGCCCCAGTAAGCATGTAGCCAGACACAAGACAATGAACAGCCAAAGATAACAGAGGACAAGTGCTAAGTGCAGCCATCATCATAACTAACACATCATCTCGCTCACAGATGAGCATGACAGTTGGAATAGATTACACCAAGTTGTCTATGCCGAAGCTGCACCTTTGTCAATTGGTGATCGTAAGGGAGATTCAAGCATAAGAAAACTACTCCCAAATGTAGTTAGAAAATGCCACGAAGCAGAGTGAGAGCTTTGCAGCGCAGTTGGAGGAAGCAGAACAGTAGAAGAGGGAAGTAGAAAGCAAGAAGGCTGAACTGGCGTGGGTAGTGGATGAGGCGTGTCGAAATTTCCTTGACTTCGACATATAGGATGAAGAAGAACTAGAACAAAATATAGTCAAGTTTAAAGACTATGCACAGCAGTCATGGAGCCAGATAGAGAAGATGAAAGTAGAGCATGAGGATCATATTGCGGAGCTTCAACTTCGCATCGCTCCGGAGAGTCCACCAGAGGTCAGGGAACAGCGCTGCAAATATATTTAGGCCTTAGTAACAAAGATCTTAGATCTTGTAGGCAGTGTAGCAAAACTGCTAGAAGAAAGCGTCGAGGCCTTGAAAAACCTGCAGGACAATCCAGAAGTAGAAAAGTTGCAAGAAACCATCAAGCAGCGACAGACAGAGCTGGATGCAGTGAAAGAGGAAATTAAGACTCTGCCTTGTACGCAGAAGATGCTCAAGGTAAAGCAAATCAATGAACTCCAGAAAGAAATTGAGTCATGCAGAACAAAAGAAACACTATTGGAAAATTCTGTGCAGCCCCTTATCAACGAATCCTTGCAGTTGATCACTGCTGCGGACAGCTAGCTCAAAGTTTTGAAGGAGTATGATGCATTTGCACTGGAAAAATCCAGGGAAGCATCAGCAGCAGCATTGCAGGAGTTGGTGGAGAAGGAGCAAGTAGCCAATGACATCATGTGCAACCTCAACAAGTAATTCACTGTCTTTTCCAACAAGATCCTCCCACCAGAGAAGCAGCAGAGTGTCCCAGGACGGGCCACTGGTGAGTCTTAGGGGCCTGTTGGGGCTCCGACCTTAAAGGTCCTTAGTTTTGGAAACTCCATGGTTTTGGTGCGAAGCTTGTAAGCAGAGTTGCAACACAAAATAGTCTTAGGGGTGTCGGGGTTGGGTCGAAGCCCCTATTTTTGTAAATAACCCATGGTTTAAACTCATGGTTTTTAAGCCCATGGTTTAAGTCCATGGTATTGTAATACTGCACTTGTATAAATAGGCACTTATGTAAAGGAGTCAGGTTAGGCTTTTGAGACTTTTAATGTATGATGATTTGATGTGAAGGAAGAAAGACCTATTTTAGGGTTTAAGGTTAAGTCTCAGCTGAGTGTGTGGACGACCTCTGCAGCTGAGTGTGCAGAGGGTTTTTGTAAGAAGGTTAAGTCCTAGCTGAGTGCGTGGATGACCTATATAGCTGAGTGCGTAGAGGGTGTAGGAAGAAAGGTGCTGCAGCTGAGTGCACAGCTTAGGATTACTGAGAAGATCTGCAGCTGAGTGCGTAGATCAAAACTGTGTGTTTGTAAAAAGTTGAATATTACCGCAGTTCTATGGATGTAGCCCCTACACTGGGGGTGAACCATGTATATCTTGTGTTGTGGTGGTTTCTATTGTTTTGTTTCTATTTTATGCATTTGATAAGTAGTTGAATGATAAAGTGAGATACTGTTAAGTAATAACTTCGCTATGAATTCCCAGTTAAGGGTTAAGCAAGTAATTGTCTGTTTATTTAAACTGCGAAGCTAATTAAGTAACTGTCAAAAATCTGTGTTGTATGATTAATATTTATTAAGGCTAAAGGTATAGTAATATCCCTCTTCTACTTGCAGATACCTGATTCTGCGGCACCCCATAGCTGTTTCGGGTGAGACTGCAACCTATTCGCAAGTTGTTGCTGAAAGGGCCGAAATTCTGGGTCTCTTGTTGGTGCGAAGATAAAAGGATAAACCTTGGGTCTGCCCATAGCCCAACAGTGCACTATTACAATACCATGAGTTTAAACCATGGGCTTAAAAACCATGGGCTTAAACCATCGATTAATTACAAAAAGAGGGCTTCGACCCAACCCAGAACCCCTAAGACTATTTTGGGCTGCAACTCCGCTTACAAGCTTCGCACCAAAACCACGGAGTTTCCAAAATTAAGGACCTTCAAGGTCCACACCCCAACATGCCCCTAAGACTCACCAGTGTCCCGTCTTGGGGCACTCTGCTACTTTTCTAGTGGGAGAATATTGTTGGTGAAGATAGTGAATTGCTTGTTGAGGTTGCGCATGATATCTTTGGCTGCTTGCTCCTTCTCCACTATCTCCTGCAACGTTGTTGAAGATGCTTCACTGGCCTTTTACTATGCGAATGCATCATAATCCTTTAATACTTTCAGCTGGTTGTCCACAGCAGTGCTCAACTCCAAGGCCTTGTTAATGAGAGGCTACACAGAGTTCACCAACAATGTTTCTTTCCTTCTGCACGACTCAATTTCTCACTGTAGCTCATTGCTATGCTTCACCTTCATCATCTTCTGCATAGGAGGCAATGTCTTGATTTCCGGTTTGACTGCATCCAGCTCTATCTACCATTGCTTGATGGTTTCTTGCATCTTTTCCACTTCTGGTTTATCCTACAATTTCGCCCAGGCCTTGACGCTTTCATCTAGGAGCTTTGAGGAACTACTTACAAGATCTGAGATCTTCGTTGCTAAGGCTTGAATATCTCTGTGACGTTGTTCCCTAACCTTTGGAGGACTCTCAATAATGATGCATATTTGAAGCTCTGCAATCTGAGCCTCATGCTCTGCTTTCATCTTCTCTATCTCGCTTCAAGACTGTTGTGCATAGTCTTTCAGCTTGACGATCCTTTGTTCCGGTTCTTCTTCAGCCTGTATGTCAAAGTTAGGGAGACTTCGACATGCCTCATCCAACACTTGCGCTAGTGTATCCCGCTTGCTTTCTATTTCCCTCTTCTTCTGCTCAGCTTCTTCCAACTGCGCTGCAAGGCTCTCACTCTACTTCGTGGAATTTTCTAACTACATGTGTGAGTATCTGTCTCGTTCTTGGATCTCCTTCATGAGTGCCAATTGACACAGATGTAGCTCCAGCATAGAGAACTTAGTGTAGTCTATCTCAACTGTCATGCTCATCTGTGATCGAGATGCTGCATCAGTTATTATGAGGGCCGCACTTGGGACCTATCCTCTGTTTCTTTTGGCTGGCCATTGTCGAGTATCTGGCTGTGTGCTTGCTGGGGCACTGCTTGCTACAGTTCCAGTTGTTGTTCTTTCTGCTAATGCCTTCAGTCCTTCAATTCGCTGTGCTATGCCGGTGAGCGCATCAAGGTGCGTAGCTGCAAACTCTGACCATTTATTGGTTAATAATTCTATAGACTTTGTCAGAGCTTGATCAAGCTCTTCAATCGTCACAACGGGCTCTTCAACAATATTCTTTCCCTTCGAAGCCTTAGCTTTCTTTCTTGGCAAAGGCTTCGTCACTTCCTCTACTTCAGGAGACTTGCTCTTATCTAAGCGATTAGGGTCTGAAATGGTTTTGACCGATTCTTCTTCTTCTTCATCAGCTCCATCATCTCAACCCTAGTCACTTTCTCTCTGCTGTAACTCATCTTGTTCGTCGCTTTCTTCGAGTGGGTCATTCTACTGCGTCTGGGTAGGACCTACACCCACATCTGTTACTGGGGGAACTGGTATGCTCGGCCTTGTTCCTGCGTCCTTCACCCATTCAGCCAGCCACTGCTGAACTACTATGAGGATGTCTTCCTTGTTCACCATGTATGGCAACTTCAACCATTTATGCTTGTTATCTGCGTGGGCCTGGATGAAGACATGATGCATGTTAGCCCTGAAATTGGCCACTCCTGCATACTAAGAAAATAGCTCATCACTGAGCCACGATGTCTTCAGGATCTTGTATGAAATATTCAGGGAAAATAAGGTGAACAGATAGTTCGTCATCTACTGCAAGGTTTTATCTTGTGAAACCCAAATAGATGCGTACCTTACTGCACCAGGCATGTGCGAAGGCACATCAACAAACTGTGCCTCATTAGGTTCTCTCCATCCTACCAGTGCAATAAGCACTAATAGCCCTAAGCAATGAAAGGGTCTACCTTTCTCCTGCACATTGCGGACATCTTCAAGGAATTCTCTAGCAATGTACTCTGCCCATTTGTAACTGTATCCTTCGGCACAGTTTGTAGCAATACTGACAATCGGGGCATGTACTTCATTGGGTCTGCACTTCCACATTAGTTTACATGCTAGTAGCTCTATGACGAAGCAGATGTTTTGATGTCGAATTGTCTAGTTTTGATACCCTCGCTTTCCTTTCGTTAGGCCGAAGCGGTCCTTCATGTGCTGCACCAGCTTCATGTCTTCATGCTGTCCGATGAACTCAATTCTAGGATCAGGCCCTTCCTTTGGCAAGCCTGTAATCCTATGAATGAGCTCTCCATCAATAGGAATTCTATGGCTTCATATCCATAGGTGCCCATCATGCACCAACACCAATAGTTGCTTGACCACCATGGTAACCTGCGTGCTGCGACCAAAGTGGGGGACATTCAACATATTCAATAAGCCAGCTTGCTCCAAGCTAGCAGCCCACTGTTTCACTTCTAGTAGCATCGTACCAGCCTCTGGATAATGGATAGAGTGCAAGTATTTCCCAGGTGCTAACTTTGGAAATTTCCCATGATCATTCATATCGTGGTTTGCGTACTTGAGCCGGTCTATTTTACATGTCATCGTTCCGACCAACTGCACACCCTGTGGCAGTGAAGGGGTGCATAATGTGAACTTGGCTGTCTGCTGAGGTGCCTGAACTCCTGGTTGAATAGGTGGAAGATATGGTGGATGTTGTAGTTCAACGTTCTCATCTTCACCAAAGTCTTCAAATTCTCTAGGAGGATTCATCACATGATCCTCTTGAGTCTGCCCTGATGCCTTGTGTCTTTCTTCATTTTTTTTAGAGTGAACTTTTGCCTTAAACTTCTTTCTGGCTGATCATGTTTGCATTGGTTGATTCAGCGCTGGGGGAGTTTCTTCACAATGTGCCGATGCAGGTGGACTGCTCATAAGGTTCTGCAGACCCCTCTGTCTGAATTCTCTCAACAATTCCTGAACTTCGTGATCAGCTGACATGGAATGAACTATAAAACTCAAGAAAATGCGTAATGCGAACTTTGTAGGTCTGGGTGTTTTCTTATAGAATCCAATGACCAAATCTGCCATAACTGTGCATTGAAGATACTATATATGACTGAACGGCACTAGATCTTGTTCAAACGGCGCTAGATTCCTTAAAATCTCATCATTACAGGCAGTTAATGTAGTTGACGTACTGGTGCCACCCAATATGATTTTTTCCAACGGTCACATTTTGAGCTTCAACACACCTTTCCTCTTCGGCACAACCAGTAACTTTGGTTGTGCCACAAGAAGGGTCTTCGACACATCCTGACACCACGACAGAATTTCTTCGACAACTTCAATGATTCCTGCAGTGAGCATCTTAGCTAGCTCCATCCTGACTTTTTCTTTATACTTAGGGTTCAGCCTATAAGGGCACTGCTTCACAGGATTCGCATCATCTTTCAAAGGGATTTTTATCACTCCTATATAACCAAGGATACCTTTCATTTCTGAGAACTTCATCGGAAATAAGTCCTGATACTCATGGATAATTTCAGTTACTTTGCTTACCATTTCTTCATCCCAATAATCTCCACTGGTAGTGTACTTAGGCATTTCTTCTGATCTAATGTTTAATTTCCTTGTTTTCAAGGGCTAAGTTACTTCAGGTGTTTCGACTACTGGTCCATGTACTTCGCAGTGTCCTTCTGACTCAGGAATATTAATGTTGCGATGGTCATCGTCTTCATCAATGGCAAGGTTATAACCGTTTCTACTGCATTGGTTTCTTGTTCCTTCCAATCAGGTTGGTATTCAGCCATTTCTTTATCATCAAACACCTTAGTATGGATCAATCTAATATCTGCGTCCAAAGCAGGGCAATCCTCATTAATAGAAAATGTGAGCACAAAACTATCAACAAGGCTAACCCAACTTACAGTACCATGGTGAAGCTCAACGTCGGCATACCAGTTCTTTGCTACAGGTTCCAGAGTGTGTACAAACCTATGTACCCATTCTTCACAAGGTACATGCTTCCATGCTTCATAACACTTCTCCAAATGTTCCTGAGGGCTAGTCTTACCATTAAATCTGCTTCGCACCTCTTGAGGTTGATCCATGAATCTCAGGCGAAGAAACTTTTGACAAGCTCTCCAACTATGAATATAATTTTTATGACCATTCCACCATCTGGTAGCTGCAGCTCTGAATACTCAATCTAGAGTCTCCATTTTCTGTGAATCTGGTACTTGTTCTGAGAATTGTGCAATAAAATCTTCTGTGTCTGCCAAGCCATCAAAAGTAGGTAAGATCTTTGTTTGTGAGCCAACCCATCTGATAGACTTGGTAATTCTTGCACATCAATGTCCATGTAGCTCATAAAGTCTATTCTGCTAATTCTCTAGGCCTTCGTCTGAATCATTCATGCAAGAACTATCACATTGCCAATCCATTATGCCTTGAGCAGTAGGGTTAACATAGTCTTCTTATTTAGCTGTGATGTTGTAAATATGATCCAACACATCCTGATCTCCATCTCTGACTGGCTCTGTATACCTTTCTCCTTGAGAAGGGTCCAACGGTACTATGACTCTCAATCCTTTTCCTTCAAAAGTCATCTGTCTATTCTTAAGGTTGATTACTACATCATTGTCTATTACCCATTCAATTCCTAGCAATGTTGGATAGGGATTGCTATCATCAATTATTTCAATGAATTCAAAATCCGCTAAGGTACTGAATCCATCAATATCCACTGGTACACTAGGGAATCTCCCCAAGGGCACAATCTTCTGTTAATTAGCTAATCTCAGCTGTATAGGGGACCATTCAAGAGTAGGTCTTCCCATTTGTTCCCATGTCAGCCTAGTTAGGACATTCACTTCTGATCCTAGGTATAAAATGATATCAGTCATGTCATAATCTCCTATCTGAGCATGCAATCTCATTTCTCTTCCAATCCTTCTAACTCTATTAATATTTTTTCCTCTATCAGAGCTTTGCTGAGGTTCACAAGATGCAATAACTTTCTGTGACTCATTCAAAGCATTATGATTTCTTAATAGCTTCATACAACTCTGTAAAAGTGATGTTAGTGTACTTACTTGATCCAGCGAAGCTTCTTGAAACTGTAACTGCTATTGATGCTCTTGCGTAGTTGCTACTGATGTTCTCAGATCAGCAAAGTCTTTTTTAGCTTCCATAAATGTTCCTTTTTCTCTTCCAACATTGAAGGCTGGAATTTTCTCTGGGGTCTTGTGGACCCAAGCCTCATTAGGATGTTTCTCCTTATTCTGCACTTGTTTCGTAGCTCCACTCCTTGTAACAACGTTAATTGCTGGGACAGGTCTTTTCTCTACAGCAATCATATGAACATTCTGAGTAGGAGTGCCATTTCTTTCTTGTATCTTGGCTATCAACTGTGGGCATTGCTCAATCACATGATCGACTGCTCTGCAATATCGACATGTCGTAGTTGGGTTCTGACAGTCTCTAGATACATGTCCTGCCTGATTACAGTTATAGCAAATAACATGGCCTCAACCTATTCTAGGCATACCACCATGACTGCGACCTCTGAAATTACCTCGAACTGATGTACTACCATGGTAACCATATCCATCGTTGCCTTGTGCATCAGGTTGTGCCCTATAAGCATCATAGGTTTGCTCTCCCATGAGGTCAAAGCTGCGACATTCATCTTCGTTGTGTCCAACTGACTTACAAAACTTGCAGTAGGGATTCTTAGGTACTTTAACATATCTCTATAGCAGATAGCAATCTTCAGGTCGATGCTGGCCAGTTGTTCTATAGATCTCACAATATAGGACATTAGGGTTAAATGGGTTCGGTGCACCAGTATTCAGATAATTTCTTAATGAAGGACATTGTTCTTTGTCATGACCTTCTGTCTTACATCATGTACACCAAACCTCTTCATGAGTAGCTTTCCCTTTTTTCATGTCATGAAGCTCCAAATCCATTTCTGCTAACCACGTCTATATTTGGGCTATTCCAGAATTATCTACAATAGGAGCTGTTTCAAGTTTCATAGCAATTTCCAAGGCCTCTTGCTAATCAGCAACCTTCTGTTGCATCAGTGGAGTCCTAATATGAGGCAATAGTGCTGCGATGAACCATTCTTTATGTTTTTCTAGTCTAATAGTGAAACTAACTTGATCCAACAGAACCTTGAACCTCTGGTCAAAGTCCCAAACTGATTCACCTCGCTTCTGCTGAATTTCTTTCAGTCCAGTTATAGACTGTGACTCTGATTTAGGCTTCTTGAATTCTTTGATCATTTCTTTTCTAATATCAACCAAGACATATTTTTGAGTATTGGAAAACTTCATAAACCAGGTCAAAGCTGGGTCTTTGAAAGAGGTGATCAGCTGTGTTGTTCTTGTATTTTGATCCATAATATTCTTAGCAGTCCAAACAGCTTCGCATAAGAACCAAAACTGCTCTGGATCCTCTGATCCAGTTCCTTTAAATACTGGGAGCTTGATATCATTATTTACATGGGCCATATTAAATTGAGGGGGGGGGGGACGTACTGAGCTAGACTGACCTACGACAGGACTACTCGGGCTAGGGTTACTTTCAGACTGTGAAGGGTTCTCAGGGATAATATATCTACACTGCGGAGTTATAGGAGGGTTTCTAAAAAAATGGGTTTCTTCATATTCAGACTCTTTTGGGCTTAAAGGGGTATAATCGGTATTCTGGCCTAGGGTAAAGGATCCAAAATTTATCTTGTATCTTTTACTGTTGCGAAGCAAACCACTTTGCTCATCGAAGTCACTTTCACTTTCAAACATAGGTTAGTAGCAATAAATCTAGCAATCTAATTCAATAAGCAATATGTGTTTCTCAGCCAAGAGCATTTTAATTGTCAGACTTAATGAAATCAGGTACTTACCCCTTGGTCCTTTGAAGAACTATCTTTTTGCTTCACTGAAAGAAGTATGTGTGTCAACGGTGAACTCTGTCACAAATGCTTCAAGGGTTCGCGTTGTCCAGAAGTCAACAACTCTAGATACCGCGTTGTTCACTCTTTTCAACAGCTTAATTCTTTCCGGGGTCCAAGCAGGAAACTGATCTTCTTGGAAGTTTGTCTTTCTTTCTGTCAACCTGGATAACCACTGGTGCAATTCTATGTGGATACTACCAAAGAAAATTTCATAAATATCAGTAAAAACGTACATTTGCAAGAAGTCGTCTGAGCTATGACGAGGATCCTTATTTTCTTGTTCAACAAATTTCAGATAAGTATCTTCAATCCAGTCACCAATTTCTTATACTGAGGGCCTCCAAAACATATCCCTCCAGGTATGACGTAGATCCCTCTTAAAACAGATACTGGTTCAACCGGCAACAGAACCATTTTTTGGCACTAGGGCAAACCCGAGTTCTTATACTTTTTATCTTTGCACCAACAAAGAGACCCACAGTGTTGGCCCTTTTGGAAACAACCTACGAATATGTTGCAGTCTCACCCGAAACAGCTATGGGGTGCCGCAGAATCAGGTTTCTACAGGAAAAAGAGGGATATTACTGTACCTTTAGCCCTAACAAAGAATATTTATACAATACAGAGCTTCAAAATTCACTTAATTAGCTTCGCAGTTTAGATAAACATATAGTTACTTTATTAACCCTTAACTGGGAGTTCACAGCAAAGTTAATACTTAACAATATATCTTACTTATCATTAACCTACTTATCAAATGCATGAAAACATAACAGGAACAAAATAAACAAGAACCACCACAACACAATATATACGTGGTTCACCCCCAGTGTAGGGGCTACGTCCACAGAACTACGTTTATATTCAACTCTTTACAAACAACATAGTTCTAATCTACGCACTCAGCTACAGATCTCTCCGCACTCAGTTGCATATCTTCTCAACAACCCAAAACTGCGCACTAAGCTGCAGATCCTTTCTTCCAAAACCCTCTGCGCACTCAGCTATAGAGGTCATCCACGCGATCAGCTAGGACTTAACCTTAACAAAAACCTCTATGCACTCAGCTGCATAGGTCATCCACGCACTCACCTGGGACTTAACCATAAACCCTAAAAATTGGCCTTAGCTTCTTCGCATCAAATTATCATCATACAAAAACCTTTGAAAAATATATTTTCTCCTTTACATAAGTGCCTATTTATAGAAGTGCACTATTATGATACCATGAGTTTAAACCATGGGATTAAAAACCATGGTCTTAAACCATGGGTTAATTACAAAAAGAGGGCTTCAACCCAACCGCGAAACCCCTAAGACTATTTTGGGCCACAACTCCGCTTACAAGCTTCGCATCAAAACCGCGAAGTTGCCGAAATTAAGGACCTTCAAGGTCCGCGCCCCAACATGAGTCTTCATGCCTAGGACATTTCTTAACAGATTGCTCGGACTAATGTCCCATCATTGATCTAATTTCCTTTCCTTTATGGATTGTTCCCAGAAGGCTTTTCACCTCCTTTTGCAAACCAATAGAGTCTTGCAAAATCTGGTGGTTCATCTCATTCTGCCTTTTCTGTATCTTGAGCATCTCTCCAATATTCTCTTGGGTCTTGGAAATCATTTGAAGGAGACTTCCAGCCAAGTCCAGCAGCTTTTGGTCTATTTCCATGATCAATATGCACCACTGGATTTCACTTTTCTCACCTGTGAAATGCACCATTGAAATTTTGTCAGACCAAGCATAATATAGGCATTAAAATCAGTCAATTAATTTCCCAATTGGCATGACAGTCCAAGTCTCATCAAGGAGAATTTCATATTTTTCATGCCTTCCCAACAGGAACATGAGCTCATTCATGTCCATTCTATGGAAGGGATTTAACCATTCCAGCATTCACAGTTTACATTTAAGCAAATACACACATTCCATTTTCAGTCATACATGCATTCAACAATCTTTTGTTTTCACAATGCATAAATATATATATATATTTATATAATCAGAAGGGAAAGAGAGAGAAGCAAGATTTTTTCCCATCTTTGTTTTGTTCCATCCTGGAACCCACACCACTGCTGTGGATTTTCATGCTCTCAACCTCTTTCACTTCACCATGAATGCTGGACCAATCCCTATTGGTCATGACACTTAGTGTCTTCGGTATATTTTAGACCTCTCAACCATGGAGCCTCCCCACATCGTTTGTCTCGGCTGCTAGGATTTTCATAGTCATACTAGCACCTTTTTCATTACTACTCATTCTGAGCTTTTCAGGATAGTCACATGTCCACATGCACCTCTAGGATGATTTCGTAGTCCTCGCTTCCAGCGATACCTATATTCAAACATTGAATAAATTCACACGTTCAGTTTATTCCCATCGGTTTTTACCTCATAACCAAATCATATACACATGCATATTCATAAGCAAGAATTGCAAAATAATCCAATACTTATCTGTATTGTGCATTTCCTCTCTAGTCCACAGGATCCTGCTTCACTTTGCAAGCCTTGGGATCGCCTATGGACTTGGATGTTAGGTCAGCATGCAGGATGCTTCACAATATCCTTTTATATATATATCAGGCACAGTCAAGCCAACCTTCAGTTGGGTTTATCATACCATATACAAATTGACTGTACTTATCTCAACAATACACTTATATCAACAACTAATCATCAGCCAAGCCAACACAGTTTGGTTTATCAGGCCATCAACAATAACGCGTGCACTTATATCAACAATAAACGACCATTTCCAGGTTTCATTTCCAGTAGTGAGCTCTAATTCCACTACCCCCTATCACACAAGATACCACTCCCTTCTCTGAGTTGATAGTCTCTCGGGAATGTCTCCTTCTCTGTGCTCTTTAGTAGAAGGTAGGATGAGCTCAAGCCATTGTCCATTTAGTGTACAATACTAGACTACATCTGTTTAGCCTGACAACACAAGCAATATAACCATATTCGTTAGCATTATTGCTCTAAAAATGTAATCATATTTCACATCATTTACTATTAAGTATTGAGACACCAGGAGTGCATCCACTCCCTAGGGTGTAATCAATATTGAAAAACCATTTCATGATCCGACATCATAAAAGTGTGCACCCTTTTCTGGAATGTACCATGTAGGCCCTATTCATACTCCAGCAATTGGTCATAATGGAATATAAAACCAAAACATGCTTTGCATTTTGAATTTATCAATTTGACATGCATATTCTTTGCTAGGGTCATAGAACGCTTATCCATTTGCCGATGCAGTATTCCTTCGTTAAGGAGGAATGGGGGCTCCCTTCTCTGAGTTAACAGTCCCTTGGTTTTCCATCCCCACTCCTTTCCCATTCCATATCGACACATGTCTTATCGACATAATCTATACCATCTCACTCATGTTGCTTACCAAACATGTAGTGCAGATGGGACATTTCCAAAATGCCCAATGGAGTTTCACTCGAAACCCATTTCCAAGATAGGGAAACCCTTCCCCATGAAGTTTGGCTCCTACAGGCCATCACACATGATATTCCTACAGTGTGTACCCCTGGCACATTCATCAAATAGCCAAACAGTCAATCATTATTTGATAATACAATCCAAATTTGATTGTTCCATAACCAAGTAATGACATTAGTAATTAAATTCAATGAGAATTTGCAACTCTGTTTACTACAGAAATTGATTTGCTTAGCAATGAGGTGATCCTCATTTGTTGGTCTCTTGTAAGAAGCACCACTATTCCCATTATACTTTTATGCTTACTAGCATAGCATGAGCATCTGCTTATAACACGCCCTCCTGACACAATTCTATGCAAGCTAGCAGTGATTAGTAGTTGTCAGCAATTTCTCAATTCTGAAATTTACAAGCCCAAATTGACAACTCATTCTGAATACAAACTATTTTTACAACCATGAGACTCTTCTCATGAGGTTTGTCTCTTTCACATGGTATATTCTGGCATTTCTTATGGTATTACTCTCATTTCCATGCTCCAAACAATCTACCTAAAACCTGAACTTCAATTAGCCAAACACTTGGTAAGTCTGGATACATATAACCTTTTCATTGCTGTAACCATCACTGAATCATTTTTAGAATTTATAAAATTCAAATACTTCCAGTTGTTAAACACACCAATACTACCAAAACTCATTTACTTCACGCAATCATTATCATACTTTAAATTACAGGGTACAATCCCCTAATTTATGTAATTTAAATGAAAGGTTTAGATACTTCTTACTTCACAAGCGTATCATTTGTACCACTTTTCCCTTCCATAGAGAATTTATGGCATCCAATTGATCCTTACTACCCTATTCATGCATTTACCATCCTGCATTCATAAAAACTCTTGAAATGGTTCCAGAATTGTCATCAATTCATAATTTCATCCATTAGTTATTCATAATAACTCATGCACTATCTCTATGCATTCATGCATTGTATCACAACATTTGCACCCATACTTATGTATGCATATCTACAACATTTACTCATACTTTTCATATGCATCCATTCTATGCATAACTGCAAGATTTATAAAATATTTTAATGCATGCCCACTCAATGCTACCTTGCATTAATTCAGGAATACTATGCATTCAATCATACCGTGCATGGACCAACCATGACTACTTCATATAGGATGCATGACTATAATCAAGATTATCAGTGCTTACTTTCCTTGGGATACTAAGATCATAACAACATAATACAGGCATGACACATTTCTCTATGAATGCAGTATAACATTCAAATACCCACATGGTATGAGACCTCTTGCTTTTACCACTCCATGCAATTGTCATAATTAAACTCTTACCTTCATGGGTCCTACTTACACCCTTGACATTACCAGTTTGGCTGGTCCTTTGTAGGAGATTGCAGAATTTGCTCACCAACTTTCAATTCTGGACTTGTTGCCTTATCCCTTTCTTTGTAGGTTTGCTGGTCACATTCATCGGCATCATCAACATATTCATCCATGTCCATGTTGTCATTGGTTTTTCCACTAATGCCAACATCAATGCAATAATTATCATTAGTGGCTCATTATAAACATGTAATATCTTATGCATGCAAGGCATATCCTCATACATTTCATGTATAAAACTTGTAATCATAATTATCAAGACAGGGTTTATGGAAATTTCCCTTTTCAAGTCCCTCATCCTTGCATGGAACTCCTTTTCCACACAACAGCTGGTTTGACTTCATGGTCTTGCTACCTCTAAGCATGCAATTCCCAGATTTGTCCATATTGACAACAACACATTTCTCTTTCAAGCAATCACTAGCACTTTTCTGCCCCACACTCAAATTCTAGTGACTCTCCCTTGTTCCCTGCTGGGTAAGCTTTCCAACACCTATCCACATGCTTCATTCTGACCTTGGGTGTGAAAACCACACCACTTCCAAAATGATGCTTTTTACCAAAGGTATTCTGGTCTGAACTATCAACTTCAGCCACCTGGAATTTTCTTACTTTTCAGCCCTGTAATCCACTGACAGTCTGCTGAAAATCTACTAAAAAAAAATCCCACTTGAAAACCCCAAAATTCCTTTTCCTTAATCGGATCTCTTTCCAACTAAATTTTCAACATTTCGACAATCAAATCAACAATTTCCTTCGGTGCTAATCGGCTGCCCTAACAACTAGCATCTTCTGTTGTAATGGTCTTTCAGTATTCTAAGCTTCCAGATGCTATTGGTGATGCCAAAGGCTATCCCTCAGTAGTCAAACAACTAACGTTTACTGCTTTTTCGGGTCTGTGGTTATCTAAGCTTCTGATCCGCATCGGCGATGCCAAAACTAATATGTGTCAGTGATCGAAACGTTACTTTCCATGGTATCGGTGGTCAGAGCGACTAACTACTCGCTCGTTGGGTGGTTATTTCCATATCCATCCATAATGGTGGCAATCCATCAACTAAGTTTTTCCACAGTATGGGATCCTCAGCCATCTTGGCTTTCGGCCTTTATCATTTTTATCAGCAATGAAACCAACTTATGCGCTACATCGACGGTCGGGTGCTCTGTGTATCGGGTGGCTAGTCCTCTAGACTTCCGCAATGATGGCCAAAAAACCTTCTGTGTCTTCCGTGACCACAAGCCTATCGGCAGTCGGAACCTCTATTCACTATGGAATCGGCAGTTGGTACTTCTACCTATCGAAAGGTTAGTCCTCTAGACTTCCGCAATGGTGGACGCTCGTTCAACTATCTTCTGTCAATCAGTGCTCTAGATCACTAATTGCTCCCATCATCGGTGGACTCATCCACTAACATGCATTGATCGTTGATATTATCAACACTTAGAAAAATTCTCAGTGAAAATTTTCTTTTTCTCCTTCCTGTGACACTCCGTCAGCTGTTTCATCAACTATTTCCCATCGACACTGCGGCTACTCCCTCAGCTAGTCATCGATGATCCAGTCAACTAATCATCGCCAATTGCCAATGGTATTATCGAAGCTTCATCATACTAATTTAGGTTGGCATTTTGGTGGTCTTACACTGATTTCTACTGAAACTGTGGCAACCACATCCACTAAGTTTCACCGACGTCTGACGATTCTTGTACTTAGAAAAATTTTCAAAATTTCTTCCTTAACCATCTTTCTACCACTTCATCGACTCAACCGTCTTCTATTCTTTGCGTCATTTTGGCTCCTTCACTATCTATTTTAAAATGATGCAGCTATGCCATCAACTAGGTATCAGTGATCCAAGTTACTACGTTCCCTGTCATTGTGGTGACCAGATGGCAATACATCTTGGATACGTCGGTGATCTGATCCTTTATTTCATCGGACGGGTAGTCCCTTAGGCGGCCGCAATGACGATTCATCCACGTTGAACCTTTTTTCGATCAACGATCCAATCCACTAATAACTTTTGATCGATGATCTAAAGCATAACTTAATCGACATTAGCAGTCGAAACCTTATCCGTCAAAATATTAGTGCTCTAGACTTCTGCAACGGCGGCGCTCGAACCACTAATTCCTTACGATGTTCATTGGTGACTCATACAACTAACATTTTCCAATGGCCAACAAACACTTAGAAATTTTTTGAATTTTCTTCTTACATCAGCACTTCCTTCCACTAATGATCGTCGATCCACTTCACTAGCCTCGTCAGCTTCATTTTCTATTCATCAACGATCCAGTCCTCTAGTCATTGGAAATCCCAACAACTAAACTTTTCCGATCATCGATGATCTCATGCCTTAGAAAAATTTTGGAAATTTTTCCACTGCGTATGCTATCGACACAACTATACTCTTTTGCATTGGTGGTCGGGGACTCTATCAGTCGGAATCATAGTCCACTAGCCGGCCAAAACGGTGGATGCAAAGTCAACTAAATTCGTTCGATGTAGTTCATCGGCGATTGAAACAACTAATTTCTTCCGACGTCAGCTACCGCATCGGCAGTTCTATCATCTAAATTTCATCGATGATTTCCATACTTAGACAAATTTTCAAAATTTCCACTCTGACAGCACTGTTAGCAGTTCAACCCACTATCATCTTGTCTCTTCCACTGACGTTTCGGTAATCCAAATAGCTAGGCTTCGTCGATCCAAACAACAAAACTTCGCTGCTTCGAACAACTCGCTGTCACCAGTCAATCTACTAACCTCCGCCAATGTGCCATCGACGATCCCTTCAAATTAGTGGCAACGATCACTGATGGTCAGCGTCAGGTAGTCTTTCCACAAAAGGGGCCGACATATCGGTGGCATTCGGCTGATCCCCTCCACAACTGCGGCTCTGACATCCACTGTTCTCCACCGACGGCCGACGAACACATAGATCCTTCCACAATTTTATTCTGACTGGCTTCCATCGAGTGAGCTTCAGACTACACATTCCACTACATCAGAGGACCTTCCAACTAAGTGATCCGTTGCATCGGAAGAACTTCCCACTAAGTTTTCCGATGAGCCAACAATTCTAACACTTAGAAAATTTTGTGAATTTTCTTGTCATTCACCCATTTTGTCCTGGTTTCTTCTAGGCAATAGGAAACCTGCCTCTGCTAACTAACCTTTCATGGCCCATTCAGTCCCATGCTACAACTTTATCTCTGATACCATACTATAACATCCCCAACCCTCTGACCGACAAAGAGGATGCTACCAAACAATCAAAAACCTCTTGGCAACTAGCCCCATGAACACAAACTTGCAAAAATGCTGATATAAAATGCATAGAACATAAAACATGCTAAGATGTGTAAAACATACAAGGATGCATAGTTACTCAACATACAATGGAAGCAAACATAAACATTCCAGCATCAATATGTTCATCATTATGATTCATTAGACATTTAGACAGTAACGTAAATGTAGAAGCAAAATGGAAAAGATTGCTTATCTTATGAATATGTCATCCCACAACTAGCTACGTCGCTGCAGTGTTCCACCCAACTATAGGCCAGCATGCTCATCAATCTCTCAGCAATGCTTCCACCCCTGAGCTAGGCATGATTCCTCAAGGAATAAGGGTCAAATAAGGCTTACACATAGCCAAGGTACACAAATCATCCAAGCCCACTCAATAGGGTTTATCAGGCCGTCAAGGAGTTAGGAAAGGATAAATTCTAAGCTAGTGGCCTCAATGGAGAGCTAAGGATGCCTACGCAAGAGTTAGTATGACTTCTAAGACATCCACATGCTCAACACCAGGGATCAGTCCTTTATCTGCTTCACAGTCCCTCAGGCCTTGACTTCCCTTTCCAATACTCTTCAAAGGTTGTGGAGAAGAAAGCTAGCAGTCTAACTCTGTCTGAGTGGCTCCAAACACCAATTTTCTCAAGAATACCCAGCCTCTAATGCTACTCTCAACAGTACAAAGACAAACTACTGAATACCACAGTAAAACAAATAGTTCACAACTCTGTGAAGAAGATAAAGACAACAGGGTGACAACCCAAATGAAAGAGTGAACACAACTCAGATCAGACAAGATGATTTAGAGTTGTTCTTGGCCCTAGAATGGCCAAAACAACTCAGAAACAACCCAAAAAGGTTCTTACATACACAAAAACCCAAAAACCAGGGGAAGACAACAGCCATGCTTTTACCACTATAGCAACAGGAGAAACACAAACTCACATCAAATCCCACATGGAGATGAAAAGGTCTGATTCTCAGCTTGGACAAGGGAAACACATATGCAGACCCCCAAAATGTAAGGGTAGATATAGTCAACCAACATGGAGAAACAATAGCCCGTTCTCAACAATGAATCCACGGCACACCTACACAATCGACAATGGAGGAGAAGTCCGATAATACAAAAGGCAAATCGATCCTCTTCACAGGCCAGGGAAAGAACAGAGCCGATCTCATAGTGAAGAACCATGGATACTATTAATTAGTGAGATAAGGGAGAACATACCCCCCTGCATGCGTGAGATGGTTAAGAAAAAAACCACGAGTGGAAGAGTGGAGAGAGTGGTAACCGTCCCCCTTCCCTCCGCATGAGGAAGAGCGAGCTTGCTGGTGGAGTGTATGTGGGGCAAATACTGGAAGTCCTACTACCCACCACTCCTCAGCCATAACTGCTTCCAACTAATTGAACAGCATAAGTTTAGTGGGTGGTCGACACATGGCAACTCCCAATGGCTCCCACGGTTTAGACAACCCCCCCTTAACCTTAGGAATCATGCCCTTTTCATTTAACGTTGCACCGACGTAGCTGGATGTAGGTTTATTTTAATTGATGTGCATATTTACATGATGCCAAACTATAATGTGTTAGATAGCAGGGTATACCATCGGCAACAATCCCTGTTGTCGAAACATACATGACCAAATCGATGGTGGGTATTTTTCCTTTAGCTCCACACCACGATTAATTACAATATATACCTCATGTACCTTTTTAATGTAACCAAGGTCAAAACTGGGGCATTACATCATGGACCCATTCCTGTTGTGGGTATTCTGCAAACGCTATGTGACAATGATTAATATGCTCAATAGGGTTTTACAGGCATGTCTACTTCTGACTCATGACAGTGACTTCTTCATCGAATCTAACTTCCAACAATATTCTGCACTGTGGCCATTTTGATATGGATTTCTTATGTGTACCCCACCATCTAGTGACTCTATTACAAGTCCTTGAAATTCACTTAGGAAGGTCGCAATATTAGGTAACCCTCATATGTGGGTAACTCCCTCAATTGATTCTCCACCCGTCGCACAAACCGGGTAACTCTCGCGCATCTCCGTATAGAGACTTCATGCAAAATGTTTTGGAAATTCTCCAAGGCCTCTCATGAATCTAATGTGCATGATGTAACACCCCAGTTTTGACCTTGTTTGCATTAATACATATGTTGTAAATAATCATGGTGAGGAGCTAAGGGAAAAGGCCCCACCATTGATTTAGTTATGTTATGTTTTAGATTGGAATGGTCATCGATGGTATATCGGGACATACGACATATATTAAATTGTGGCATCATGTAAACATGCATTTTAATTAAATATCCCAACCAGCTATGTTCACTACAACTAATTTGAGAAGGGGCATGATTCCAAAAGATAAGGAAGGGGAATGCTGAACATTGAGTCATGGGGGAAGAGCCATGTGTCACCACTCTCTTTTGCTCACCACCACCTTAGTTATTCTGTTGTTAGTTGAGGCAGTTATTGGCTGACAGGAAAACCACTACTATGCCCATGCCTACTCTCTCTCTCTCCACGATGTGCCTTTTATGTGCGGATGGTCTGTCCACTATGGGGATCAAGAGTCTATTCAGTTTCCTCACGTGGGCTGAGTTAAAAGGACCCACGATCCATTTTCGGTGGTTTCGTTGGTTCTCCCTTTTCACGGGGATTGCTAGCTTGTGGTGGGTTCTCCTTTGCCTCATGGATTTGTTGGCTTGCGGATCGATTCTTTCCTCTGTTCACGTAGAGTTTTGTGTCTTTATCCACCATCATCAGACCTGTGTAACGACTCTGCTACTCTATTGTTGATTCGTGGCCATAATTCCATTCACAGTTTTGGTTGATTGCGTCTTTTTCCCTCACATATAGATTGGGAGTATGTTCCTTTTCCCATTTTGTAGTCTGTGCGAGTTCTCTAGCAATTGCATTGAGGATCGGGTGCTGTGGGTTCATGATTGTTTGTGGGCTACTGTTTTCCATGATTGATTGGTTGTGTTTTCCCTTTTTATGGTGGTATCGGTTAAATATTGCTGTGATTTCCTACGTTCTGGTCGACTGTGTTTTTCCCCTGTAAAATCTTGAATAGTTGTTTGGCTGCTTGCATGCAGTGTTTTTGTCCTCGGACTTCATTGGAGTGGTGAATGAGGGCCTAAGGTGCTTGACAAACCTGGTGGGTTGATAACCACATAGATAGAGCTGTTGAGCTGGCTTTCTTCTCCACAACCCCTGAATAGCACTGGAAGGGGGATCAGGGTCTGAGGGACTGCGTTGCAGAGAAGGGACTGATTTCCTTGTGTTGGGTGTGTGTGGGTTTTCTAGAAGCTAGGATGGCTCTAGTGTTGGTGTCTGTAGCTCTTCAATTATCTCACCAGCTTAGCATTTAGCCCTTCCCAGCTCCTGGATGGCCTGATAAACCCAACTTTGTTGGCTTGGCTGATCTGTTGTTCACCTAATAAACCCAACTGTGTTGGCTTGGCTGAACTGTGTACCCTTATGGGTTGTTATCCTTGTCTATGTGTGAGTCTGTTATTTCCTTATTCCTTTGGGAATCATGCCTGGCTCGGGGGTGGTAGTGTTGCTGAGATATAAAGGAGCACGCGGGCCTATGGTTCGGTGGAACATTGCAGCGACGTAGCTGGTTGCGGAACAATTTCTTATTAAGATAAGTATTCTTACCTGATTTGTGTCTGCAATTGTATTACCATTGATGAATGATGACACACATGTTAAATGTTGATCTGTATATGCATGAGTGTTGATTGATATGTTTTGCTTCCGTTGTGTATATGAATGATTATGCTTCGTAATATGTTTCATGTTTTTAAGTATCATGCTTCAGCATTATATGTATGTATGTTCATGTTCATAGGGCTAGATGCCCAGATGATTTGATGTATCGTAACATCCTCTTCGCTGGTCAGAGGATCGGGGACGTTACACATGAACTAGCACTCTTCCAACTCAGGTTTCCATCTATTGTAGGATGTATGTAATCATCTTTTAGGGTGCTGATATTATAAATATGATCTAGATAATCACCCTGGAATTCACTGTATATTGGTTCAACATACCTCTATCCCTCTAGTGGATCAATGGGAAACACTACCCTCATGTCATCATCCTTGAATGAGAGAATCATTTTCTTGAAGTTTATAATGGTATGATTACCTATGGCCCAATATATCCCTAGGAGCGTGGGATACAGGTTTGTGTCGTCAACAATGTTAATGAATTCAAAGTCTGCAAATGTGCATAGCCCCTCAATTTCTACAGGGAATTGACTCAACCTACCAATTGCTAGGACCTTCACCTAATTTTCAAGCCTCAATTGGACAAGAGGCTAGTCCAAGCGCAGCTTGCGCATGCTCTTCCAAGTCTGTCATGTCAGAATATTGACATACAACCCCAGGTATAGAATAATATAATCCATGTCATAACCCCCTATCTATGCATTCATTCTGAACTCGTACCCCATTTTAAATTTATTTTTGACATGGTTAACCCTTCCTTTAGGTTGCGACTTGTCTAGGGTTTCTTCTATCAGTCCTTGTATCTTTTCGATAACATCTTTATCTTCAACTAGTGCTAATAAACTTGAATGAAATGACGTGAGCTTACTAACCTTTTTCAAGATCTGCCTCTGGAAGATCTATTGGAAGTGTTTAGGCATCTCCCTGACTTCTGCAAAGGTCAGTGGTCACTTTGGGTCCACAAAATCTGGTCACACATCCAAAAATACTTGCTTCTATTTTTGAACGTTGAATGGTACTTTCTTCTGTGCTACAGATCGTACCTACTGTTGTTCTTGCGGTATATTTTGATCATCTCTAGTCGTAGCACTTCCTCATGTTACGATAGAAACACTTAGTTCTCTTGGATCAGTACCAATCATCTAAACATTCAAGTTAGGATTTGGATTTGGGTTGGGATTCTACGTTGGGTTAGGACCTTTGACGATCTAATATTTCCTCTTTGCGATCAAATGGGGACATTACTCAACATTATGGTCCCTTGCTTTGTAATATGAACATGTCTTTATAGATTTCTAGCAATCTCTGGAATAATGGCCTGGATTTCCACAGTTATAGCATATGAATTGATCTCTTCATCTTCCAAATCCTTCTCCTCCCCTACCTATGAAATTTCCACCCCGCCTTCCCTGAGGGTGTGGCTGCTGCGGTGGGTAATGATTCTGCGATGCATATGGGTTCTGTGGAGCATACTGAGGTTGATAATAATGTTAGATTTTTATCATTCAAGCTAGCATTATGATCTTAGGATCTTTAAATAATATCATAACATGCACAACAATAAAACACAAGAGACAATGAACACAAATATTTTCCTCAGGGAAACCATAAAGGACAAAACCCCACAACTTCCTCAGAGATAGAATCAGCACCAAAATTAAAACCTGAAAACATAAATATGATCTCCCGACAGCAGTAGTGTCTCTCTTGTCCCAGCAACTTCTCTCTCACTCATGCGCCCCAATGAGTTAGTGTATGTGTGTGTGATAAATAGAGAGGCTCACTCTCTATTTATATTCTTTCATTCACTTGAAACCCACTCCAATATGTCATCCTCACTTAACAATTACTTACTAGAGCTGACATCTCTAGGAGTTTCTAATAACCCTAGTGCCCCACAACTTGTGTGGACTTTGCCTCCTCCGACCAACAAGGAGGGTTATCCTTAACACAATGGTGGGGACTATTGACCTGAATTACAATGACTCACCTAGGGTCAAATTCTCTAGGATAGTCTAATAACCCTAGGGCCCCACAACTACGGGGAATTTAACCTTTGAGCAATAGGAGGGTTACCCACAATGACTTGACATGACTTGTTTACATTATAGAACCTCTCGATGGGAACATCGGGGCATGACATGACTCAAATGCATTACAGAGACATCCCAGAATAAACATCGGGGTACAATACATAATATATATGGATGAATACATTCCAAAGTTACAAATACATTAACACTCCTTCTTAACTAGGAAGGTATTCTCTTGACACAATTTATCAGCACAAGTATTCTTCTCTGTATCATCTAGAACATCATCGATTCCTTGTCATATTCAATTCATCTTCATCTTCAGGTCATTTTTCATCTTCAATTCATCTTCATCTGGATCTGGATCATCACTCGATCTAGATCATTATCACTAGATCTGAATCATCACTCGGTTTGGATCATCATCACTCGATTTGGATCATCATGGGGACATCATCACTGGATTTGGATCATCATGGGGACATCATCATTGGATCTAGATCATCACTTGATCTGGATCATATCAGAGATATCGTCACTGGATCTGAATCATCATTGGATCTGGATCATCACTGGGTCATCATCACAGGTGCTATCTCATTATTCTTCTCGTCATAGGAAACTCTATAGAGCCAACCCTTTTTCATGCTAGTTGTAGGCCTAACCTCCTTGTAGGTCTTCTTTATCCCTTATATCTGACCCTAAGTTAGAATGGCCAACACTCACATATGACCATGAGAGGAACACATCCAACATCATGTCATAAAGGCACAACACTTACATTCACCAGCATGACAGTACTCAACTACTATCATCTGTGAAAAGGCATAGCACTCACATCTGACCTTGACTCATCAAAAAGGCACAACACTCACATCTGACCTTGACTCATCAGAAAGGAACAACACTCACATTCACCAGCATGATAGTACACCGCTACTATCATCTATGAAAAGGCATAGCACTCACATCCACCAGCATGATAGGACACAAATACTATCATATGTGGAAAGGCACATCACTTACATCTAACCTTGACTCATCAGAAAGGCACTCAGTCCTAGACTGAGGGTTCCTGGTAACTGACCAGGTGCCTCCATTTAGAGAATGGAAATAGCCCTTATATATGATCATGTAGGAACCAATCCTACAGTCATATTAGAATGGCTCAGCACTCACATTTGACATGGAAGGAACCAATCCTCTCACCATGACAGAATGGCAATAACCCTTATATCTGATGAAGTGGGAACATATCCCTCAATCACATCAGAATGGCCCTACACTTATATCTGATCGTGTGAGACTACATCCCACAGTCATATTAGAATGGCCCTTAGTCCTAAACTAAGTAGTCCTGGCAACTAACCAGGTACCTCCATTCAGAGAATGGAAATAGCCCTTATATCTGATCATGTAGGAACCAATCCTATAGTCACATCATAATGGCTTAGCAATCATATCTGACATGGAAGGAACCAATCCTCTCACCATGACAGAATTTCTCAGCCCTTATATCTAACCATGGAAGGAACCTAATCCTTTCACCATGTCAGAATGGCTCTAGGTCTCATCATTTCCCCTTTGGAGGGAACCTCGATCTGGAGAACACCAAGCTTCTCCCTGAAGTACTCAAACTTCATTTGGCCATTTCTAGTATAGAATCACGTCAGGGTTGATTATGTCCAAGGATGACCTGTGAGCTTCTCCAGGACCAATTACATCTGAGGAAAACCTATAGATCTATTTACATCTGAGCAACCTACGAGATTCACCAGGATTTATGCTTAGACAACCTGTCTTACTAACTATGCTAGAACTCCCTCCCTTGAGAGATCTCGATCTGGACCACATACTGGAGCTTCACTGCTCCTCTCTCCCAAATAGAAAGTGGCAACATCTTTTGCCTCAGCTGTACTCAGTTCTATGTAGGATTCCATCCTACCAAACCAAGAGATCACACTTGATCCCATACTAAAGTAGCACCTCGAAGTGCTATTCCTATCAATGGCACTTCCTGCCCAATATGAATCCACATAACCCTCCAGGTTAATATTCTGATTCACCTCATACTTGATACCGTACTCAACTGTACCCTTCAAGTACCTCACATCATGCTTTACAACCATCAGATGAACATGTCTCAATGTGTTCACAACAAATCAAATACCTAGTCTCGTATTCGTCAGGTACATCAAGGAACCAATCATCTGACAATACATCCTAGCATCAATCATCTCTGGTGAAGTAACACTCAATAGCTTTAGGTTCAATTCCATAGTTGTGGTCATGGCCTTGCAGTCCATCATCTTGAGCCTCTTCAGGATCTCTACTGCATACTTCCCTTGTCCACACCTCAATGCCTAGAACGTAGTGCATCATCCCCAAGTCATTTATCTTGAACTCGACAGTAAGTCTTCTTCTTGCAAATTTAATGAGTTCCTATTTTTTGTCAAGAACAAGTCATTGACATATAGCAGGAGCATCACTGGAATTTTTCCTTCAACCTTGAAGCAAAGGATGGAATCCTCTTTGCTCTCAGTAAAGCCTAGAATCATCAATAATCTATCCATCCTGTCGTACCATGTCGAATCTCAGGATATTCTATAGTCACTCCCTCTGAAGGGGAGCATCATACTCCCTCTGTCTTCCATACTCTATGCACTGAAACATTCTGTACCAGAGTGACAAGTAGCTTCCTATGCTACTAATATTCTATGTATCCATATAGTGTATAGACTTTAATCTTCAACCTTGTAGCAAAGGTTAAGATATTCATCAAGCTCATCATGTATGTGTTTCAACCCCCACTGGTTGCAAATGTCTCGTCGTAGTCTATGCCTTATTTTCGTGAGAAGCTTCGTGCTACGAATATTGCCTTGTATCCCACGATGTTTCCATCTACTGCATGATGGAACTACGAACTTCCCTTCACGTATCGATATTGCATCCTAGACATCATTCTTCTTGAACTAGTCTTCCCTTTCTTCTTGGTTACTTCTTCATGGCTGGAAGGTTCTGCATCAATGATGTCACTGCATTTTTCATATTACTCTTCATATTGAACTGTCTTTACTTGTTCTTCAGAACAAGTCTCATCCTTCTTTGCTTGTAGGCGATTATGTATGCGATCTTTCCTACAAGTCAAATGAATTTGTATGGTTAGAAACATTTCATAAGGAATATTTATACTAGAAAATTCTTATGCATAAATATATGATCATACAACTACTTTAGCCAATACAACATTCATCCATGTCTCACAAAAACTTTCTAGATGCCTTCAATCTCTACCAGGACAACATTGAGATTGTGCACTAATCCAATATGTCAGCAAAGAGGTTTAAATCTAGATAAGAAGCAATGGAGAGTTGTATAGAACCATTAGCTACTTATGCATCATATGCATATTAGTAGTATACTTTCATTAATGCAAACATTCTATTATGAATAATACATCAACTGAATATAAACAAATGCATAACAAAACAATATAATGAAATGACAATTGAATACTTATCTTTATTTGTTTTGTGGGTGGACTCCTTCTTGAGCCTTCATCTTCATCATCTTCTTCATTCATAATAGATTTTTTTCTTATCCAAATTATAAGGTGGATAAGAGGTTCTTCAAGAGTTGAGTTCTTCATATTCCTCATCACTTGAGGGATCTTCTTTGGATGGTGAGAGCTTGATCTTCAATTGCTCCCATATTCTCTTCTCTTCTTATGAGTCGAGCTTCTTCTTCTTCCCAGAGTCTACTGAAAGTAATCACTTCCTTCTGGCACACATTCCTTGCATGTATGAATCCCATGATCCTAGGAGTCCATTCAAGGTGGCTATCACCACTTCTGCATTGTCCACTTCTTCTTCTACCACTTCAAGTTGTTCTTTGATTTGAGAGACCCTTGTAAAGTATGACTGTATGGTCTCTACATTCTTCAATTGGTTTCTTAAAGTCATATTCTAATTTATGTTCTTCCCTTTAAATATCTTGGTCAAGGAATCAAACATCTTCGATGTCTTTAGGTAAGACACTTCTGGTACAAGGTGATCCATGATTGAATCAACAATGATTTTCTTTGATTTGACTAAGTTCTTCTTGTGTAATGCTTTGAGCCTCATCTCCCTTTGGAACTGGAACCTCTCTACTCATGCAGGTGTCCAATCCATTTTCTTCAGAGAGATAATATACTTCCATGCTTGGAAGTTGTCAACTTCACCAATATTATCATCAAGCTGATGTGATAAATCACTTTGAAATGAGAACCTCAAATGAAAATAGCAAAAGATTAGATCTTAACGATTTGAGGTGTCCATCTTAGTTCCGGAGCTCGCTGAACTAGGGTTTGTTAGAGAAATCCTAATTTAAAAAAATTGGATTCTTTAAGATCTGATTGGATAGAAATATAGATCTCTTCAAGGAAAGCTGTCCAATGTACTCCTTTTCTGAAAATAGTGGAGGGAAGCTCCCGGAACAGGAATCCCTAGTTTTCCAATTTCTTTTGCAGATATGCCTATCACTATTTCTATGGTATATCTAAAATTAATTCTCCCATATGTCTAAAAATGTGCAATAAGGTAGCCTCTCCTATCCCTGTTCCAACACCATAGGTTTCATCAGCATTGGTTTCACCAATTGGGACTTATGATCATTTACCCAAGGTGTCCTATTACAAGACTGTTCAGAACAACGAAGTTGTATGGACTTCCACATGTCACTGTTTCATCTTCTGGGTCTGAAACTTGGACCCCCCAAATTAAATTCTATTCCCTTTCTGGAACATTTTCTAAAATTTCATTTGGACCTTTTTATCCCAAGATATAGAAATTCTCCCCAGGTGTCCTATTTAGGGATGAATCCTGGAAGAGGCTAGAACCCTAACTTGGAGGGATCATATTTCCCAAAATATAGTGAATTAGAGGCTGAATTTTGGACATAGTGTAAATTAGGATTGAATATTCATCTTGTGAAAGTGCAAGCTATTGAGACATCTCCAATCCCAAGATATAGGGGATGTACCAAAACTTATCAATTTTAGCATTTTAGGGTTTTTCCAGCTTGGGGTCAAACTAGGGTTTGACTTTCCTGGAGTTTCACCCAACCAAAAATATTGAACTAGGTCTCTAAACTTATATTTTGATGAGGAGAGAAATCCTATGCCAAGCGCACTCAAAAATTCCTCTTCTGTAAGAATCCCTAATTTCCTGCACCAAAACTGAAAATGGTCAGAATCAAATTCCGCTTGGACAAAAAGATGCGCCCTTCAATGGAGAGTCAGCCTAGCATACTTTTGCTGATGGATTGTGGAGAGAGACCCAAAATGTAAGAATCCCTAGCTTCTATAGCTGCACGATGTCTTATTCTCAAGTTAGCCTTGATACCATGTTATATTTTTATCATTCAAGCTAGCATTATGATCTTAGGATCTTTAACTGAGAGAATAACATGCACAACAATAAAAGACAAGAGACAATGAACACAAATATTTTCATCAGGGAAACCATAAAGGAGAAAACCTAGAAAATTCTTCAGAGATAGAATCAGCACCAAAAGTAAAACCCAAAAACATAAAGATGATCTCCTGATAACAATAGTCTCTCTCTTGTCCCAGCAACTTCTCTCTCACTCATGCGCCCCAATGAGTGAGTGTGTGTGTGATAAATATAGAGGCTCACTCTCTATTTATATTATTCTGTTCACTTGAAACCCACTCCAATATGTCGGCCTCACTTAACAATTACTTACAAGAGCTGACATCTCTAGGAGTGTCTAATAACCCTAGTGCCTCACAACTTGTGGGGAATTTTCCTCCTCTGACCAACAAGGAGGTTTATCCTTAACACAACGGTGGGGACTATTGCCTTGACTTACAATGACTCACCTAGGGTTGAATTCTCTAGGATAGTCTAATAACCCTAGGGCCCCACAACTGTGGGGACTTTAACCCTTGACCAATAGGAGGGTTACCCACAATGACTTGACATGACTTGTTTACTTTATAGAACCTCTCGATGGGAACATCGGGGCATGACATGACTCAAATACATTATAGACACATCCCAAAATAAACATAGGGGTACAATACATAAGATATATGGATGAATTCATTTTGAAGTTGTTGGCACTTAGGGCAGACCCAGGTTCTTATACTTTTATCTTCACACCAACAAAGAGACCCATAGTGTTGGCCCTTTCAGCAATAACCTATGAACAGGTTGCAGTCTCACCTGAAATAGCTATGGGGTGCCGCAGAATTAGGTTTCTGCAGGAAAAAGAGGGATATTACTGTACCTTTATCCTTAACAAATAATAATTATGATATTCACTTAAATAGCTTCACAGTTTATATAAACAAACAGTTACTTGCTTAACCCTTAACTGGGAATTCACAGCGAAGTTAATACTTAACAATATATCTTACTTATCATCCACCTACTTATCAAATGCATAAAACATAACAGGAACAAAATAAACAAGAACCACCACAACACAAGATATACGTGGATCACCCCCAGTGTAGGGGCTACGTCCACAGAACTGCTTTTATATTCAACTCTTTACAAACAACACAGTTCTGATCTGCACACTCAGCTGCAGATATCTATGCACTCAGCTGTAGATCTTCTAAACAACCCAAAACTGTGCACTAAGTTGCAGATCCTTTCTTCCAAAACCCTCTGTGCACTCAGCTGCAGAGGTCATCCACGCACTCAGCTGGGACTTAACCTTAACAAAACCCTCTGTGCACTCAGCTGTAGAGGTTGTCCACGCACTCAGCTGGGACTTAACCTTAACAAAACCCTCTGCGCACTCAGCTGCAGAGGTCATCCATGCACTCAGCTGGGACTTAACCTTAAACCCAAAATAGGCCTTAGCTTCTTCACATCAAATTATCATCATACAAAAACCTTCAAAAAATATCTTTTCTCCTTTACATAAGTGCTTATTTATACAAGTGCACTATTACAATACCATGATTTTAAACCATGGGCTTAAAAACCATAGGCTTAAACCATGGGTTATTTACAAAAAGAGGGGCTTCGACCCAACCCTGAAACCCCTAAGACTATTTTGGACCGCAAATCTGCTTACAAGCTTCGCACCAAAATAATGGAGTTGCCAAAATTAAGGACCTTCAAGGTCCATGCCCCAACAGGCCCCTAAGACTCACCAATGTCCTGTCCTGGGGCACTCTGCTGCTTTTCTGGTGGGAGAATCTTGTTGGCGAAGATAGTGAATTGCTTGTTGAGGCTGCGCATGATATCTTCGGCTGCTTGCTCCTTCTCCACTATCTCCTGTAATGTTGTTGTAGATACTTCACTATCCTTTTCCTGCGCAAACACATCATACTCCTTCAAAACTTTGAGCTGGTTGTCCGCAGCAGTGCTCAACTCCAAGGCCTCATTAATAAGGGGTTGCACAGAGTTCACCAAAAATGTTTCTTTCCTTCTACATGACTCAATTTCTTGCTGGATCTCATTTTTATGCTTCACCTTAAGCATCTTCTGCATAGGAGGAAATGTCTTGATTTCTGCTTTGACTGCATCCAGTTCTGTCTGTCGCTGCTTGATGGTTTCTTGCAGCTTTTCCACTTTTGGGTTTTCTTGTAAGTTTTCCCAGGCCTCGACACTTTCATCTAGGAGCTTTGAGGCACTACTCACAAGATCTGAGATCTTCGTTGCTGAGGCCTGAATATCTCTGCGACGCTGTTCCCTGACCTCTGGTGGGCTCTCAGGAATGATGCGAAGTTGAAGCTCCAAAATATAAGCCTCATGCTTTGCTTTCATATTCTCTATCAAGCTTCGAGACTGTTGTGCATAGTCTTTCATCTTGACGATTCTCTGCTCTGGTTCTTCTTCAGCATACATGTCGAAGTTAGGGAGACTTCGATACGCCTCATCCAATACTCATGCTAGTGCAACCTGCTTGCTTTCTGCTTCCCTCTTTTTCTGCTCAGCTTCTTCCAACTGCGCTACAAGGCTCTCACTCTGCTTCATGGAATTTTCTAACTGCATGTGTGAGTAGCTATCTCATTCTCGGATCTCCTTCATGAGTGCCAATTGACACAGATGCAGCTCTGGCATAGACAACTTAGCGTAGTCTATCTCAACTGTCATGCTCATCTGCAATTGAGATGCTGCATCAGTTATTATGAGGGTTGCACTTGGGACCTGTCCTCTATTGCTTCTAGCTGGCCATTTCCAAGTATCTAGCTACGCGCTTGTTGGGGAACTACTTGCTGCAATGCCAGTTGCTGATCTTTCTGCTAACGCCTTCAGTTCTTCAATTCGTTGCGCTACGCTGGTGAGCGCATCAAGGTGTGTAGCTGCAAACTCTGACCATTTGCTGGTTAATAATTCTATAGACTTTGTCAGAGCCTAATCAAGCTCTTCAATCATCACAGTGGGCTCTTCAACAATATTCTTTCCCTTCGATGCCTTAGCTTTCTTTCTCGGTGAAGGCTTCGTCACTTCCTCTGCTTCGGGAGACTTGCGCTTATCTAAGCGATTGGGGTCTGAAATGGTTTTGACCGATTCTTCTTCTTCTTCATTAGCTCCATCATCTCCACCCTAGTCACTTTAGCTCTGCTGTGACTCATCTTGTTTGTCGGTCTCTTCGAGTGGGTCATTCTGCTGTGTCTGGCTAGGACTTGCACCCATATCTGTTACTGAGGGAACTAGTATGCTCATCCTTGTTCCTGCGTCCTTCACCCATTCAGTTGGCCACTGTTGAAATACTGCGAGGATGTCTTCCTCGTTCACCACGTATGGAAACTTCGACCATTTATGCTTGTTATCTACGCAAGCCAGGATGAAGACATGATGCATGTCAGCCCTAAAATTGGCCACTCCCGCATACTGAGAAAATATCTCATTACTGAGCCGCGGTGTGTTCAGGATCTCGTATGAAATATTTAGGGCATAGAAGGCGAACACATAGTTCATCATCTGTTGCAAGGTTTTATCCTGTGAAACCCAAAGAGATGCGTACCTTTCTGCACCAGGCATGTGCGGAGGCACATCAACAAACTGTGCCTCGGTAGGTTCTCTCCATCATACCAGTGCAATAAGAACTAACAGCCATGAGTATTGAAAGGGTCTACCTTTCTCCTACGCATCGCAGAAATGTTCGAGGAATTCTCTAACAATGTACTCTGCCCATTTGTAACTGTAGCCTTCGGTATAGTTCGCAGCAATACTGACAATCGGGGCAGGTACTTCATTGGGTCTGCACTTCCGCATTAGTTTGCATGCTAGTAGCTCTACAGTGAAGTGAATGTTTTGATGTCGAATGGTCGAGGTTTGATATGCTCGCTTTCCTTTCGTCAAGCCGAAGTGGTCCTTCATGTGCTGCGCCAGCTTCGTGTCTTCATGCTTTTCGACGAACTCAATGCCAGGATCAGGCCCTTCCTTCGGCAAGCCTGTAATCCTATGAATGAGCTCTCCATCAATGGCAATTCACTGGCTTCCTATACATAGGTTCCCATCATGCACCAATTCCAATAGGTGCTTAACCACTATGGTAACCTATGTGCTGCGACCAAAGTGGGGGACATTCAACGTCTTCAACAAGCCAGCTTGATCCAAGCCAGCAGCTCACTGTTTCACTTCCAGTAGCATCGTACTGGCCTCCGGATAATGGACAGAGTGTAAGTATTTCCTAGGTGTGAACTGTGGAAATTTCCCACGATCATTCGTATCGTGGTCTGCGTACTTGAGCCAGTCTATTTTCCCTATCATCATTCCGACCAACTGCACACCCTGTGGTAGTGAAGGGGTGCGTAACGTGAACTTGGCTGTCCGTCGAGGTGGCTGAACTCCTGTTGGAGCAGGGTCCTGCAGCTGTAGGAAAAGCTACTACATCGAGACAGGGAATTCAAAGAAGAACAGTACCTGAGCAGTCGAGAAGAGAGAGCTCAACCATTGCACTTAAGGTAGTGGCAAAGACAGGAGATCTCAGCTACCCTCATAAAGGAAAAGGAGCAATGGGCCAAGGCATTGAAGACGAAGGATAGGAGTGGAGTGACCGAGGAAGCGGCGCCCATACCCATGATCAGCACTGGGAAGCGTGGAAGACTGCAGAAATCTATGGTGTGACGAAAAGCAGCAGCTCAAGTACAGATAGGCCAACTTTCACAGTTAGGGTTTTTGGGGTTACTGTTGGGACAGGCCTGCAGTTTTGTAATGGAAAGACCTTTGGGCCGCCTATATAAGGATGTATTTTGTATTGTAAAAGGTTAGACAATTGGGTAGCTGTTTAAGCAGTTAGACAGTTAGCCTTCTAAGTCATTTTGCTAGCTAAGTGTCTCTAGTGTCTCAGTATTGTAAGAATCGAGCTCTGGTTTTGTTAGTCCATCTGTATTATCTTACTGTAACCAGTAGCCGACTCCTTGAGCATGTATGTAACAATCCACAAGGATTGAACAATCCGCAGGGATTGAACAATCTGCAGGGATTGAGAGAGAGAGAGAGAGAGAGAAGAAGAGTATATTGTAAGAGAAGGAAATATAAGAGAAGATATCTAAGAGAGAAGGGCTCCTGGCGGTGTGCGTGGAGTTTCCCATAATATCTCAAGCTACATATCAGGTTGCAGCCGAATTGTGTTTACTCTCTCAAGATATAATATAAAAACCAGTTCCCATGGACGTAGCTTCCCCCCTGGAGGTAAACCACGTAAAATCTGTGTGTTGTGTGACTGTTCATGTGACTGTGCTTTATTTATCTATTATTTGTTATTCATTACATGAACTTTACTACCAGTTAATGAATGAGTAAATGTATGCTATCTTTAGTTACAGTAGCGTGGAAGATTAACTATGAGTTGAATCTATTAAGTTTTCTGTATACAAGTTCTTAGTACTTGATGCGCGATAGTTGCAGTTACAATGTTAAGTGATTTCTGCATATTAGTTCAGCAAGTTGAGCATAGTTGATGTTAAATGCATTAGACTGTAGGAGTCTAAGTGAGGCTGTCTAGCTTAACTATTATACTAAGAGAGAAGCCATTGGACCGTGAGAGTCATATTGAAGCCTTACCGTAAAAGGTATCACAATATAGAAAGTTGATATCGCACTATCGGAGGAACCGCAGTGTGAGATATCGCAGGTTAAGAGCTGAGCAGAGGAGATAGTTTGTGCATTGCGCTAGCATCAGCGATGCGATAAGAGATTTCTCCCTCCCAGGACCAGTGAGTAAGATAGGTCACCAGCGCAGAGAGATCCCACTGACTAAGAAGAGTCACGCGACCACCAGGATGCTACAAAACCTGACTGAGGACACTTGAGTCCTCAGACAACCCATCCAAGATCACTTCGGGTGAGACTTCAGACCGTTCTGCGGTCTGTCGTCGAAAGGGCTAGTGAGCTAGGGTTTTTGTTGGTACATTAAAGGAAACCCGGGTCTGCCCAAAGAGACCAAGAAATGGTTCCGTTTCCGGTTTTGAACAAACTAACGAGCTAATGTTCTGTTGGCATCCTACTAAAGAAGAAATTAACCACTGGGTTGAGTCTAAGGAGAAAGAATTTGCTGAAAAAGAAAAGAAGAGTCCTAGACTGAGTACAAAAACATATCTTCACTAACCTACATACGATATTTTTTGCGACCTATGCAAATGAGTTGTACGACTGGTTATCAAAGTTGACTGATAAGAATATATTCAAGAAGAAAAGAAACATTGTTTGGACACCAGAGCTGATTCAGATCGTGAAAAGCATTGATAATCCCACTTTGCGGGCAGTAGACTTCTGGCTTGCGAGTTTGTTGGAAGGCTTTGTTACAGAATTTGCAGTCGATCAAAGAAAGAGATTCAGTGAAGCAGAGAGGTACTTCTTCAAAGGATATCATGGTAAGTACCTAAGCTCTTTAAATTTGTCCATTAAGATGCCATTACATGAAAAAGGAGTAATGGATATAGTCTCAGATGAATAAGTAAATAAGTGTAATGTCACAAGAGTTTGAGAGTGACTTTGATGAAATTGGATGTACACGTAGTGGTAAGAAATATAAAGTAGATTTCAGATATTCTCTCTTTGAAAACAGTTCAAACACTACTAGAGAATAGAGTCGAAGTAATATAGAGAGAACAGTAGAGGGTATCCCGTACCACCCTTATACCCCACATAAAGTAACCGAGACTTAGAATAATCCTGTAGGAACTACATCTAGTAGTTCACAAACAGTACATACTACCGCTACATCACCTACATCTACACCACCGATTGGTAGTAATACAACAAACTAGAATCCACCACGTAGAAACAGAATGGGGGATGACATGAAACTACCTACCTTCAAGGGTACAGGGGCAGAAGACCTGGAACAACATTGGTTCTTATGTGAAGCCGTATGGACCATTAAATGGATTCAGGATGATAATATTAAACTTGTCCAGTTGGTCACTACACTTAGAGATAGAGCCTTAACATGGTATATGAATTACACAATAGCACCGGCCAGAACACTTGTACAGGTCAAGACCGCAATGATTAAAGAATTTAAGAAACCTAAGTCTGAGTCACAATGCATTACAGAGCTTAAAGACATCAAACAACTACCTACAGAGTTAGTATGGTACTTTGATTAGAAATTCAAAGCCCTCATAGACCAAGTCAGCTTTGAGTTTGTGCCAGAGCAGCATAAGGAATGGTTCATTGTAGCACTACTCCCACACATCAGACTTCCATTAATGCAACATAGATTCCGTACACATGATGAAGCGTTGGAAATGGCAATGAAATTAGAGGCCTCACCTCTAGCTGAGACTAGTACAGGTATGACAAACCTACAAAACCAGTTAGCTAATCTCACGTTACATATGCATGAGATTAAGAAAGGGAAAGAGATTGCACAAGAGCTATGGTGTACCAAGTGTAAAGGACAAGGCCATACTAAGGATAGATATCTAGTATTTGTTGAGTATTTAGTAAGTGGGGCCCCGAACCCCTTATTATAGAATCAAGGGCCGTGGTGTGAACTCTGCAGAACAAGAGGACATCAACCACTGGAATTCCCTTTACTTCAGAAGTATGTATAGACCCCTAAGAACTTATATTGTAACTTCTGCAAGTCAGTAGGTCATCATGAACATAATTTTCGAGCTTATGATCTCATGGTCGAGAGAAAGAATGACTTGTACAGAGTCCAGTGAGAAACACTTGGTCCAGTAGCAGGACCACAGCATGAACTGGCTCATGATGTCCATGGAGAAGGATTTGGCCGTGGAGGAGGCTTTGGCCGTGGTCATGGACCTATTACTTGTTACAATTGTGGAATTGAATGACATTATGCTAGGGATTGTCAGAACCCTACTACAACATGTAACTATTGCAAGTCCTATGATCACACTATAGAAGAGTGTCCGACCTTGATAGCCAAGATTAGAGACCCTAAGCCAGCAGTACACCAGAACATACAGCTTATCGATGCTGAGCAGAAAGAGCCAGAACCAAGATTCAACATTGTGACTTGCAGTGGTGCTTCTACTAGTCCGACATTGCAGGATGCAAAAAATAATACAGGTCCGGAGTGGGTGCGCAAAGCCACTACTAAATTAACACCACTCGACCTACAGAAGAACAAAGAAACATTCCAGGAAGCTCAACCTTTCTTTGATGACCCTACATCATCATGATCGCAGGTACTGCCATGCAGGGGCGTACCGCAGCAGCAAACACATTGTGCCGTTAGTCCTATGCAGACATCGCAGGCTACCACATCGGGAAGATGTGAAGAGGATGAGTCGACAGGAAGTGTACAATCCTTCCTGTAGAGTTGCTTGAAACTAGCTAGAAATGAGAAATCTATCGGAGAGCTTCAGCGCATCATAGATCAGTGTCAGCCATCTTCTTCCATGAGCAGTGCGCAGCGTGCTGTTCATAATATTATGGGCCATACCAGAACAGGAAGAGAGATGAGACTCACAGCACAAGTTGGAGAATTTGAAATGGATGAGGTAATCCTAGACTTAGGATCAGAGGTAAATGTTCTGACTATGCAGACATGGGAACAGATGGGTAGCCCTAAGTTAGCCAGATCTCCTATCCATCTGCGACTGGCCAATCAGCAGCGGGTATCACCACTGGGTCGATTACCATAGGTACCAGTTGATATCGACAGAGTCCGTAGCTTTGCATACTTTGGAGTTATAGATATCATTGGCGATAGTAGACCATATCCAGCTCTACTAGGTATTGATTGGGAAATCGATAACATGGCTGTTATCGATTTAAAGAAAAGACAAATGACCTTCGAGGATAGTCAGATCTGGGTCATCACATCGTTGGATCCTTTTTCAGGGTCCCAAATATATTGAACCTATCCGAGCAAAGGAAGAGGCACGCAACATGGAAAGCCTCTATCAGATGACAGCTAATCAGAGTGATTACATCAACCCTACCGCAGAAGGAAACATTAGTTGGTGATGCGACAGCTCATGTGCATCAGATTCGGAGGTTGGTCTAGAAAACTGGCAAGACAAACTTTACGAAGTCTCAGCGCATAGATGTGCATTTATGACTGAGTCACTACGATGGATTGGCACAGACATTATTAATATTCCATCATTTCATGGCTTAGCAGATGTCAATGACTTCTTACAACAGTTTGAGCAGGAAATTCCTCAGGAGCAGATGTTGACAACTATGGACCTTGCAGTAAAAGCCACACCTGCAAGATGGTGGCATGCACATAAAGAACATATCGCATCATGGGATGACTTGAAGAGATTGATGGAGATCAGGTTCTCTAATGACAAGGAACCCTTACAGCAGAAATATGCATGAGAAAGTGACCCCAGGTCACATATTCAGATTTGTGAACAGAATTGGTCAGAAATTCCAGACGATGAATGGGTTCACCTATTCATTCACACTTTAGACACAGTTCCAAGGAACTGGTACACTGAGACCGAGTTGCGCAGAGGAACCATCACATGTCCAGCAATGATAGATAGTTTAAGAAGTGCAGATGTCCAGTGTAGTTGAAAGGAGGCATCGCACCGGGAATGAGTCTACACAGTTAAAAAAAAAAAAACCTAAGCATGAGGAATCGCATCAGAAAAGTTATGTTGCGCAAGTCATAGGACACTTACGGAGTTCATGCCAACACTTTGGTTCGAGACAATGTGGTGTGAAATTGCAGCAATGTGATGTTCCCCATGCCATGTTGACCATTTTGAAAAGAGACAGAGGGCCAGTCACTTCACCTTCTGACAAGAAGTTAATGTAAAAATGACCGGTATACAATTTGGCAACAGTATAATGATTTTTTCCAGATTTGCTAAATCTTCGACGAGACCGATGCCTGCACATAAGTTTCAAGGGAAATTTGATCGGATTTCAGCAATTAATGAGGATCGAAATGACGGGTATTGTCTTGTCCACGCAATTAATACCACCGACGGTTCCAGCCTAGATGACCGTTGCTGCAGAGATTATCACCTTTGTTATAAATTTGAAGATTATTCAGACAGAAGGGTTATTTTTGTGATTTCTGATAGTTACAGAGCAATTTAAAGAGTTTTCCCTGTGAAGAGATAACCCAGTTATAGAGTGCTAGTTTTCCCCAATTTCGCAGCCATTTCCAGTTCAGAGTATTGCACCGAGTGGTCTCTGTCCGAGACGGAGCCTTTAGAGGACATTGTGCAGAGATTCCAGCGTGGTGGCCTCAGGTCTTCTATGACGACACCGCCCAGGGTTGTGAAATTAGGTACATCATAGGTCAGACATCCACCAAGGATGAGGAGTCAAACCCAGGATGTAGAAGATATCATCAAAGTCTTTGCTACAGAGAAGTAGAAAGATGAGTCGATCACTGAAGATAAGAAAGCAGAGCAGAAGAATGATGAGAAGAAATTTCCAGCCAAGAAGAAAGTAAAAATGAGAAAAAGAAGGCAACGAGAGAAGGAAGATGACCTGTCTCATCCCCTAAGAGAAGAACAAGAGATTGCAGAGGTAAAGAAATGAAAATATGAAGATCAAGGTAGCATGAAAACCTGGAGCGATTTGCTGAGAAGAAAAGTGAAAGGGGAAAACAAACCAATAAGCAGAACTTCCGAATGCAGACAAAGGCTTGTTCTCGGAATGGAATTCATGGTTTGTATAATTTTCATATGAAATGATCCAGACCGAGTGAAATGTTTAAGAAGGCTGGAAGATACAGATTTATATTTTCTTTGGGATGTGAGTTCTAACCCAGCTAGAGAGGAGTTCTCTTGATACCAGGGATTTCAATCCTTATGGTAGAAAAAAAAATGGATGGCAGGTCTTGTAAGCGACGAGAGCGAGAGCATGACAATAAGGGAAGGAAAGGTAAGAGAGTCCTACGAACTAAGTTTACAAAATACTCCAGCATTATTTAAGCTATGCTTGAAATGGCACAAGAGTGTGTCAAAGCTATGAACAACGAAGTCACAGGACTTCGAGTAAGATTCGCAAGGACATTGCAGGAAGCCAAGGAGAAGCTACAGTAGGAGAAGACAGCTATTAGTGGCTCAGGGATGAGCCACAAGTAAGTGTTAGGGGACTGTTGGAGCAGGGTCCCACAGCTACAGGAAAAGCTGCTACATCAAGACAGGGAAGTCAAAGAAGAACAGTACCTGAGCGACCGAGAAGAGAGAGCTCAACCACTACACTTAAGGTAGCGGCGAAGATAGGAGGGATCAGCTACCCTCATAAAGGAAAAGGAGAAATGGTCCGAGGCATTAAAGATGAAGGACAAAAGCAGAGCGACCGAGGAAGCGGCACCCATACCCATGATCAACGTTGGGAAGCGTGGAAGACTGCAGAAAGCTATGGTGTGACGAAAAGCGGCAGCTCAAGTACAGATAGGCCGAATTTCACAGTTAGGGTTTTTGGGGTTACTGTTGGGACAGGCCCACAGTTTTGTAATGGCGAGACCTTCAGGCCACCTATATAAGGATGTATTTTGTATTGTAAAAGGTTATACAATTGGGTAGCTATTTAAGCAGTTAGATAGTTAGCCTTCTGAGTCATTTAGCTAGCTAAGTGTCTCTAGTGTCTCAGTATTGTAAGAATCGAGCTCTGGTTCTGTTAGTCCATCTATATTATCTTACTGTAACCAGTAGACGACTCCTTGAGCATGTATGTAACAATCCACAGGGATTGAGAGAGAGAGAGAGAGAAGAAGAGTATATTGTGAGAGAAGGCAATATAAGAGAAGAGATCTAAGAGAGAAGGGCTCCTGGTGGTGTGCACGGATTTTCCCAGAATATCTCAAGCTACATATCAGGTTGCAGCGGAACTATGTTTACTCTCTTAAGATATAATATAAAAACCAGTTCCCATGGACATAGATTCCCCCCTAGAGGTGAACCACGTAAAATCAGTGTGTTGTGCGACTGTTCATTTGATTGTGCTTTATTTATCTGTTATTTGTTATTCATTACATGAACTTTACTACCAGTTAATGAATGAGTAAATGTATGCTATCTTTGGTTACAGTAGCGTGGAAGATTAACTATGAGTTGAATCTATTAGGTTTTCTGTAAACGAGTTCTCAGTACTTGATGCGCGATACTTGTAGTTACAGTGTTAAGTGATTTCTGCATATTAGTTCAGCAAGTTGAGCATAGTTGATGTTAAATGTATTAGACTGTAGGATTCTAAGTGAGGCTGTTTAGCTTAACTATTATACTAAGAGAGAAGCCATTGGACCGTGAGAGTCATATTGAAGCCTTACCGTAAAGGGTATCACAGTATAGAAAGGCAATATCGCACTATCGGAGGAACTGCGGTGTGAGATATCGTAGGTTAAGAGCCCAGCAGAGGACATAGTTTGAGGATCGTGCTAGAATCAGTGATGCGATAAGAGATTGCTCCCTCCCAGGACCAGCGAGTAAGATAGGTCACCAGTGCAGAGAGATCCCGCTGACTAAGAAGAGTCGCGCAACCACCAGGATACTACAGAACCTCACTGAGGACACTTGAGTCCTCAGACAACCCATCCAAGATCACTTCAGGTGAGACTTCAAACCATTCTGTGGTCTGTCGCCCAAAGGGCTAGTGAGCTAGGGGTTTTGTTGGTACTGTTACCACCTAAGTTGTACTTAGTGGTTTTTTATCAAGTGAGCCTAGTGAACCAGACAGGGTTAACTTGTTCGAACTTCAAAAAGACCTTTGGAAGTACTTCTGGGAAATGCTTGTTGTATCATATCACATGTTCATACCCCATGGGGGAATTGTAATAAATGTTCTAGCATGATAGTTTCTATAAAATACTCGGTCTCTTAGACTTCATTTGTCAATCCGATCAGCCCAGGGTGTTTTTTCCCTTGGTTATTATTGGTTGTTGAATAAACGACTGATAATTTCTAAGTTTTTCACTCCATACCTCCAAAGTTGGGGTGGTCGACTTGGTATTTAGGCCTATTGAGGTCATTAGAGTCTATGTGTCAATGTATAAACATGCTAGACATCTTTTTTGAGTCATATGAACATGTCTAAGTCCCCCTAGGTGTTTTTCAATTTTTCAATTTTTTAGTTTTTTCAGTGTTTTTTTATTAAATTTTAATTTTTCCAAAACTTAGGCTATTTTTTAATAGCTTAAATGGAAAAATTGATTTTGTAATAAAAGTGGGCCAAACAATCGGTTTTGGTCATGTAGGTGCTCATTTTCAAGCTAAGAGCACCATGTAAACCCATGGACCCACTTTCTCCTAAGTTTTGAGTGATCTTCCATCACTCAGGTCAGAAAGCCCCAAAAATCAATTATTGATTATTTTAATTAATAAATTGATGAATAATGGAGCAAATCCAAAATCAATAAATCAATGGATACTCAACCGATTTGATTGAAATCAGTCAGATCTGAAGCAGATTGACTGGATCTGACAAATCCTTGACTGAAGGAGGTGATCAAATCAGATCCAAAGTTGATCTTGAGCATCCTTTAAGGGGAATTTCGCCCTCCCTCTCTCCTCAACATGTTTTGGCTCCTCTGGATGAGTTTTGGTGGATGCTTCAGTCAACAGGTTGAGGTGTCAGTCAGATCAGCTCTCCGATTGACATTTGCACTCAGTGAGACTCTGATCTAGCTTAGTTAGACATAGATCAGGCATTGATGGACTCTCTGTCAGCATATTTGGTCTATCTCCTTGGGATTTGCGCCCCCCCTGGGCTGGATCTCCTAATTTTTGTATATATCCAGGCACAACCTCATCTTCCAAGCTAGTTAGAACTGGGATTGAGGTGCTGTTGCTATTGTAACTCTGTAATTCTTCATTTCAAATAAAGAAAAGCTTTGGAGGCAATACGGTGTGGTGCCATTACATGTGTGGATGATTATTGCCATTGTTTTACTGAGGTAACCTGTATCTGTGGTGATTTTTTGCTAATTTCTTGTAGATTTGTGGTTAAGATTGGTAATTAGCTTATTACAATCTTGATAGGAAAGGTGTTGTTCAATAAGTTTATTGACTGTCACTCTCCTTGGATGCATGTTTATAGATCTAGATTTAGCATGTCCTATAATCTTTTATGCATGTTATCTTGAATCTCTTTGTATGTACTAATCGGATCTCATAAGTTTCTTGGCAAGTTATTTGATTTCAGCTGAGTTGCAGGTTCATACTTTGGAGAGGATGCTGATCTAGTTTGCTTCTTCATTCTCCTCAAAAAATTTCAAAGTCATAGTCCCTTGACATTCCACCTGAAATCTCTACTGCGGATCTTCAAGGAAACCAGCACTTTTCTCCTCTTCTTCCTCCCACAAAATCAACACTTTACCTGGTTACTTGTTTCAGTTCATAGCTGTGATTTCATTTGGATCTGTTTCATCAAATTAAAATATACATAGATATAATTTTTCATATCTCATATCCTAGATCTTTCACTTAAAAAAGTTTCATAAGCATCCTAGATCTAGCTGTAGGGAAATTGTCTTTTTTGCATGAAAATTTAAAGGAAACTTGTAGATCGCATGCATTAGATTTACTTTTGCTGTTATAAAATTCAATATTCTGCAATATCAATTCATTTTTTTTTTCTGCACAAACAGCAATCCAAGATCCCAAGGAAAGCTTTCTCTCCTTGGTTCCTTTTCTGCCTGTTTAGCTAGTTTTAACTTCTTTTTTTGTTAGATAAGGTAGGATGATCCAAAGGTACTCTTAAAGTGTTTTTGGGCCTTTGGTTTTCTAACATTCTCACTATATTTTATCAGGTTTTATGGAAAATAAAGGAATATACTGTCCGAAGTGGCTTCAGGAGCGCTCAAATCCCCCCAGGGGTCTCCCTTTTTACAAAAAACTCAAAAAACTTTCCAAAGTTGTAAAGTCTTGGTTTCAGCCTATATAAGGACCAAGAATTTTCTGATAATTTTAGTTCACTTATTCTATAACCAATAATAAATAAAATCATTTTTGTAATAGGCTCTTTCGAGCCCATTCCCATCCCCCCTGGGGGGATTTGCGTCGGTGCCCTTTTCGTCGCTTTCTGCTTATTTATTTTTTAAAATAGTATTGATCTAATCTATAGGGTAGGATAATTTATTTCACTATTAATTCCATATTCCATATTTTACATTTCAAAGTAATGATAATACTTACCCCACGATTTCCCGATTGACCCGAAAGGGGAAATAGATTCGTGGTAGGATTAATTAAGAAACTAGAATTGTGTATATGTTTGCTTTTTTCTATTATTGGTTTATGAGGAAATATAAAATTAACCCCTCCTTGACTCCCCGATTGAGATCCACTTGGATCAAAAGAGGTTCTTGGAGGGTTTTCTTTTAAACAAGAACACCCAGTTTAAAACTTATTAAAATTTACAAGACTCTAGTGTGTATGCTCTACACTTGGCTGCAGTTCGTCCAATCACTAAAGCTGTATCAAAAGCACAGGCATGACTAGTATAATTAGGACTCACTCTCCCCAACTGACAAACCATCAGGTGAAAATCCAACACCTCGATCAAACCTTTACGGTGGAAAAATACCCAAAGGAAGCGAGAACTTCTGAAAAGTGACCTCGAGGCATTGATATCTGTCACACCCTAATAGGTGTGTTACGAACAATAGCCCCAGAGACTCCATTTCAGCCCACATATTCCTTGCAGGTAGCTGTGAAGGTTTAGTTTTGGACATACTCCAAGTACTCTCGGGTATATCTAGAGTCCCCCTTTTGCCTAATTTAATCAACTCACACTGCAATTTTAACTTAAAATATACCAAGAGGCAATCGCAAAACATTCACTCCAAGCACATGCAAGCACATTGATATTTTTTATTTGACTCCATTCTAAGGCACTGGTTAACTTCTTGCTTTATATATATATATATATATATATTGTGTCTCAGTATTGTGCTTTCGTGTGTTCATCTTTTACATCTTGCCATCTATGATTATCTATAGTTAAAATTGCAAACTCCTAAGCAACTCATTCATTTTAACATCACAACACTAAGTAATTATCCTTAGTAACTAGATAGGGTCTACCCCCCTTTTCTTCATTAGGAGTTGATCCTAAACGGAGGAGTCAAGAACAAGGTGACAGCCTTGACTCGAGACTTTCCCCCAAGGACACACCGAGTGGCTTGAAGATTTCTGCCAGGTGACCCAGGTATGTGAAAGGCGAAAAAACGTTTTTGGCACCGTTGCCGGGGATGAATATTTTTATTCCCGAATACGACTTAGCTTAACTTTTTTATAAACAACTTCAAATATAAAAAAATTTTGATTGATTTAGTCTTTAAAAAACATAAAAATTAAAATTCGATCCATCTGGCGACTCCACTGTCTAACATCCCTTCAAGAATTTCTACCCAAAGAAACCGCCGACAATTATTCAATCCTCTCCCTGATCCCGAAATTTTTATTAGGGAAATATTAAATAGGAATACTTCTCATAGAAACCTCTAATATTTAGGAGACCAATCCCTCTCAGATATCCATCACATATTTGTAGAGAGTCATTTTCACTAATCTCAAGAAATGACGGATTTTTACAAACCCCTTGACTTTTCTCAGATAGCAGGTGCTCCTCATAACATTCCGAATTATGCTATCAAGAAGCTCTCCAGGTTTGAGGGAAATAATGCTACCACTGCCAAGACTCATCTTTGAAAGTTTGAAAGGCACCTAATCAGTTACTGCGATAATGTTGCCTCTAACCATGAAGATATCAAAATGAAGCTCTTTGCTTTATCCTTAGAGGATGATGCTGCAGAATGGTACTTCGACCTAGATGATGATTCATATAAAACTCTTAGTGATTTCCTAGAGGGTTTTAAGAAGAAATGGGGGGAAAAGAAAGAACCAAGACATCTGCTTACTGCACTCCATAACATAAAGAAGATGGAGAATGAAACCATTGATGAATTTAATACTAAGTTCAGGCATGTGGTTACATACCTCCCTAGAGAAATAAATCCAAGGGATGCCTCCATCCTCATATATTACATCAAATCTTTCACTGGTGATTTGACGTACCCGTTAAGGGACAAAGAGCCGGCCGATCTAAAAACTGCTCAAGATGTGGCCAAGAAAATAGAAAGGAATATGCAATCTTCGGGAAAATCCAACATTCCAGGTTACATTAGGGGAAACACTTCCTACAACAAAGAGAAGGGAAAGGCCATTGAATTAGAGGAAAAGGAAACCTCTAAAGACCCCATGGAAAAGGTAATTAGCCTGTTGGAAAAATTCATGACAAACCAATCTGAGCAATTGAATAAAATTCAGAACATAATAGTTACATTGGAGAGAAATAATGGACCTAGGAATTTTCAACCAAAACAGAATCAAGTATATCGAAGGAAGTTTCCTCAGCAAGAGCCTAGGATTCCAAACCAGTTAGACTCAACTAATCTGGTAGAAAGTACTTGCTACATAGCAAACCAGGTTATAAAACATGGGATGGCGGAGGTCAATAATCAGGAAACAAATTCAAGCGAGCCTAATCATATATACATGGTAGGCCAGGCCTACCCTTTGTCACCATCTAAACAGAACAAGCCTAAGGATGAAACCATTACAGAATCTTATAGTGAAACTTATGATGAAAACTATAATATACATGATGGGACTCCTATGTGTTCTCCATATAATGATGACATTCTGGAAGGTTTACTACCTTGCGACCTTTTCTTTGAAGAAGATGAGTATGAAAATGAGGACAAGTATAGCTTGGATAATGATACAAGTGACGAAGATTCCCTTATCCCTGACAAAGATGTTGATGAGGAGCCTTGGAAATTCATGGAAAATCCAATCTATGACATGAATTAAGAGGAAAATAATGAAACAAAAACTTTTGATGGTTTTGTTGATTTTTCTGTCTATGGCATATCTAAAGGAGAGAACATGGACCATGTGGCCTTGGGAAACTTTGATATGAAAAAAGAGCATGTAGTTTATCCACATAATCAGTCTGAGCCATATATCAGTATCAGTAATGAAGACAAAGAGAACTCGATATCAGAACCTGATATCAACAATGGGGAATCCATCACATTTAACATAGATGATGGTGATGACTATTGGGATTTTTGTGGATATCTTATTAAGAATCCTATCTATGCTATATCCAGAAAGGGGAGTGTCTGTTTAGAGATTTGTGGAAGTCCAATCTACTATACTTCCATAGAGGGAAGCATGAATCTGGAGACCTTGGAAAATCCTAGTATGGAAAAGCATCATTCAAAACTCTTATATGATAATTCAAAGTCATATCATGCAGAGTCGCACAAGGGTATGAGTAATGAGGACATGGAGAAGTAGTGTTGTGAAAAGATAGATGTGATGTAGTTATTAGAATATCAGTCTCAACTATCATCTTCACATATAGAGTTTCCTCATGACTTGGAGCCGCTTGGGGCTTATACAGTGAATTATCATCCGGTAAGCCTTGATGATCAATATGTGGGTGTAATCAGTCTGCCTCATCATTCCAATTTGTACATCAACCCTATCCAGTCATGGATAGAAGCAGCCTGCGCAAGCACTTACCAGTTTAGGAGGAAGTTTGATGACATTATTCATGCCTATTATTTCCCATCCATCCCGCCCCTTCCAGATCATCACGCAGGTTTGCATTTTCTAAATAAAGTATCCTTACTTTGGCTGGTAACCAAAGACAAGGAAAAAAAAATTTACGTTAATAAACCTCTTAGGTGGCTACATTGGATTTCTGATTACACTTAACCCTTTTTATATCATGCTTAGAGTAGGAAAATAAGCTCCTTGAAAGAGAGCATTTACTTTCTGCATTTCTATTTTATACTTAGCTATAATAAAACTTTGCTTCTTTTAGTTAGTTACATTTATTTTGTTTAAATACATCAGCTTATTGGTTCATTTGGTTTTTTATAAAAGTTGTGCTACTGAGGTTTTTCTTTTCAAGTTGAGAAGTTTTTACGAGGTATATAAACCAGAGATTCTGGGGTTCTCGTATCCTCTCCTTTCCTTAAAGACCAGATTGAGCACATGTCCCACAGTTGGAGCCAAAATGTTACCACCTAAGTTGTACTTAGTGGTTTTTTATCAAGTGAGCCTAGTGAACCGGACAGGGTTTACTTGTTCAGACTTCAAAAAGACCTTTGGAAGTACTTCTGGAAAGTGCTTGTTGTATCATATCACATGTTCATACCCCATGGGGGAATTGTAATAAATGTTCTAGAATGATAGTGTCTGTAAAAGACTCGGTCTCTTAGACTTCATTTGTCAATCCGATCAGCCCAGGGTGTTTTTTCCCTTGGTTATTATTGGTTGTTGAATAAACGACTGATAATTTCTGAGTTTTTCACTCCATACCTCCAAATTTGGGGTGGTCGGCTTGGAATTTAGTCCTATTGAGGTTATTAGAGTCTATGTGTCAATGTATAAACATGCTAGACATCTTTTTTGATTCATATGAACATGTCTAAGTCCCCCTAGGTGTTTATCAATTTTTCAATTTTTTAGTTTTTTCAGTGTTTTTTATTAAATTTTAATTTTTCCAAAACTTAGGCTATTTTTTAATAGTTTAATTGGAAAAGTTGATTTTGTAATAAAAGTGGGCCAAATAATTGGTTTCGGTCATGTAGGTGCTCATTTTCAAGCTAAGAGCACCATGTAAACCCATGGAACCACTTTTTCCTAAGTTTTGAGTGATCTTCCATCACTCAGGTCAGAAAGCCCCAAAAATCAATTATTGATTATTTTAATTAATAAATTGATGAATAATGGAGCAAATCCAAAATCAAAAAATCAGTAGATACTCAACCGATTTGATTGAAATCAGTCAAATCTGAAGCAGATTGACTGGATCTGACAAATCCTTGACTGAAGGAGGTGATCAAATCAGATCCAGAGTTGATCTTGAGCATCCTTTATGGGGAATTTTTCCCTCCCTCTCTCCTCAACATGTTTTGGCTCATCTGGACGAGTTTTGGTGGATGCTTCAGTCAACAGGTTGAGGTGTCAGTCAGATCAGCTCTCCGATTGATAATTGCACTCAGTGAGACTCTGATCTGGCTCAGTTAGACACAGTTCAGGCATTGATGGACTCTCCGTCAGCATATTTGGTCTATCTCCTTTGGATTTGCGCCCCCCTGGGCTGGATCTCCTGGTTTTTGTATATATCCAGGCACAACCTCCTCTTCCAAGCTAGTTAGAACTGGGATTGAGTTGCTGCTGCTATTGTAACTCTATAATTATTCATTTTAAATAAAGAAAAGCTTTGGAGGCAATACGGTGTGGTGCCATTACATGTGTGGATGATTATTGCCATTGTTTTACTGAGGTAACCTGTATGTGTGGTGATTTTTTGCTAATTTCTTGTAGATCTGTGGTTAAGATTGGTAATTAGCTTATTACAATCTTGATAGGAAAGGTGTTGTTCAATAATTTTATTGACTGTCACTCTCCTTGGATGCATATTTAGAGATCTATATTTAGCATGTCCTATAAGCTTATATGCATGTTATCTTAAATCTGTTTGTATGTACTAATCGGATCTCATAAGTTTCTCGGCAAGTTCTTTTATTTCAGCTGACTTGCAGGTTCATACTTTGGAGAGGATTCTGATCTATTTTTCTTCTTCATTCTCCTCAAAACATTTCAAAGTAATATTCCCTCAACATTCCACCTGAAATATCTACTGCGGATCTTCAAGGAAACCAACACTTTTCTCCTCTTCTTCCTCCCTCAAAATCAACACTTTACTTGGTTACTTGATTCAGTTCATAGCTGTGATTTCATTTGGATCTATTTCATAAAATTAAAATATACATAGATATAATTTTCATAGCTCATATCCTAGATCTTGCACTTAAAAAATTTTCATAAGCATCCTAGATCTAGCTGTAGGGAAATCGTCTTTTTTGCATGAAAATTTAAAGGAAACTTGTAGATCGCATGCATTAGATTTCCTTTCGCTGTTATAAAATTCAATATTCTACAATATTGGTGCATTATTTTTGGCTGCACAAACATCAAGCCAAGATCCCAATGAAATCTTGCTTTTCTTGGTTCCTTTTCTGCCTGTTTAGCTAGTTTTAACTTCTTTTTTTGTGAGATAAGGTAGGCCGATCCAAATGTACTCTTAAAGTTATTTTGGGCATTTGGTTTTCTAACATGATCACTTTATTTTAGCAGTTCTGACAAAAAATAAAGGAATCTACTGTCCGAAGTGGCTTCAGGAGCGCTCAAATCCCCCCAGGGGTCTCCCTTTTCACAAAAAACTCAAAAAACTTTCCAAAGTCTTGGTTTCATCCTGTATAAGGACCAATAATTTTATGATAATTTCAGTTCACTGATTCTGTAACCAATAATAAATAAAATCATTTTTGGAATAGGCTCTTTCGAGCCCATTCCCCATCCCCCCTGGGGGGATTTGCGTCGGTGCCCTTTTCGTCGCTTTCTGCTTATTTATTTTTTAAACTAGTATTGATCTAATATATAGGGTAGGATAATTTATTTCACTATTAATTCCATATTATATATTGTACATTTCAAAGTAATCATAATACTTACCCCACGATTTCCCGATTGACCCGAAAGGGGAAAGAGATTCGTGGTAGGATTAATTAAGAAACTAGAATTGTGTATCTGTTTGCTTTTTTCTATTATTGGTTTATCAAAAACTATAAAATTAACCCCTCATCGATTCCCCGATTGAGATCCACTTGGATCAAAAGAGGTTCTTGGAGGGTTTTTTTTTAAACAAGAACACCCAGTTTAAAACTTATTAAAATTTACAAGACTCCAATGTGTATGCTCTGCACTTGGCTGCGGTTCATCCGATAAATCAAGCTGTATCAAAAGCACAAGGTTGACTAATATAATTAGGACTCACTCTCCCCAACTGACAAACCATCAGGTGAAAATCCAACACCTCGATCAAACCTTTACGGTGGCAAAATACCCAAAGGAAGCGGGAACTTCTGCAAAGTGAGCTCGGGGCACCGATCTCTGTCACACCCTAACGGGTGCGTTACGAAAAATAGCACCAGAGACTCCATTTCAGCCCACATATTCCTTGCGGGTATCCATGAAGGTTTAGTTTTGGACATACTCCAAGTACTCTCGGGTATATCTGGAGTCCCCCTTTTGCCTAATTTAATCAACTCACACTGCAATTTTAACTTAAAATATACCAAGAGGCAATCACAAAACATTCACTCCAATCACATGCAAGCACATTGATCTTTTTTATTTGACTCCATTCTAAGGCACTGGTCAGCTTCTTGCTTTATATATATATTGTGTCTCAGTATTGTGCTTTCGTGTGTTCATCTTTTACATCTTGCCATCTGTGATTATGTATAGTTAAAATTGCAAAATCATAAGCAACTCATTCATTTTAACATCACAACACTAAGTAATTATCCTTAGTAACTTAATAGGGTCTACCCCCCTTGGCTTTGTTAGGATTTGATCCTAAACGGAGGAGTCAAGAACAAGGTGACATCCTTGACTCGAGACTTGCCCCCAAGGACACACCAAGTGGCTTGAAGATTTCTGCCACGTCACCCAGGTGTGTGAAAGGTGGAAACACTTTTTGGTGCCATTGCCGGGGATAAATATTTTTATTCCCGAGTACGACTTAGCTTAACTTTTTTCTAAAAAACTAAAAATATAAAAAACTTTTGATTGATCTAGTCTTTAAAAAACATAAAAATTAAAACTCGATCCATCTGGCGACTCCACTGTCTAACATCCCTTCAATAATTTCTACCCAAAGAAACCGCTGACAATTATTCAATCCTCTCCATGATCCCGAAAGTTTTATTAGGGAAAGATTGAATAGGCAGACTTCTCGTAGAAACCTTGAATATTTAGGAGACCAATCCCTCTCAGATATCCATCACATATTTGTAGAGAGTCATGTTCATTAATCTCAAGAAATGACAAATTTTTACAAACCCCTTGACTTTTCTCAGATAGCAGGTGCTCCTCATAACATTCCAAATGATGCTATCAAGAAGCTCTCCAGGTTCAAGGGAAATAATGCTACCACTGCCAAGACTCATCTCCAAAAGTTTGAAAGGCACCTAATCAGTTACTGCGATAATGTTGCCTCTAACCATGAAGATATCAAAATGAAGCTCTTTACTTTATCCTTAGAGGATGATGCTGCAGAATGGTAATTCGACCTAGATGATGATTCATATAAAACTCTTAGTGATTTCCTAGAGGGTTTTAAGAATAAATGGGGGGGGGAGAAAGAACCAAGACATCTGCTTGCTGCCCTCCATAACATAAAGAAGATGGAGAATGAAAGCATTGATGAATTTAATACTAAGTTCAGGCGTCTGGTTATGGACCTCCCTAGAGAAATCAAGCCAATGGATGCCTCCATCCTCATATATTACATCGAAGCTTTCACTGGTGATTTGAGGTACCAGTTAAGGGACAAAGAGCTGGCCGATCTAAAAACTGCTCAAGATCTGGCCGAGAAAATAGAAAGGAATATGCAATCTTCGAGCAAATCCAACATTCCAGGTTACATTAGGGGAAACACTTCCTACAACAAAGAGAAGGGAAAGGCCATTTAATTAGAGGAAAAGGTAACCTCTAAAGACCGCATGGAAAAGGTAATTAGCATGTTGGAAAAATTCATGACAAACCAATTTGAGCAATTGAATAAAATTCAGAACAGAATAGTTACATTGGAGAGAAATAATGGACCTAGGAATTTTCAACCAAAACAGAATCAAGTATATCAAAGGAAGTTTCCTCAGCAAGAGCCTAGGATTCCAAACCAGTTAGACTCAACTAATCTGGTAGATGAAGTAATTCCATGGTGCAGACCTTGTGAGCAATTCCACCCAGAAAGTACTTTCTACATAGCAAACCAGGTTATAAAACATGGGATGGTGGAGGTCAATAATCAGGAAACAAATTCAAGCGAGCCTAATCATATATACATGGTAGGCCAGGCCTACCCTTTATCACCATCTAAACAGAACAAGCCTAAGGATGAAACCATAAAAGAATCTTATAGTGAAACTTATGATGAAAACTATAATATACATGATGGGACTCCTATGTGTTCTCCATATAATGATGACAATCTAGAAGGTTTACTACCTTGCGACCTTTTCTCTGAAGAAGATGAGTATGAAAATGAGGACAAGTATAGCTTGGAGCATGATACAAGTGATGAAGACTCCCTTATCCCTAACAAAGTTGTTGATGAGGAGCCCTGGACATTCATGGAAAATCCAATCTATGACATGAATAAAGAGGAAAATAATGAAACAGAAACTTTTGATGGTTTTGTTGAATTTTTTGATTATGGCATATCTAAAGGAGAGAGCATGGACCATGTGGCCTTGGGAAACTTTGATATGAAAAAAGAGCATGTAGTTTATCCACATAATCAGTCTGAGCCATATATTAGTATCAGTAATGAAGACAAAGAGAACTCGATATCGGAACTTGATATCAACAATGAGGAATCCATCACATTTAACATAGATGATGGTGATGACTATTGGGATTTTTGTGGATATCTTATTAAGAATCCTATCTATGCTATATCCAGCAAGGGGAGTGTCTGTTTAGAGATTTGTGGAAGTCCAATATACTATACTTCCATAGAGGGAAGCATGAATCTGGAGACCTTGGAAAATCCTAGTATGGAAAAGCAACATTCAAAACTCTTATATGATCATTCAAAGTCATATCATGCAAAGCCGCACAAGGGTATCAGTAATGAGGACATGGAGAAGCAGTGTTGTGAAAAGATAAATGTGATGCAATTATTAAAATATCAGTCTCAACTATCATCTTCACATATAGAGTTTACTCATGACTTGGAGCCTCTTGGGGTTTATACAGTGAATTATCATCCGGTAAGCCTTGATGATCAATATGTGGGTGTAATGAATATGCCTCATCATTCCAATTTGTACATCAACCCTATCCAGTCATGGATAGAAGCAACCTATGCAAGCACTTACCAGATTGGGAGGAAGTTTGATGACATTATTCATGCCTATTATTTCCCATCCATCCCGCCCCTTCTGGATCATCACACAGGTTTTCATTTTCTGAATAAAGTATCCTTACTTTGGCTGGTAACCAAAGACAAGGAAAATTTTTTTTACGTTAATAAAATTATTAGGTGGTTACATTGGATTTCTGATTACACTTAACCCTTTTTATATCATGCCTAGAGTAGGAAAATAAGCTCCTTGGAAGAGAGCATTTACTTTCTGCATTTCTATTTTATACTTAGCTATAATAAAACTTTGCTTCTTTTAGTTAGTTACATTTATTTTGTTTAAATACATCAGCTTAATGGTTCATTTGGTTTTTTATAAAACTTGTGCTACTGATTTTTTTCTTGTCAAGTTGAGATGTTTTTACAGGGTATATAAACCAGAGCTTCTGGGGTTCTTGTATCCTCTCCTTGCCTTAGAGACCAGATCGAGCACATGTCCCACAGTTGGAGCCAAAATGTTACCACCTAAGTTGTACTTAGTGGTTTTTTATCAAGTGAGCCTGGTGAACCGGACAGGGTTAACTTGTTCGGACTTCAAAAAGACCTTTGGAAGTACTTCTAGGAAGTGCTTGTTGTATCATATCACATGTTCATACCCCATGGGGGAATTGTAATAAATGTTTTAGCATGATAGTGTCTGTAAAAGAATCGGTCTCTTAGACTTCATTTGTTAATCTGATCAGCCCAGTGTGTTTTTTCCCTTGGTTATTATTGGTTGTTGAATAAACGACTGATAATTTCTGAGTTTTTCACTCCATACCTCCAAAGTTGGGGTGGTCGGCTTGGCATTTAGGCCTATTGAGGTTATTAGATTCTATGTGTCAATGTATAAACATGGTAGACATATTTTTTGAGTCATATGAACATGTCTAAGTCCCCCTAGGTGTTTTTCAATTTTTCAATTTTTTAGTTTTTTCAGTGTTTTTTATTAAATTTTAATTTTTCCAAAACTTAGGCTATTTTTTAATAGTTTAATTGGAAAATTTGATTTTGTAATAAAAGTGGGCCAAATAATCGGTTTCGGTCATGTAGGTGCTCATTTTCAAGCTAAGAGCACCATGTAAACCCATGGACCCACTTTTTCCTAAGTTTTGAGTGATCTTCCATCACTCAGGTCAGAAAGCCCCAAAAATCAATTATTGATTATTTTAATTAATAAATTGATGAATAATGGAGCAAATCCAAAATCAATAAATCAGTGGATACTCAACCGGTTTGATTGAAATCAGTCAGATCTGAAGTAGATTGATTGGATCTCACAAATCCTTGACTGAAGGAGGTGATCAAATCAGATCCAGAGTTGATCTTGAGCATGCTTTATGGGGAATTTATCCCTCCCTCTCTCCTCAACATGTTTTGGCTCATCTGGATGAGTTTTGGTGGATGCTTCAGTCAACACGTTGAGGTGTCAGTCAGATCAGCTCTCTGATTGACAATTGCACTCAGTGAGACTCTGATCTGGCTCAGTTAGACACAGATCAGGCATTGATGGAATCTCTGTCAGCATATTTGTTCCATCTCCTTGGCATTTGCACCCCCATGGGCTGGATCTCCTGGTTTTTGTATATATCCAGGCACAACCTCCTCTTCCAAGCTAGTTAGAACTGGGATTGAGGTGATGCTTCTATTGTAACTCTATAATTCTTCATATGAAATAAAGAAAAGATTTGGAGGCAATACAGTGTGGTGCCATTACATGTGTGGGTGATTATTGCCATTGTTTTACTGAGGTAACCTGTATTTGTGGAGATTTTTTGCTAATTTCTTGTAGATCTGTGGTTAAGATTGGTAATTAGCTTATTACAATATTGATAGGAAGGGTGTTTTTCAATAAGTTTATTGACTGTCACTCTCCTTGGATGCATGTTTATAGATCTAGATTTAGCATGTCCTATAAGCTTATATGCATGTTATCTTGAAACTCTTTGTATGTACTAATCGGATCTCATAAGTTTCTTGGCAAGTTCTTTGATTTCAGCTGAGTTGCAGGTTCATACTTTGGAGAGGATGCTGATCTATTTTTCTTCTTCATTCTCCTCAAATCATTTCAAAGGCATAGTCCCTCGACATTCCACCTGAAATCTCTACTGCGGATCTTCAAGAAAATCAGCACTTTTCTCCTCTTCTTCCTCCCTCAAAATCAACACTTTACTTGGTTACTTGTTTCAGTTCATAGCTGTGATTTCATTTGGATCTGTTTCATCAAATTAAAATATACATAGATATAATTTTTCATATCTCATATCCTATATCTTTCACTTAAAAAAGTTTCATAAGCATCCTAGATCTAGCTGTAGGGAAATCGTCTTTTTTGCATGAAAATTTAAAGGAAACTTGTAGATCGCATGAATTAGATTTACTTTTGCTGTTATAAAATTCAATATTCTGCAATATCAGTGCATTTTTTTTGGCTGCACAAACAGCAATCCAAGATCCCAATGAAAGCTTGCTTTCCTTGGTTCCTTTTCTACCTGTTTAGCTAGTTTTAACTTCTTTTTTTGTTAGATAAGGTAGGCTGATCCAAAGGTACTCTTAAAGTGTTTTTGGGCCTTTGTTTTTCTAACATTCTCACTATATTTTATCATGTTTTACAGAAAATAAAGGAATCTACTGTCCAAAGTGGCTTCAGGAGCGCTCAAATCCCCCCAGGGGTCTCCCTTTTCACAAAAAACTCAAAAAACTTTCCAAAGTTGTAAAGTCTTGGTTTCAGCTTATATAAGGACCAAGAATTTTCTGATAATTTCAGTTCACTAATTCTGTAACCAATAATAAATAAAATCATTTTTGGAATAGGCTCTTTCGAGCCCATTCCCCATCCCCCTTGGGGGGATTTGCGTCGATGCCCTTTTCGTTGCTTTCTGCTTATTTATTTTTTAAAATAGTATTGATCTAATCTATAGGGTAGGATAATTTATTTCACTATTAATTCCATATTTCATATTGTACATTTCAAAGTAATCATAATACTTACCCCACGATTTCCCTATTGACCCGAAAGGGGAAAGAGATTCGTGGTAGGATTAAGTAAGAAACTAGAATTGTGTATCTGTTTGCTTTTTTCTATTATTGGTTTATCAACAACTATAAAATTAACCCATCCTTGATTCCCCAATTGAGATCCACTTGGATCAAAAGAGGTTCTTGGAGGGTTTTCTTTTAAACAAGAACACCCAGTTTAAAACTTATTAAAATTTACAAGACTCCAATGTGTATGCTCTGCACTTGGTTGTGGTTCATACAATCAGTCAAGCTGTATCAAAAGCACAAGTGTGACTAGTATAATTATGACTCACTCTCCCCAACTGACAAACCATCAGGTGAAAATCCAACACCTCGATCAAACCTTTACGGTTGCAAAATACCCAAAGGAAGCGGGAACTTCTGAAAAGTGACCTCGGGACTTTGATCTCTGTCACACCCTAATGGGTGTGTTAGGAACAATATCCCTAGAGACTCCATTTCAGCCCACATATTCCTTGCAGGTAGCCGTGAAGGTTTAGGTTTGGACATACTCCAAGTACTCTCGGGTATATCTGGAGTCCCCCTTTTGCCTAATTTAATCAACTCACACTACAATTTTAACTTAAAATATACCAAGAGGCAATCACAAAACATTCACTCCAAGCACATGCAAGCACATTGATATTTTTGATTTGACTCCATTCTAAGGCACTGGTTAACTTCTTGCTTTATATATATATATATTGTGTCTCAGTATTGTGCTTTCGTGTGTTCATCCTTTACATCTTGCCATCTGTGATTATCTATAGTTAAAATTGCAAACTCCTAAGCAACTCATTCATTTTAACATCACAAAACTAAGTAATTATCCTGAGTAACTTAATAGGGTCTACCCCCCTTGGCTTCATTAGGAGTTGAGCCTAAACGGAGGAGTCAAGAACAAGGTGGCAGCCTTGACTCGAGACTTTCCCCCAAGGACACACCAAGTGGCAATAGGTACATTAAAGGAAACCCGGGTCTGCCTAGAGAGAGCAACAACTCGTGGTCGAACAGGTGGAAGATATGGTGGACACTGTGGTGCAATGTTCTCATCCTCACCAAAGTCTTTGAATTCTCTAGGAGGATTCATCATGGGATCCTTTGGTGTCTTTCGTGATGGCTTGTGTCTTTCTTCATTCTGCTTAGAGCGAACTTCTGCCTTAAAATTCTTTCTGGTTTATCATGTCTGCATTGGCTAATTAGGCACTGGGGGAGTTTCTTCACGAGGTGTAGATGCAGGTGGATTGCTCATAAGGTTCTATAGACCCCTCTATCTGAATTCTCTCAACAATTCTTGAACTTCGCGATCAACTGACATGAACTGAACTGTAAAACTCAAGAAAATGCGTAATGCGAACTTCGCAGGTCTGGGTGTCTTCTTATAGAATCCAACGACCAAATCTTTCATAACTGTGCATTGAAGACACCATATCTGACCGAACGGTGCTAGATCTTGTCCAAACGGTGCTAGATTCCTTAAAATCTCATCATTATAGGCAGTTAATGCAGTTGACATACCGGCGCTGCCAAATCTGATTTTTTCCAATGGTCGCATTTTGAGCTTCGACACAGCTTTCCTCTTCGGCACAACCAGTAACTTTGGCTGCGCCACAATAAGGGTCTTCGACACATCCTGACACCATGACAAAATTTCTTCGACAACCTCAATGATTCCTGCAGCGAGCATCTTAGCTAGCTCCATATTGACTTTTTCTTTATACTTAGGGTTCAGCCTATAAGGGCGATGTTTCATAGGCTTCGCATCAGCTTTCAAAGGGCTTTTTATCACTCCTATATCACCAAGGATACCTTTCATTTCTGAGAACTTCGTCGGAAATAAGTCCTGATACTCATGGAGAAGTTCAGTCACTTTGCTCACCATTTCTTCGTCCCAATAATCCCCAATGGTAGCATACTTAGGCATCTCTTCTGATCCAATGTTTACTTTCCTTGTTTTCAAGGGTTGAGTTACTTCAGGTGCTTCGACTGCTGGTCCATGTACTTCGCAATGTCCTTCGAACTCAGGAATAATAATGTTGGGAGGGTCATCGTCTTCATCAATGGAAAGGTTATAACATTCTACTGCATTAGCTTCTTGTTCCTTCCAATCAGGTTGGTGCTCGGCTATTTCTTTATCATCAAACACCTTAGTATGGAACACCCTAATAGCTGCATCCAAAGTAGGGAAATCCTCATTAATAGAAAATGTGAGCACAAAACTATCAATAAGGCTATCCCAACTTACAGTACCATGGCGAAGCTCCACCTCATCATACAAGTTCTTTGCTATAGGTTCTAGAGTGTGTACAAACCTATGTACCCATTCTTCACAAGGTACATGCTTCCATGCTTCATAACACTACTCCAAATGTTCCTGAGAGCTAGTCTTACCATTAAATATACTTCGCACCTCCTGAGGTTGATCCATGAATATTAGGAAAAGAAACTTTTGGTAAGCTCTCCAACTATGAATATACTTTTTATGACCATTCCACCATTTGGCAGCTGCGGCTCTAAATACTGAATCTAGAGTCTCCATTTTCTGTGAATCTGGTACTTGCTATGAGAATTGTACAATAAAATCTTCTGGGTCTGTCAAGCCATCAAAAATAGGTAAGATCTTTGTTTGCGAGCCAACCCATCTAATAGACTTGGTAATTCTTGCACATCGATGTCCATGTAGCTCATAAAGTCTATTCTGCCAATTCTCTAGGCCTTCATCTGAATCAGTCATGGAAGAACTGTCACACTGCCAATCCATTATACCTTCAGCAATAGGGTTAACATAGTCTTCTTCTTTAGCTATGATGTTGTAAATATGATCTAAAACATCCTGATCTTCATCTCTGACTGGCTCTGTATACCTTTCTCCTTGAGAAGGGTCCAATGGTACTATGAATCTCAAGCCTTTTCCTTCAAAAGTCATCTGTCTGTTCTTAAGGTTTATTACTACATCATTGTCTATTTCCAATTCAATTCCTAGCAATGCTAGATAGGGGTTTTTATCATCACTTATTTCAATGACTTCAAAAAATGCTAAGGTACTGACTCCATCAATGTCCACTGGTACACTAGTGAATCTTCCCAAGGGCACAATCTTCTGTTGATTGGCTAATCTCAGCTATATAGGGGACCATTCAAGCATAGGTCTTCCCATTTGTTCCCATGTCTGCTTAGTTAGGACATTCACTTCAGATCCCAGGTCTAAAATGATGTCAGTGATATCATAATCTGCTATCTGAGCATGCAATCTCATTTCTCTTCCAGTCCTTCTAACTCTATTAACAGTTTTTCCTCTATCAGAGCTTCGCTAAGGTTCGTAAGATGCAATAACTTTCTGTAACTCATTCAAAGCATTCTGATTTCTTAATAGCTTCATACAATTCTGTAAAAATGATGTTAGTGTACTTACTTGATCCGATGAAGCTTCTTGAAATGGTAACTGCTGTTGATGTTGTTGCGTAGTTGCTACTGATGTTCTTGGATCAGCAAAGTCTTTTTTAGCTTCCATAAATGTTCATTTTTCTCTTCCAACATCGAAGACGGGAATTTTTTCTGGGGTCTTGCAGACCCAAGCCTCATCAGGATGTTACTCCTTATTCTGCACTTGCGTCATAGCTCCACTCCTTGTAACAACGTTAATGGCTGGGACAGGTCTTTTCTCTACAAAAATCATCTGAACATTTTGAGTAGGAGTGCCATTTATTTCTTGTATCTTGGCTATCAACTGTGGGCATTGCTCAATCACATGATCGACTGATTTGCAATATCGACATGTCGTAGTTGGGTTCTGACAGTCTTTAGATACATGTCCTGCCTGATTACAGTTATAGCAAATAACCTGGCCTCAACCTCTTCTAGGAATACCACCATGACCGCGACCTCTGAAATTATGTTACCTCGACCTGATGTAATACCACGGTAACCATATCCATCATTTCTTTGTGCATCAGGTTGTACCCTATAAGCATCATAGGTTCGCTCTCTCATGAGGTCAAAGATGTGACATTCGTCTTCGTTGTGTCCAAATGACTTACAAAACTTGCAGTAGGGATTCTTAGGTACTTGAACATATCTCTGCAGCAGATAGAAATCTTCAGGTTGATGCTGCCCAGTTGTTCTACAGATCTCACAATATAGGACATTAGGGTTAAATAGGTTCGGTGCACCAGTATTTAGATAATTTCTTAATGTAGGATATTGTTCTTTGTCATGACCTTCTGTCTTACTTTGTGTACACCATACCTCTTCGCAAGTAGCTTTCCATTTTTTCATGTCGCAAAGCTCCAAATCCATTTCTTCTAACTGCGCCTGTATCTGAGCTATTCCAGAATTATCTCCAGCAGGAGTTGTTTCAAGTTTCATAGAAATTTCCAATGCCTCTTGTTGATCAACAACCTTCTGTTGCATAAGTGGAGTCCTGATATGAGGAAATAGTGTTGCGATGAACCATTCTTTATGTTGTTCTAGTCCAATAGTGAAACTAACTTGATCCAACAGAACCTTGAACCTCTGATCAAAGTCCCACACTGATTCACCTCACTTCTGTTGTATTTATTTTAGTTCAGTTATAGACTGTGACTCTGATTTAGGATTCTTGAATTCTTTGATCATTGTTTTTTTAATATTAGCCAAGACATAGTTCTGAGTACTGGAAAACTTCATAAACCAGGTCAAAGATCGGTCTCTGAAAGAGATGACTAGATGTGTTCTTCTTGTATTTTGATCCATAATATTCTTAGCATTCCAAACAGCTTCACATAAGAAACAAAACTGCTCTAGATCCTCTGATCCAGTTCCTCTAAAGACTGGGTGCTTGATATCATCATTCACATGGGCCATATTGAATCGAGGGGGGTGGGGGGGGGGGGGGGGGGGGGGGGGGGGGGGTGAGGAGGAGGACTCATAACAAGGGAGGGGGGGACTTACTGAGCTAGACTGACCTACGACAGGACTACTCGGGCTAAGGTTACTTTCAGACTGCGAATGGTTCTTAGGGATAATAGATCTACGCTGCGGAGTTATAGGAGGGTTTCTAACAAAAGGGGTTTCTTTAGATTCAGACTCTTCTGGGCTTAAAGGGGTATAATTGATATTTTGGCCTAGGGTAAAGGATCCAAAAGTTCTCTTGTATCTTTTACCATTGTGAAGCAAACCACTTTGCTTGTCGAAGTCACTTTCGCTTTCAAACATAGGTTAGTAGCAATAAATCTAGCAATTTGATTCGATAAGTAATATGCGTTTCTCAACCAAGAGCATTTTAATTTTCAGACTTAATGAATTCAGGTACTTACCCCTTGGTCCTTTGAAGAACTATCTTTCTGCTTCATTGAAAGAAGTATGTGTGTTGATGGCGAACTTCGTCACAAATTCTTCAAGGGTTCGCGTTGTCCAGAAGTCAACAACTCTAGATACCGCATTGTTCACTCTTTTCAATAGCTTAATTCTTTTTGGGGTCCAGGAAAGAGACTGATCTTCTTGGAAGTTTGTCTTTCTTTCTGTCAACCTGGATAACCATTGGTGCAATTCTATGTGGATACTACCAAAGAAAATTTCATAAATATCAGTAAAAATGTACCTTTGCAAGAAGTCGTCTGAGCTACAACGAGGATCCTTATTTTATTGTTCAGCAAATTTTAGATAAGTATCTTCAATCTAGTCATCGATTTCTTTTATTGAGGGCCTCCAAAACATATCCCTCCAGGTACCATGTAGATCCCTCTTGAAGTAGATACTGGTTCAACCGGAAACGAAACCAATTTGTTGGCACTTAGGGCAGACCTGGGTTCTTATACTTTTATCTTTGCACCAACAAAGAGACCCACAGTGTTGGCCCTTTCAGCAAAAACCTGCGAATAGGTTGCAGTCTCACCCGAAACAGCTATGGGGTGCTGCAGAATCAGGTTTCTGCAGGCAAAAGAGGGATATTATTGTACCTTTATCCTTAACAAAGAATAATTATGATATTGACTTAAATAGCTTCATAGTTTAGATAAATAGACAGTTACTTGCTTAACCTTTAACTGGGAATTCACACCGAAGCTAATACTTAACAATATATCTTACTTATCATCCACCTACTTATCAAATGCATAAAACATAACAGGAACAAAATAAACAAGAACCACCACAACACAAGATATACATGGTTCACCCCCAGTGTAGGGGCTATGTCCATAGAAATGTGTTTATATTCAACTCTTTACAAACAACATAGTTATGATCTACGCACTCAGCTACAAATCTCTATGCACTCAGCTGCAGATCTTATCAACAACCCAAAATTGCACACTAAGATACAGATCTTTTCTTCCAAAACCCTCTGCGCACTTAGCTACAGAGGTCATCCACGCACTCAGCTGGGACTTAACCTTAACAAAACCATCTGAGAAATCAGTTGCAGAGGTCATCCATGCACTAAGCTGGGACTTAACCTTAACAAAACCCTCTGTGCACTTAGCTGCAGAGGTCTTCCACGCACTCAGCTGGGACTTAAGCTTAAACCCAAAATAGGCCTTAGCTTCTTCGCATCAAATTATCATCATACAAAAACCTTCTAAAAAGCTCTTTTCTCCTTTACATAAGTGCCTATTTATACAAGTGCACTATTACAATACCATGAGTTTAAACCATGGTTTATTTACAAAAAGAGGGGCTTCGACCCAACCCCGAAACCCCTAAGACTATTTTGGACCACAACTTCGCTTACAAGCTTCGCACAAAAACTACGGAGTTGCCAAAATTAAGGACCTTCAAGGTCCGTGCCCCAATAGAAGTTACAAATACATTAACAATTAATTTTGAAACAGGTTTTTTGGAAAAGGTGCAGGCTGGTAGTGCACTGGTGCTTGTTCAGCTTGAACCCGCTCATCATTCTTCATCAAGTAGGTTTTTATTATCTTCTCCTTTAGGAGTTGATATGCTATGTAATCCTTCTCATCATTCCCTACTAATTTGAAAAATTTACAGAAAAGGATGGCTGGGGTACTTACAATCTTCTGTAAATATAAATAGTCCTCATCACAATGCCCTCTAGTCTAGCATATTCAACATAAGGGTATCCCATGATTACTCAATGGATTAGGCGCACCCGAGGATATATAGTTCATGAACGAAGAAAAATTATCCTTGGTGTGTCCATTCGTTTGACATCTTGTGCAACAAAATTCCTCACATGCTTCTTTACCCTTCTTGATGTCCTAAAGATACACATTTAGATTATCCAATTGCAAATAAATCTACATCATACCTACGCCACCATCCCTAATCAGCAAAGATTCCAATTTCTACACTATTTGTAGTGCTTACGTTTGTGACAAAATATTATGTTACATCAAAGGATCTCAAATGTGTGGTAGGAGCACAATAATAAACCACTCTTTATGTTGTACATTCGACATCTAGAAACTAAATTTGGCCATCAAATTTTTAAATCATTGATCAAAATCCCATATGGACTCCATCGGTAATTGCTTTATCTCCTTGATCTTAGTGATGCACTATGACTCAGATTTGGGTTTCCTGAACTCACAAATTATCACAAGTTGGATCTCATCAATGGTATTCTGTGGGGTTCCTGCTAGTACTACATAGAACTTCATAGACCAGTCCAACGTGCGACCTCGTAGAGTCATGATCATCTACGCTTTTCTTAGGTCCACACTGTGAACTTGGTGAACCATCCAAACATCTTCACAAAGGAACCAATGCTACTTCGGATCTTCTGTTCCATTCGCATTGAATGTGGGTAATCTAATATCTTCCCCAGCCATTTAATAGGTATCAAGGTTGTCTAAAGAATAATTTAATGAAGGAAGAATCCCTTGCGCACTAGTTGCAGTACTAGCACTATCAGTATTAACATCTCTTTCAGGATATGAGGCTCTAGACCTTACCTCTGGCGATACTCCTGCTGTGATATAGTTGCGTACTAATCTTGGTGTCTCCGCAGATTCTTCAGATTCTTCTACTCCTTCATAACCCGAGCTGTATTCTTCCTCTTTGTCATAATACCCTTTGTCTACTCGCAACTCAACTTCGTACTCACTTCCTTCAAACAGACCAGGAGTTTTTCTTCCTCCTACTATCTTTCTTCTTTTCCCCGACCTGAATATCCTTCCACTCCTTAAGAATATAGCTTCTAGTTCAGGTTTTGTACTTCATAGGAACATCTGAGCTCACCATTTCCCATTGTCTTTATAGGTCATCTACAACATATCCCCTCCTCTAGATATGTGGCTCAACTGATCAACTGAAAAATACCCTTCTCATAGATAATCATATTTATCCATATATTTATAGATACCAAGTACCTTCTTTGGGGCCCTTGGAAAAAAAATATTTCAGCCTCACTATATGAGGTTATTGTCTCTACTGAAAACTCAATAATATATCCTTGCAAAATACTGTTGACCCAAAAGTCAACAACTCTAGAGATGGGGTTACTTACACTTGTTATCTTACTAATCAACTGAGCACTCCACTTGACCACTTCTCTTCCTTGGAAATTTGTCTGCCAAGTTGCCAATCTTGAAAACCACTCATGCAACACAATAGGAAACTTTGCAAAGAATATCTCGTGAATATTAGAGTATATGTATCGGTATAAATAGTCTTCTGTGATCAAGCACAATCTTGTGCTATCTTCTTGCGTGAATCCCAATGTCTTAGACTCTAGCCAATCCTAGATTTTCTTCTTTATTGGATGACACAACATTTCCCTTGATTCAAATGATTACGGGTCCTGGTAATGGAACCATTTTTTGGCCTACTTTTCCTCACCCATGTGACCTAGGTTCAACAATAACACAAAACCAACAAAACACCCAAAGACATCAGCCTGACGGAGCAAGACCAGTTGAAAACACCTGCAAGCTAGGTGCAATTTCACCTGAGATATATTAATGTGTAACTTCTAGAACCATGTTTCCACAGTTGGTGATGGATTATAGTCCCTTGGTGCGTGACCAAGGTGCTCAAAAGAGTCGAAAGGATGGATTGTTTCACTTCTTGACAAAGGTGCAATCGTGTAACACAGCTAGTGTGCAACGCAACCTTGTCCTTAAAACTTAACACCTAGTGCAGCCGTGCGAAGTAGATGATTCCTTAAAAGTAAATGTTTGTGATGTGACTGTAATATAACCTTAACAATATTTTAACATGAATCTATATCAAGTGCTCAACAATGCTTTAACCATTTACTCATTCACTTCTCTTGTTAATATTGCATCATTCATTCAAGAAACAACCATAAATAATGCAAGATAATCAAACATTGAACATTAATAGTTAAACATTCAACACAACATTCAATCATTCATTAACACAGAAAATAATGTGGAAAACCATCTGGGAAAAACCACCAAGGTTCTCTTCATCTGGCATGAGAAATATATGGCACCTTGTAGTCTGTGACTTACATACTATTTTGAGATATTTCTATTTGGCTGAGACTCTTCTTGCTCTCATGCTTTATGTTTTATGCTTTCTTTTTACTCATACTGATCCACACACAACTTGGATCGACTCGTCTACTCTACTATCTACACACTCAGTTGCACAATGACTCTACAAAATGGTCTATGCACTCAACTACAGATCCACAACTCAACAACCTTCTACTATTAGACTCCTCTCTTATTTCTCCACAATACTCCTACTCTTACCAACTATTACGGAGAGAAAATTCCTATGGCTTGGGGTGTACCACAACAAACAACTAGAGATGAGAAATCAATCATTTCCCAATATTCAAGAGAAACCAAACATCTAACACTAAGGGACCTTGAATCATACCTTATTCCAGATGGTTGAAGTAGATCCCTCTTGAGCTTTTTCCAATCTCACTTGCACTAACAATTTGCTCTCAACAACAACAAACAAGACAAGCATGCTATATAATATGGTGTTAGATCTACTGTAACATATATAATCAACAATGTATAAGCAATGTTGGGTAAAATATGCACTATCTAATTCAACACTTAATTGTCAACCTGGGAATGGAGCTTGTGAGATGCAAACACTATATGTGCAGGAATGAAGGCTTGAACTAACCTATGCTAACTAAAGATGAAAATGTGCTAACATGCAACTATATGATTTTAATATACATGCATGAATTTTATAATTCAAATGCAAGAATTTTAATCTATCTATGAAAACAGGAAATTAACTAAGAACTTGAAAAGTGACTATAATTACAAATCTAATCTATTGTATTCTATAAAGGCATGAAACTGATTAATAACTGAGATTCAAACTAGTCTAACGCTATGCTAACCTATTCTAGAAAGAAGTCGCTTGGTCCGAAAGCGATTTAACTAATGAGAGCAAAACTAACTACTTGCAGAAAATTATCTGATCCATATTATAAATTGGAGACTATTTCATGTATGCATAAGTAAATGCTTATCTAAGAATGCAAGTGCAATTGAGCTATGGAAAGCAATGGATTATTTAATTGCAAATTCGTAGAAAGAAAAACAAGTAACTGTGGATTCGTAGAAAGAAAAATAAATATTATTCTAAAGACCAAGCATAAATAAATGCGTTGAAAAACAGTAAACTAATCAAAGCAAACTAAACTTGGAGCTTTATAATCAAATCTAAAACTATGTACAAAACAATGGCTGAAAATATATTCAATCTGTAAGCAAACCTACACCAGAAAAACAAAATACTTCTACTCTACCTCTTCAGCAAACTATACCATAAACTAAAGAATGTTAACCAATCATAAAAAGATCATGCAACTAATTTACAACTTGAAAAGTAAACTTACACTAAACTAGGTTGTGTGAGCTTTTATCATCAAACTTTAAAATATTGAAAACCATTGCATCTTTAAAATCTAAATGAACCTATTAAGCTTGAATTTGAAACTAAGTACTAATTGTTTACATCTACTTGAATGAAATAACCTGAAGAAATAAAACTAACAAAGCCTAAGACAATGAAATGCTGTGTAATTTGAAATGAAAGGCTGATTATGGACTCAAATAAAAACTGAAAATGGAATGCTGAACCTATTTCAGAAATGAGACAAACAAATATTCAACAAATTATATGACAATATTTTAAACAAGCTTAAGCTAATCTAGGTTTTAGGCATGAAAAAAATGAAAGTAACTCATAAACTATCTAAGTCATGAACAAAAATAAAACTAAAACTATTTCTCATCTGCATCAGTAAAATATATGTTGAATATAAATGGATTTTATCATTATTAAAACTGAAATAATTAATCTGTGTTAATATAGAACTAAATATGAATTGTTAGAGGCGGATTCGAATCCCAACTAGCTATATAACACGGTGGAATGATGGAAAATTAACCTCTACCTTAACTAACTATTTCTACAAAAACAAAATACTAAAAATTTTGAAAAATGAATTAAAATTCTTTTTAAGTGCAAATAAAGTGTTGAGCAACAGTCTACATTAAGGTGCGAACAGAAGGCTGAAAAACAGTCTGCACAGAGAGACGAACAGAACGCTGAAAAATAGTCTACATAGAGGGACAAACAAAAGGCTGAAAAATAGTCTGCATAGAGGGACGGATAGAAGGCTGAAAAGACAATCTGAACAGAGGGATGACCGACCAGATATATGGATTCTGAAGGCAAAAATTGCATAAAAATGCAAGAAATAAACAACAAAGTGTCACCTACAGAAAAACAAACTTCTTGCTTGTAGAAATGAAATAACTTACAGGAAAACGT